>CAOKZL010001355.1:0-392730 GCA_948472985.1 Iguana delicatissima
CCCCAAAGGTTGAGAACCACTGCTCTAGATGTTGTTGTTGGACTACAACTCCCATCATTCCAAACTCAGGCCTATAACTCCCATCATTTCTCAGTGGTGCTGACAGGACCTATATGCCCACAAAACATCCAGAAGGGGCAAAGTCACTGAAAACGCATGTGTGAGATTGCTGGACATGCTGGCCTAGAATTCCCATCATCTCTCAGTTGTTGGGTGGCGCTGGCTAAGATGATATGTTGGACTACAACTCCCATTATGGGACCTGGAAGCCACCAAAAATGTCGAGAGGGGCCAAAACTTGTGTGAGATGTGGGACTACAGTTCCCATTATTCCACACCTGGGGCACACTGGCCTCTCAGTTCTGAACCAGGGAAAGAAACTTGCCACAGCAGCCAGCTTGGTGAAAAGCTCACAAACAGCAGCCTTTCCAAGTTGCTAGACTTCATTGTGCAATTGATGTCAGGTAGGCAGCACCTCCCCATGGAGGCTTGTTTGAAACTGAATAATCAGTTTCCCCGACGTGAAATGTAATGGCCTGGTCTGGGCTGCTCAGGAAGTAAGATTTCCTGCCTGATGTCAAAAAAAGCAAGAGAATAGCTTTAAAATAATTAATTAATTTTTAAAAATTAATTAATTAATTTTTTAAAATGTTAAAAGAAGTTTTCAATGCATCATGAGATACCAGCAGCAAATAAAGCTTTACTCCCAAGTAAATGCATGCAAAGGAAAGAGACACTTCCTCGGGAGTAAATCAGCAGTTGGGGAGTAAACCGGTTTTTTTTGGACTCAAGTTCTCAAAATCCCCCCCCCCCCATGTGGATTCTAGGAGTTCCAATCTGGTAAGGAACAGCCTGACTGGAGCAGAGGCTGGGGAAAAGTTACTGTTCTGTAGCCTGCTTTTTGTGGCTCTGGAAGTTGGAGTCCCAATTAATTACCGCCCTCCCCCATCAAGGATTGTGGATGTTTCTAAATTAGAACAAAGTTCTTTTTCGGTGCTACGTTTCCCATAAGGAGAAAGTCCGTGAGCTGTAGTTTAAAAGAAAAGGTGGCTGGCGGACTGTGCGAAGTGCAGCCCAAATACTAGAAGGGGGGTTTGGGACTTGTAGTCCAAAATGTTGTTGGGGCGGAGGGGAATTCTAGAAGCAGCAATTTAAAAACTGCAGCCTGGGCATTTTGGGAGTTGTAGTCCTGAAAGGGTCTCTGGGGAATTCTGAGAGGTTTTGGTGGGGGATTTGGGGAGTTGTAACTCAAACACTACCTTCTTTGCAGAGAACATTGTTTCCTCCAGGAGTCCTGGGAACTGTAGTCCAAAATCCTGGCTGGGTTTTTAAGGGGAAATTTTGGAGAGAGTTTTTGGCCTTCCCTTAAAAGTGCTGACTTGAGAGATTTGGGGCGTTGTGGTTGTTGCTGTTTTTGCTTTCAAAAGTGGAATTCTGGGAGTTGTAGTTCCCCAGGAGGTGGCTGGGAGTTGCAGTCCCGCGGGGGGAGGAAAGCAGGGAAGTTTCCTCCGCTTCCGAGCGGAGGGTGGGCGGTGTGAACCGGGCGGGGGGGGGTGGAAGCGCGCGCGGGGCGCTCTGCCCATGCCCCGAGGAGGGCGCCTTGCCGGGGCGGCTCCGCCTCGCCCGGGCGGCGGGGGCGGGGGCGGGGGCGGGGGCGGGGGCGCAGGGGCTTTGCCGCCGGCGGGGCAGGCGCGGGAGTGCTGCTCCGGCTGCTCCGCGGCGCCCGCCTCGGCCATGGCGCTACTGCTGGAACACGAGTTCAGGGCGCTGCCGGCCGACAAGCAGATCGAGACCGAGCCCTTCCTGGAGGCCGTCGCCCACCTGCCCCCCTTCTTCGGTGAGTGGGCGGACCGGGGCCCCCCGGGCGGCCAGCTCTCGGCGGAGACGGCCGCGGCTTGCCAGACGGGGAGCGGGCGCTGCCCCTGCTCGTAAGGGTGGCAGCTGGCTTTACTCGCGAGTAAGCCCCGCTGGCTCCACGAGTTAAGCTACGCTTAAAATCCGACCTCCGCGGCGCGCAAAGCGGGGAGAGTCAGCGGCCGGTGCACTTACTCCGAGTAAGCCTGTGTGTGCCTGAGGGAGCCGGGGGTGTGTGTGCAAGGGACAGCCCTCTTCTTTCCAAGGCGTTCAGAACGGGGGTGCCGGTAGTTTTACTCGCGAGCAAGCCCCGCTTACAGCTCTCCCCTCCCGCGTCCTTTTAGTCTCCGACGACGCGGGGAGGCGGTGGGAGAAGGAGGTTGGCAGCCTTTACTCGCGAGGAAGAGCCCTCCCGCGGAAAAGAAAAAACACGGGCCGTTTCCGCACTGGACTTACAGCGCAATGGTTCCGCTTTCAACAACCTATGGAACCCTGGGGTTTGCAGTTTCGGGAGGGACCGGCCGGGGTGTTGTAGTCTCGGCAACCGGACTTGCTCACGAGGAAGCCCAGTTGGGTAACAAGAAAGGGAAGCGAGGCTGGCAGATAGAGGTCTTTTTTACTCGCGAGGAAGCCCTCCTGGGTCACCGGGATCGGGACCCGCCGCCCGTAACCGAGAAAGGAAGGCCGGGAGGAAGAGCGAAAGTTACTTTTTTCTGGTTTCTCGCCCCTTCTCAAGGTTTGCTCTCGAGTAAGCCTATTCTGTAAGGAACGGGAGCAAGTTGAGTTAGTGTGCTTCCTTTCTGAAAAGGGAGGAGAATGTTGAAGTTTTACTCGCGCGTAAGCCCTGCTTCCTTTCTCTCAGTATTCCGAGTTCCTATTTCGGATTAGTTTCTGTTTCTGTTTGATCTGTTTCTGGCCCTTTCTTCCTCACTCCCGGAGTGGAATTTGTTTGAATTTCCCAAGTTTGGATTGCAACACCCAGCATCCCCCAAACGGGAGTGGGCATGACAACTACAACTCCCCTGCTTCACACTTTTCTTCCAACTTCAGGGTGACTTTATATCCCAGAGTTCAGTAGCCAACTACAGCCAAGGTGTGGGCAGGCCAGCTGAGGAATAATAGGAGTTGTAATCCAGAAAGATAAAACGAAGACCGAAAGCTGGCGGCTGGGGGGGGGGGGTTGTAGTCCGGAGAAAAGAGAGTACAACAAGTTGTAGTTTGTAACATAAGAGAAGGAGAGAGTGTATTTTTGGAGTTGTAGTCTGGGGATAAAAAAAAGAGCAAAAGTAACTTTTCCAAAGCTGGTGAAAGGACCAGACCAAGAGGAAAGGGACAGCTGTTTTTGGATTGTCCCAAGGCAGGTCTTGGGTTCGAACTTCTATAAAATCTGGATTAAATCTGCAATGTAAGCAAGGAGGCTTACATAACCCATTTTCCAGGGTAACTTCCAGGAGGATTGAATTTTGTAGCAATTACCTTGAGACTGTCTGAAAGTGAAATAGTCCCAAAATCCCCCCCAGCATGGGCAGTGCGTCTGGGGATTATGGGCATGGTAGTGCTCTCCAGGCAAACAAAACTTGATGGTATTTTAAAAGAAGCCAAAAAGACAGTAGACTGTTTTTACTCAGAAGTAAACCTAGATAAATTTTGCTTGTTCCCAAATTAACTTCCCCAAACTAAGTTCAGCAAGGTTTACTCCTGAGTAAAATTTTTTTAAAAGTTTCCTTTCTTTCAGCTTCTTTAAAATATCGAAGTCTTTTCTTTGGCTACAGGCTGGATAAATCTTGCTTGGGCAAAGTTACTTTTGGGAGAACTACATCTCCCCAAAATCCCCAGCTGGGGAATCTGGGATATGTAGTCTCCAAAGGTAACATTCTCCAATCTCTTTTGCTTGCGATTACCTGAAAAGGAGAGCCTAGAAAAAGCTACTCTTTTGGAAATTACAGCTCCTAGTATCCCCAAGTAACATTGGCAATGAGGGCTGTGGATTCTGGGGCTTGTATAAGTAGAAAAAATAACTTTCTTCAATCTCTGTCTCTTGTGAATACTTGGAAAACATGAGCAAGTTTAAAACCAGCCTACAGCCAAATAAAACAAGCTAGTATTTACTGTTGGGAGAAGACTACAAGTCCCAGAATCCACAGCCAGCATTGTCCTGCAAGCTCAGGGTTCTGGGAGTTGTAGCACACACCCCCTTGAAAGTAACTTTTGCCACCCAACAATCCTGGAAGGTAGAATGGCTTGTTTCTCCTACACGGCTGGAAGGATAGAGTGAGGCTGAGAGAGAGTGGCTGGCCCAAGGCAGAATTTCACAATTTTGGATTTCATGGTGCTTTCCCTCCTCTGCAACATAACTTACCTAACCTTGAGAAAGTTACTTTTGGAAAGTTACTTTTGGCTACTTTAGTACTGAAGGTTGCAGCCATCCTAGAGTAACTTTTTGGGGCTGATTTGGGGAGTTGAAGCCCCCCAAAGTAACTTTTCATAGCTGATTCTTGGAATTGCAGTCCCCAAATTTAACTTTTAATGGTTGCCTTGGAGATTCTGAGAGAGAGCTGCATTCCCTGAAAGGAACTTTTCGTAAGTTTTGCTTTCCAGAAGTAACTTTTTGTGACTACTTTAGAGATTCTGAGAGCTGCATTCCCCCAGAGTTATTTTTCCAGAGTGATTCTAGCAGTTTTTGCCCCCCCAAAGTAACTTTTCATGGCTGCCAGGGGAGTCTGGAAGTTGCAGCCTCCCAAAGTAACTTTTCATGGTTAATTCTTGGGTTCATAGTTCTCAAAAGCAATCATTTCAGCCTGAAGAGTTACTTTTTGTGGCTGATCTCAGGGGCCTTCCAAGTAATTTTTCCTAGCTAGTTCTAAGAGCGGCAGCATCCAAAGTAACTACTCATGGGCTGGGTATAGGAGTTGCAGCCTCTTCCAAAGTAACTTTTCCCAGGTACCTGGAGGGATTCTGTAAGATGCAGCTCCCAAAGTTACTTTTCTATAGCTGATTGTGGGAATTGTAGCAAGCTGTCTGAGGGATTTGGGGAGTTGTAATCCAGGGGAAAAAAGGAACTTCTTGTTGTTTTGTAATGCAGGTGGACCACACCTGCACGGGTGTGAGAGATGGGAAGTTACTTTCACCTGAGTTACCTAATCCACCCACCTGACCTCACCTTCCAGGGGTGTGCATCTTATAAATACAGAATTGCCTTCAGGATCTTGAGATTTGATCTCAGGACAGGGGGACTGAATAATTATCTGCCTCAGACTCCTTTCCCAGCCAAACCAATAACACACTTTTAATTGCAACTGAAGAAATGAAATAAATTTAAAAACTTTCTGCAATTCAAGATTTGCTTCCAGCTCTCCTAGATGGACTGCATTCCTCCGAGTTAATTTATTAAATCAAGGAGGAAAGATAATGACGTGTTTCTTTAATTTTTTTTAAATAGAATATTTACCTGACCGCCTTGGTTTAATAAATCCATTAAATAAATTTAATTTAAAATTTAAAATGCGTTTAATAAATTCATTAAATAAATCCAAATTAGATTTAATTTAAAATGAACTGAATAAATTCATTAAATAAATTCCATTTAAATTTAATTTAAAATGAATTGAATACATTCATTAAATATGTTAATGAATTTCCCAGCCTGTACTGGATGATCTCAGAACAGTGTTAACAATAAAATCATTTGGAAACAAGTAATAGAAATTAGTTTTTGAAAGACTACAGCAGCGTGGTATAGTGGTTTGAGCATTGGACTACGACTCTGGAGGCCAGGGTGCGGATCCCCACTCGGCCATGGAAACCCACTGGGTGACTTTGGGCAGGTCATACTCCCTCAGCCTCAGAGGAGAGCAAAGGCAAACCCCTTCTGAACAAATCTTGCCAGGAGAAGCCCGTTAGAAGTTCACCTTGGGGTCTCTGTAAGTTGGATCCCAACACCTCTTCAGGACATTGGTCCCATTAAGGAACTGCTCTTACTTTCAAGAAGTTCCTTCTTTTAATGTTCTTCTGAAATTTACCCTTCTGTAACTTCAAATCCTACCTCTGGGGAGTGGAGAACAAGCGTGCCCCCTCCTCTTTGTGACAACCCTTGAGATATTTAATCATGTTCCCTCTGCCTCAGTCTTCCAATGAACCTGCCCAGCATCCTCAACCTCTGTTCATAGATTTTGTTCTCCATAATTCCTGTCATCTGGGCTGCCCTTCTCTGAACCCACTCCAACTTGTCCCTGGCCTTCTTAAAATGAAACACCCAGAACTGAACACCACACTCCAGAAGAGCCTGAGCAGCACAGAATATGTGGGGACTATTAATTTCCCTGGCTTGGAAATTAGTACAAGATTAAAATGGTATTTGCCTTCTTTGCTGCAGCATCACACTTCTGTCTCATGTTTAGTAATAATCCCAAGATCCTTTATGGCTGCCAAGCGGCACACTACAATTCTTCATTATGGTTGATAGACCCAACAAGTTCAAATAAGCAACATGTGAGATAAATTACAATCACGAAGAGAAATGAGGTCAAATCATACAGATATAACTTAATTTAGACATTTCTCTAATACAGAAGTTAAGTGTTCTCTCGTCCTGACCACCTCAGGCAGAAATTTGATAATGACCAAGGTCACACTGGAATTCTTATCTTCCAATAGAAATTTGTCATAAAATTGAGCCAATCGTCCTGTTAGATTTTCCAATAATAGATTAATTGTACGTTGTCATACCTGCTTGTAGAATTCACAGGACGAAAGATTGTGCTTCGTGGATTGTGCTGCCTGATTGCTGCAGGGGTATGGCATTGTGACAAATTGGCTCCACAAACTTCACTTAATCAGCAGTGTTTATTTGTAGCGAAGGAGGCAACACAGCACACTTTGTCCAAAGTTGCTGAGACTAAAGCGTACAGGGTGGTTACAGGTTGTATACCTCTCCTTGCCAATTTAGGCACACAGAGCTGTAACTGGAGAGGATCCTCAATCTGACATCACTCCACTGTCCCAGATGTTTCCCAGACTCAAAGTTGTTCAGCTGTCGTCTATCCTGGAGGCCAGAATGTGTTTCCTGTCGTCGTATCTCTGAACATTTCAGGTTCTCACAACACGGTCCAGTACTTTTCTTTCCCCCCTCTGGGCAATAAAGCAAATAACCATTCAGTACATTGGGATACACAAACAGGCTTGAAATAAATTGTCACAGCCAACAATTGTTGTTGGTATTTTTGTACCCTTCTAGCTAATTCTAGAAATGCCTAGGCTGGCTACTCTGTCTCTTCTAATACTCTCCAGCAGATACTTTATGATGGAAGCCATGGATCCTGATATATTGCGGTGTCAGGAACACCAGAAAATCTACCTTGGAGCGTTTCAGGGGTAAAAACATTAGATCCAGACTTTGTAAAAATGAGAGTCAAATTTACTCAGCTAGGTGAAAAGGCCCATCAGATTCTATTCTGCCAAGCCACATATCTAAGTTCAAATAATTTAAAATAAATTCCAACCATAACATGTGCAAACTAAGATAGCCCTCCCTACAGAACTAAATTTATGAGAATTCTGTACATCTGGGCATGTACAGAGTGCTTGTAAGTGACAATAGACCTCACTGTCATTTGGAGTTGGAGCACAGGAGTTTTTTCCCCCCACTTTTTGTGATTTTGGAGTAATGAGGAGGAAAGAAAGATATTGGTTTGGACTATGGCTCCCAAGGCCATTCCTCATTAGCTGTGGGGGATTATGGGAGATGTAATCCAAAAAGAAGCTATCATTCCAAGTGTGGCAAAATCTTGGGATATCTCGCTCTCCATCAGAAGGTTATAATAATAATAATAATAAAATTTATTTCTATCCCACCTCTCCCAAATGGATCGAGGCGGCATTACAAAACATATAAATATTAAAATATCAAATGTAGCCCACCCTCCCCACTCACCAACCCTACCATCCCCCCAACACACCAACTATTAAAACAGATTAAAATAAAATTAAAACTAAAAGTTAAAAACAAACAATTAAAAACAATTAAAAACAAAGGGACAATTGATGAGAGGCAATGGAAATGCTAGTCTTGGAAGGCCTGTCGGAAGAGAACAGTCTTGACTGCTTTTTTAAAGCAGTCAAGACTGGTAATGTGCCGGGTCTCCTCCGGCAGGCCATTCCATAACCTGGGAGCGACTGAAGAAAAGGTCCTCTGGGTAACCGCAGCCAACCTAGTTCTGATTGGCTGCAGTAGATTCCTCCCAGAGGACCTTAATGTGCGGGGCGGATTATATGGGAGAAGGCGATCCCGCAAGTAAGCTGGCCCCAAGCCATGAAGGGCTTTAAAGGTAAAAACCAACACCTTGTACTGTGCCCGGAAACTAATAGGCAGCCAGTGTAAAGACTTCAATATAGGTGTTATCCAACCCAGAGCTGTTGGACTACAGCTTCCAGTACCATTCCTCATTAGATGTGGGGGATTATGGGCGATATAATCCAAAAAGAAGTTATTCCAGTATTATCCTATGGAAGTTGAAAGTTGCAGGGATGTCTTGCTTTCCACTAACCTCTCAGAAGGTCATCCAACCAGTACTTGGAAAGTTATTTTTAAAAAGTAACTTGCTCCATTATTACAGTGTTTGAAAAGTAATCCATTGCTGTTTCTCATTAGGGTGTTAAATATGTAACTAGTTACATTGCTCCGTGGGGCCTTCTTGTGTGTCTGACCAGTGAGAATGTGGGAGTGGGGACTTATCGGCTGTGGCACCACACTGGTGGTGTTCCCTCCCCTTGGAGGCTAGTCTGGTGCATATGCTAATTTCATTTAGGCATGGAGAGAAAATGTGATTAGTGACCAAAGTCTTTGGCCACACCGATTGATGTGAAATGCCGATGCACATGCTTTAATTTGCTAATTATGTGTTAATAGTTGATTTAAATGATTTTTGCTGTGCAGACTTGTCTGGCACTCCGAGATCTTGTGATATAGGGCAGGATAGAAATATTTGAATAAATAAATAAAGTAGTTACAATTTTAAAAGGAGGTGAAAGATCAGAACCAGTATGGTTTGAGTGACTATGACATTGGAGACCCAGATTCGAATCCCTGCTTGGCCATGGAAACTCTCAGCCCAAGAAATCCCCAGGATAGGTTTGTCTTAGGGTTGCCACAAGTCACAAACAACTTGAAGGCACACAAGAAAAATCTAGCTTAGAGTTGAAGTTTTTTAAGTTTTTAAGTGCTGTATAGAGAGCTGGTATGGCAGTTTGAGTGCTAGACTGCAACACTGAGACCAGAGTTTGAATCCCTGCTCGGCCATGGAAACCCACTGGGTGACCTTGGGCATGTCACACACTCTCAGCCCCCAGAAAACCCCATGATAGGTTCATCTTAGGGTCACCAGAAGTCAGAAATGACTTGAAGGCACACAACAACACCAACAGCAAAAATATTTGGATGAATAAAGTTGTTGCTTTTCAGAACTAAAGAGAGAATAGGGTAACAGCTCACTGCAGAATGATACCAATCAAATTTTATTTGCATCAAGATGGTGGTGTCACAAGTATAAAAAAATATGTTGCATACTGGCAGACATGATGACTGTAAAAGGTTACTACAAAGCGTGCATCTAAAAATGCCTCTTTAAACGTAACTTTTTGAAAGTAACTTTTTTAAAAAGCTGGAAACAGTTGTTTACACCATTCTAGCTCGTCCTGGAAAGTGACTTTATTAGACCCCTATTATCTGTTAAAAAAAAAGTATAGATGGCCCTCTACATTTGTGGATTTGACTTCCACGGATTTGATTATTTGCAAATTTCTCTAGCCCCTGTCCCCCCTCCCACCTCAAGGGCTTCTTCTCCGGGGGAACCTTCCCTCTCGGTAGATCCAATTAGGCCACACAGCCCCCTTTCTGGTCCTCCACCACCAGCCTCTGCCTGGCCAGCTAAGGACAGATCCCAGCCCAATTTTTCAACACCGCAAACCCTCTCCTGATGCCCCCTCACTCAAGGAAGGGCATGGGCGAGAGAGAGGACATACACGGCCACCATGCCCTTTCCCTGGGTGCCCCCCCTCCCCACCATGCCTCAGCCCCCTTCCCACACACACATTTTCAGATTTGCGCTTTTTCCACTCCTGGGAGGTCCCACAGCCCTAACCTGAGCCAAGGTGGAGAGCTGACTGTAATCGGTTAGAGAGGATGCGATTGTTTGTGAGCAAGTTAATTCCAAGAAGTGATCAATGCATTGTCGCTGGGAGAGTCCCTTTGATGCTGGTTTGTCAGGAAAATCTCAATGACAGATCCCGTGTGCAAACATGAGCACATATTGAGCAGATGTTTGCCAGTGGATGGAGGAGCCAATCCTTTTTGTCCCCATCTGGCTTTGTGCGTCTTAACTTCAAGTGATCCTGACAGGTCGTTATGAAGAAACAGGATCAGCGGTTTGTCTAATTACAATTTCACAAGGGAGGTAAACCAAACCTACCTCTCCATTCCTTCTCTACTGGCTCAGAGAAATGGGGTTATCCAATATTCCTCCATGATACTACTGGCATTCTGATAAACTTTAAAAAAAAATTAAACTTCAATATAATTAATTAATTAACAGTATTAAAGTTTTAAAAAACAAATAGCCGTGGAGGAGGAATTGTGCACAGCAAGTAATCACAAGTTTGTGGAATAAGAAAGTTTGTGCCTGGTGGTGAAAAGCAGAGCTTTAGATTTCTTTTTGATGTGTCCGGAGGAGGGCAACCAAAATAGTGGAAGGCCTGGAACCCGTGAAGCACTCTGAAGAGCAGCTGAGGAAGCTGGGTAGTTTTAGCCTGGAGAAGAGAAGGTCTTAAGAGGGGACATAAGAGCCATGTTTAAACATTTGAAAGTATGTCATATAGAGGATGGGGCAAGCCTGTTTTCTGCTGCCCCTGAGACTAGGACATGGTGGAGCAATGGCTTCAAACTCCAGGAAAAGAGATTCCATCTAAACATTAGGAAGAACTTCCTGATGGTGAGAGCAGTTTGAATACAGTGGAATCTGCTGCTGCCTGAGTGGAGTGTGGTCATTTCCTTCTTTGGAGGCTTTGAGGAGAGGCTGGATGGCCATCTGTCAGGAGTGCGTTGATGGTGTCTTCCTACATGGCGGAACAGGATTAGACTGGATGGCCCTTGGGGGTCTCTTTCAGATCTATGATTCTATGACTTGTGAGAGCCGGAGGTGGTCAACTCAGTTGAGGATTTAAAACCAGGGTGGTCAAAGCGTCTTCTTCCCAATGAGCGATACCGAGATCTGTTGTGTAGAAAAGAGAAAAGTCACTCTTTTGAGCTGAGCAATAAATGAGTAGATGCAAATTTCCACAGTGCCATTTCCATTTTCTTAGAGCTGGGTGCTGCCCAGTTCTGTCTCTGTCCCAGACTGGCAGTGGGAGTGGAATAAAAAAAAAAAGCATAATTTACAGGGTTGAATTGTTTCCAGTGCTTTCTGTCAGCTTCCTTCACCCGCTTTCTCCCAGCCTCCTTCCTTCGTTTTGCAACCTGGCAAGAGATTGGAGTTGCACCACTCCACTGGTGATTTTATCACCAGCAAGTAAAGATTTGTTTAGGATGTTGCCCAACCAGCCAAACATGCTCAGGTTCAGACCTGTTGTCTCCTCTGACAGAATCACAGAATCCTAGAGTGGGAAGAGACCCCAGGGGCCATCCAGTTCAGCCCCCTTCTGCCATGCAGGGGGACACCATCAAAGCCTCCCTTTGACAAAAAGGAGACTCCACCACACTCCATTCAGGCAGCGGCAGATTCCACTGTTGAACTGCTCATACCCTTGAGAAGTTCTGCCTAAGGTTTAGGTGGGACTCTTTTCCTGAAGTTTGAAGCCATTGCTCCACCATGTCCTAGTCTCTGGAGAAGCAGAAAACAGGCTTGCCGCATCTTCCACGTGATATCCCTTCAAACATTTAAACATGGCTATCCTGTCCACTCTTAACCTTTTCTTCCCCAGGCTAAACATACCCAGCTCTCTAAGCTGCTCCTCGTAGGGCTTCATGGCTTCCGGGTTGTGAGCTGCTCGGGAACTGAGCCTTGGGTAAACCCCTAGAGGCTGCCTTCCACTCCCTGCCTCTAGAAGCCAGCAGTGGTTGCACACTCGCCAGCAGTTCCCGGATGAAACTTGGGACACAGGTGGCCAAGCAACATCGGAGTGTGGTCAGAGGGGCAAAATTTGCTAATGAGGAGGGAGAGACGAGCTCAGAGGGGCTGCAGGGGTTTGCTCTTGCCTGAGTCTCCTGCGAAGGGAAAAGAAACCACCTCTTCCTCTCCTCTTCTCCTCCCCTCCACCGCTGAGTTAATTGAATATAAAACCACTTTTGCATTTTGAACTTAACTTTGCAGCAATTGAAAGAGGTCGAGGCAAAAGAGGGAGGAGAGAGAAACTGGGACATTTTAAAAGCAGCTGAAAAAGTGGGAAGGGAGGGGATTTGTTGGGGTGGTCTCTGCCAAATTTGGGGTCAGTTGGACGATATGAAAAATCCTGCCTTGATGTTTCCAAAATGTCGTACCCTTTCAGAGATAGAAACAGGGGTAGACAGAATCCTAGAGCTGGAAGAGACCCCAAGGGGCCATCCAATCCAACCCCCTTCTGCCATGTGAGAATGCACCACCAAAGGATTCCCAAGATATGACCAGGAAACATTAGAGTTAGATGACGACGATGATGATGATGATGATATTCTCTGATGACTGTGATCTGTTTGATCATTACTTGCTCTGACTTTATTATTATTCTATACTAATACAGAATTTAGCATAAGTCACAGATGATTATTTCTTGGTTATTCATAATTAGTTTAAATAAACTAGTAGTTTAATAGCTTAATAGTTTAAACTAATCCAGAAGACAGATTTAGTTGATAAGTTATTATAATTGATTACAAGTAATAATAATAATATTTATTTTTAAATGCCCTTTTCACCAGAGGGTGGAATATTGATATATAGAATCAGGGACAAAAATAATAAAACATAGCGCCATAACAATACATGGAATGGAAGTGATTTTATTAATTAATGTTATTAATTAATTAATTAATTAACAGTAGTTATATAATTAGGATGATAAGAATGATTAACAATAAGTAATAATTAGTATACATTTAAGGTATAATAGTTAGGTATAGCTGTTTACTTACTATGAGCTGCTACCAACAAGGGCAGGAACCAATTCTTTTTTTAGTTATTTGTAGGTTTTGTAGGTTTTTGTTGCTGTTGTAATTTTTTTAGGTGTTTGTAGTTTTCTTATGTATGGTTTGTTTTTCTTTCCTTGGTATTTTACTGTTATGTATTCTTAGTTTTTTTTTCCTTTCTGTTTTGTTTTGTAGTGTGTTGTTTATGTTTGTTTAATACTTTTTTTTACTGGGGAAAAAAAAGAAAGAAATAGTTATATATGAGGAGAACCAGAAAAGTTTGCGTTTTTTCCTGAATCCATGGAGAAGAGCAGGATTCAGTCTCTCTCTCTTTTTGAGTTAACTGTTTCTGCATCTTGAATTCAGTTTGCAGCAATTGAAGGAAGCTGGGGACCAAGGCGGGAGGAAGAGAGAGAAAAACCAGGACATTTTAAAAAGGGCTGGAAAAGTGGATTAATTGGAAAATTTGGAAGGGTTTGCATTGGTGCCTGCTCAGTAGCTTTTTTGGATTGTTTGACTACAGACCATAGCAACAGCTGATAGCTTTTATGTTGGCAAGGCATGACAAATCTGTTCTGGGCTGCAGTCTGAACTTTAAACGACCAATCTAGTCCAAAACTATATATATCCTGCACCATCAGGTAATTCAGCAGTCTTTGGCTAAAAAAACTACACTGTTGATGGTTTGTTTTTTCCTGGCAGGCTGTAAAACTGAGGCAGAGTTTTGTTGCCTGGGGATTTCTGAGAGCTGTAGTTCACAAACATAGCCATACTGGTTGCAGGTGGCATTTGGGATTTGTAGTCCAAAAAACCCATCACATTTCCCCCTGCTCTGGCTTGTTCATTGCAGCTTGCAAGAGAGGACATTTGAATATGCTTTTTTGTGGGAATGGGCTAGGTCACCCACTGAGCAAGCTGATGGATTGTGGCCCTGCTGCTGCAGTAAAGCCGGGCCTGGCACGTGATGTAGTCTGAACTTGTGGCTTCAGCAGGAATTGTCAAAAACCTGCAACACAAACGGTTGCTGCCCAAACTGAACACTCATCTGCCTCTCTGGAGAACTTGCAGTAGAAGTAGGGAGGAACCAGAGCTTGGGAAAGTTACATTTTTTAGAATACAGCTCTGGCCAGTGGCCATGCTGGCTGTTGGGAGTGGATTCTGGGAACTGCAATCCAAAACTTAACTTTTTGGAGTTGTGATGAAAAAGAAGAAGAATATTCCACAGGTCTGGATAACTTGGAAAAGTTACTTTGGGGACACAACTCTGTCCATGGCTGCTGAAAGGGGATTTTTGGCTAGATGATAGCTGTTGAAAGGGGATTCTGGGAGCTGCAGTCCAAAAAGTTAACCTTTCAGAACTCTGATGAGAGTAAGGAAGAATATTCAACAAGTCTGGATGACTTAGAAAAGTTACTTTTTAGGACTACACCTCTGTGCTGGCTCTTGGGAGTGGATGCTTGAAGATGCAGTCCAAACAGTTCACTTTCTGGAGCTCTGGTGAGAAAGAGGTAGAATATTTTCTAGGTTTTCAGAGCTGAGAAAAGTTACTTTTGGGGACTTCGACTCCATGCTGGTCATGCTGACTGTCAAAAGGAATTATTAAACTTGTCTGGAAAAAAAATTAACTGGAAAATTTCCTGACTACAGATGCCATCAGACTGCAGATCTCATCATCCCCCATCCAGCATTTATCCTGTGCTGAAGAATGCTGGGAAGTGTGTCTCTCCTTAGGTTTCTTGTGTCACAACTCCCAGCAGCCCCTGAACTGAGGAATGCTGGGCTTTGCAATCCAGCAACGTTAATCAGAATCTGATGGCATGCTTTTCACAACCATGAAGGAAGCTGAAAAAGGATGGGAGTATTGGTGGTTCTTGTTCGCCTTTTCAGCAGCTCCAGTGAGTGCAGAGGGATATGGGTGTGGGAGATGGTGAGCCAACCGGTGTGTGCAACACACAGTTGGGTGTGGCTTCTTCTACAAACACCAGAGTTATGGCAAAACAGCTTCACCCATGTTGACAATATGTTGTCATATGGAGGACAGAGCAAGTCTGTTTTCTGCTGCTCCAGAGACTAGGACATGGAACAATGGCTTCAAACTTCAGGAAAAGAGATTCCATCCAAACATTAGGAGGAACTTCCTGAGGGTAAGAGCAGTCTGAGAGTAGAATCCACTGCTGTCTTGTGGTACAGTCTCCTCCTTCTTTGGAAGTTTTTAAAGAGAGGCCGGGTGGCCATCTGTCAAAGGAAGGGAGTGCTTTGATGGTGTCTTCCTGTCTGGCAGAGTGGGGTTGGACCCTTGGGGTCTCTTCCAACTCTAGGATCCTATGATTCTTGTATAGACGCCAGAGTACTGTAAAGCAGCTTCAACAGGCAGAACAAGAATAACTGGTCTGTGGTTGTTGTTACGGCATCTCTCTGGCCGAGGACTGTTGCATCAAGGAAGGAGACAGCCCTGGGCCCAGGAGGAATTTCTTCTTAGCAGGATTTTTGGGTGTGTCTTTTTTCCTGGCTCTCAGAAACATGGAATCTTAGAGCTGAAAGACATTCTGATAACCATGTAGTCCAAACCTTGCCAGTGCTGGAATACACAATTAAAGCATTCCCCAAAGATGCTCACCCAACCTCTCTTTGAAGATCTCCAACGAGGGAGGCTCTACCACTCCTGCAAGGTGGTTCCTTTCACTGCTGAACCATTGTTACTGTCCAGATAGTCTTCTTAATGTTTACCTGGAATCTGGTCTCTGGAGCAATAGGAAACAAGCATCAATTGTGTGGGATGGGGGGAATAGGTTTATGGTGATGTTAAGTTTGTTACCATAGAATCATCGGGCTGAAAGGGGTCCCAAAGGCCATCTGGTCCAACCCCATTTTCTCATGACAGCACTCCTAAGAGATGCCCATCCAGCCCCTGTTTAAAGAGCTCAAAAGAGGGAGAGCCTAGTTTAGTCCAGGTTTAGCCTGGAGAAGAGATGGTTAAGCGGGTTCAGGAGAGCCATGTTTAAATGTTTGAAGGAATGTCAGTAGTACGAGGGGTACTTTTCATCAAACAAAAATTGACTGGTGCCCCCGCCCTCTTTTGGGGGAGTACACGTTTAGTCCCACCTCCCTGATTTTGGAATGCCTCTTCCATTTTTGGGGTATGCTTTTAGTCTGGTCTCTCTGATTTTGGGGTATCCTCTATTGGGGGTACTCTCTTAGCCCCATTTCCCTAATTTTAAGGTAACCCATTTTTAGGGGGTACTCTCTTAGTGCCATTTCCCTGATTTTGGAGTGCCTTGTCCCTTTACGGGGTACACTTTTAGACAGGTCTCCTGGATTTTGGGATGCACCTTGATGGAACTGGGGGAAGCATTTGGGGGGCCCCTCCTAGATTCCAAGGTTTCTGGGAGTTCTTTGAGGATCTCTGTGAACCAGGGGGTCATCTTCCTGAACCCGCAAATCTCCCAAAGGGGTGGCCATCTTTGTTGTACAAAAATTGTTTGGGGGTGAGATGTGACCCCTCTCTGAACAAATCTTGAGGCCCCTGACCAGTAGGAATGGGTTCTGAATATATTCGGGCCTCCCTCAAGGGGCGTGATGGTGCTTAGGGTGACAAGCAGTGTCCATCTTTATTGCACAAACTTATTTTTCAGGGGGTGGGGTGTCATAGCCCCCAGAGCTGGTCTCAGCACTCCCCTGCCAGTGGAAAGGAACAGGTCTCCAAGATGGCAGAGCTTGGAGGCAGGGAACGTCCTTCACTTTTCAACAGCGCCTCTCTGTGATCATCCAAACTCCCCTGACCACCAGAAACAGATTTCTAAACCCCCAAATGCCTCACCATTCGCCAGCCGTTTTTACAAGTATGAACCGTTTCAGTTTTTGTTTTTGTTGTTGCGCAAGCTTGCAATGTGGAGTAAAGTGTGACCTCTCCTCCATACACATCTGTGAGGAAGAGGAACAGCTTTCCTTGATGCCCTGGGAGAAAATATTTAATTTTGGAAAATGGCAGCTATCTTTTTTTTCCTCATTTGTACATGTGTGCATTTTGGGGCATTGTGTGACCCCTCTCTGTGCTTGTTTCCAGTTCACTGTATGCTTTCCAGTTCTTACAGAAGTAGTTTAAATTTCAGAAGCAGGAGGCATTTTGTTCTGCTGAGGATGGATTTTGGAAAAGGTGGGCTGCCCCGTCTGCCCAAGATCCACCACCCTCGATTGGCAGGAGGAGGTTTCCGTGGGCACAGGATACTGCAGGGCCATCTCACTTACTCAGGATGTATTGTTGAGAAGAATCTGGGCAATTTTCTTTCAGCAACATGCCTCTGTATGCATTTTACGGGTCTGAAGCGGGAAGGGTAAAGGATACTTCCCTGCAGGGGTGAAAATGGGGCAGTTTTGAATACCACCGGTTGGTCTGCGTTTCCTCATCCTGCAGGCTGATGCATGAGTGGCTGGGAGAGGGGGACATGTTCCATTTCCACTGCAATATATATATATATATATTTAACAGGACTTGGTGCTTTTGTTTTTCACTTGTACAAATGGTCATTTTAAGGTAGAATGTAGAATGTGACCCTCTTTCAGTTTCTGCCCCCCCTCATATTTTTCTCAGGATTTTTGAAAACATACAGAGCACACATGTTATTGCTCTAGCTTATAACCCTATGCCTCTGTTTTTATCAAACAGGTGCATGGTGCATGAGTTGGTAACAGCTCACCGACACGATGTTGCGGGACACATAATGTGATCTGGTCCCTGCACCAGACCACACACCACAGTTGCCACAAACTCTCTAGCCAGGGAGTCCAGCAGGAACTAACCTCCAGGATAGAGAGTGAAATGAGGTCTGAGGATATGGCTACGGGATGAGGATGTGGTTGGTGGTTTGGACTGTCCAGTGCTACGTTAGATGGTGATTTTCTGTTCCCACAGCAGAGAAAAAATGTGGAGGCTCTGCAAAGTGCAATCATGGAAGGTTCTAAGTCAGCGGTTCTCAACCTGTGGGTCGCGACCCCTTTGGGTCTTAGTAATTTCCGATGGTCTTAGGCTCCATTCCCTCCTCGGTGGTGGTGCAGCGAAGAGTGCTCCCACCAAAAGGGGCAGGAGGACGTGAGCGCATGGCTTGCGCTTGCACACCACCACTCCTGGGCCTTTTCCGCACGTTACCTTATCGCGGAGGTGGGGGGGGCCCTCCTCGCCGCTCCTTCGTCCCGCAGCTGGCTTCCTGGTCGTGCAACCGCCCCGCCCCTTCCTTTGGCAGTGCAGCCTGGGAGCTGTAGGCTACGCTGGGGGAGGAAGGGGCGGGGCGGTCGCGTGACCAGGAAGCCAGCTGCGGGACAAAGGAGCAGCGAAGAGAGTGCCTCACACAAGAATCTGTTTGCGCGAACAGCACACACCCCCCACCTCCCCGATAAGGTAACATGCAGAAAGGCCCAGGAGCGGTGGTGCGCAAGCGCGAGCCAGGTGCTCTTGTCCTCCTGCCCCCTGTTCAGAAAGGACTGAAATCACTCCCCTTCTGTGCTACCGGGAGACCCTCCCGTCTGACGGGGTAGCTTGGGGGGGCGGCGGCAGCACGGGGGGCAGGCCCCCTCCTTGCCATGGCCCCTGCCCCACTCGCCACGGAAGGGGGCGCTGCAGAAGGGCCGAGGGGCCGCAAGGCGGTGCTTTTCCAGGGGCGAGCTGCGCCCAGCGCAAAAGACAAAGGGGCTGGGATTCCTCCCCCCCCGGCCAGGGTTGACACTCTGGAAACTTTTCCCACACTGCCCTCCCCCAGCGGAAACGAGAGTGAAGCAGAAGCAGAGCCAGAGCCCGGGGGAGTGGTTCTCAGAGTTTTTTCCCAGGGGAGATGCGCAGCTTCTCTTTTCCTCCATGCCCGCCCCCCGTTCCTGGCTGGCGAGGCGGCCTTTGCCGGGGGGGCATTGTAAATAATAAATAATTTTATTGTTAGGGGTCACTACAACATGAGGAACTGTATTAAACGGTCGCGGCATTAGGAAGGTTGAGAACCACTGTTCTAAGTCTTGTCTGGCAGTAAACCTGGAAAGCAAGAAGACGAAAAGACAGTATTGTAGTGTTCATCATCATCAGCCTTTATTACAATTTACAAATCATCAGGCAATTAAAAACATTGGACACATAGAATACTGTACCTACAATGTTATACATACACTGTTATGCATACACAACAGCACAGAATTGTATATGTATAGATTGTATTAAACTTTTTTTAAGAGAATAATAAAATATAATTACTCTGGTAATTATATAAGAATAATAAAATATAATTACTCTACCCAATGATACCTCCCTTCCATAAAACACTCACAACACTATGGGTCTCAGGCTACTAAGTTTTACATGCTCTGGACAGCTACAACTTTCTGGGTTATTTTTCTAACCATCCTAGCCTACAGGGCCTATAGTATTATAAATGTTGTAAATTACCTTTACGGGTATTTATTGCAGAGATGAGGAGTTTAGCTACAACCTCGGTAACTTTTTTATCTTTATAGTCAAGGAGATATTTTAGCAATGAGTTTCAAGATCTTCCGGGCAATTTCCTTAACAAGGGGCACAATTAATCTCCTGCTCTGTTCTTTATAAAAAGGACATTCAAAAAAGACATAGTGTACAGTTTCCACCCTTCCCTTTCCACAGGGGCGCACCCATACTGTCATGTTTACCTTGCACGTACAATGCTAAAGCAGAGAGTTTTGATAAGGAGGGGCTTTGTTGGAGCTCATTCCAGGAACAATGCTGCCAGATTAAAAACCGAGGCAAGCTAGGAGTTTTATAGAAGAAGTAGGATCCCTTTTGAAAAACTTCCAACCCCACGGGGAAAAAAAACCCTCTTCACTAGAAGTCGTGTTAAAGAATGATACACACACCCGAGCAAGATATATACATCCTACACAATTTAAACAGGTGCATTTTTCAATTCTTATATCAAATCCTGTCTATGTTGTGAGAAATCCTATATCTAAAACAAATAAAATACAAAACGCAGCTTTTGGGGCAGTGCACCTTTTTTCCAGGATGGGGTGAGCGAGGAATGCAAAGGGGGGGGTGGCGGAGGTGGCGGCAGGCAGTGCGCAACAGCTGATAAGCAACTCTTATCTAATGAGGGCACATGGTGGGACTGTGGATGCTATTTTAAAAAACACATCAAAGCTGAAAGATTGAAGGACAACCTATTATGCATGCTAGAAATAAAAGTGTACCCCAAAAATGGAAGGGGCACCCCAAAATCAGGGAGGCGGGACAAAAAGGGTACCCCCCAAAAGAGGGCAGGGCACCTGTCTGTTAGACAAGAAATACCACTCCCTCAATACTAGTGATGTCAAGTGGGGGATGGAGGAGGCCTTTTTTCTGCTGCTGCTCCAAAGACTAGGACACGATGGAGAAGGTCAGAGCAGGCAAAAACTGAAGTACCAAGAGGTGTTTTGAGAACTTGAAGTGACTAAAGATAAGAGGAGGCAACATGGTCCAGCCTCAAGGATGAAAGATGAGTAAACAACTCCGAAGTCTGGGAAATGCATGCCTGCAATTTGTATATGTAGGTATAAAACTTGTAACCAAGAGTCTCAGCAACTTTGGAAGAAGTGTTGCTTGCTTTTCTACAAATCAACACTACTGTCTACCTCAGAGTGGAGTTTATAGATTACAAGTTATCCAGGAGAAAACAGGGCCTTCTCAGGGACGGCTCCCAGGCTCTATGGAAAATCCTTTCCTAGAGAGGCTAAGATGGCTCCCCGCTTGCTGCCTGATTAAAACCATAAACCATTAAAAAGAAAATAAAAAACAGACAATCCAGCACACTGTGCAAGTCCTGCTCCCTTTGATTAACCAATCTTCACCTACCTATGGTGAAGACTGGTTGCTCAAGGGGAGCAGGACTTGCACAGTGTGCTGGATTGTCTGTTTTTTCTTTTCTTTTTAATGGTTTGTGGTTTTAATCAGTTTTTGGTTCTGTTGGTACTTTAATTACAATTTAAACTTTGGAATGCTGGAAATTTAACTGTTGTAAGCTTCCTTGAATCCTGCACTGAGAAAAAGGAGCAATATTTATTAATTAGTTATCATAGTGATAATGATAAATTGACACAGGACACCTTGTGAGCTGTCAGCCTTTTGGTGTCAATAGTAAAGCCTGTAAAATTCCTTTGCCATTTTTTAAAAATAAAATTGATTGCAGTGTTGAAGCAGTAACTCAGTTTGTTCTTTGTTGCTTTTCTGTTAACATTTATTTTTTGAGGAAAGAAAGCATGAAATTGAAACTTGCAACAAAATCTAAGAGCCTTTTAAGATCTCCTTAAGAAATAACTTTTTGAAGTAACTGTCATTCATCATTCATTATGCCCCCTAAAGTAACTTTGCTCTTGCCTGTTGTGCTACTTTGCTGAAATGGAATTGCGACGCATCTTTGAGAAAGTAACTGGAGAAAGTAACTTCCTTGAGAATGTATCCAAGTGGGTGTGTCACACTCTCTCAGCCCCGGAGAACCCCGTGATAGGTTTGCCTTAGGGTTGCCGTAAGTCAGAAGCGACTTGAAGGCACACAACACCAAGAGACAAAAGCACTGGTTGTAATTCTTTATTTCTAAGCCGTGATTGTCAGATCCAACACCACAAGCTAGAAAAGTTACTTTTTTGGCTTACAATTCCCAGAAACTGCTCCTAATAGCTGGAGTGGTAGTCCTCCAAAAGTAACATTTCTGAGTTCGTCAGACCCGAGAAGTATTTTTTCTCCTTAACAGAGTTAAAGATTGACTTTTTTTGGTTTTTTAGACTATAACTACAACTCCCCAAATCTACTTCCAACAGCTGGCATGGCCAGTGGCCAGAACTATGTCTTTAAAAAGTAACATTTCCAAGCACTGATTCCCCACTGTTCCAGGGAACGAGACACATACTCATTCTGAGCCAAAATAGTTGTTTCTGGCCAACTCTTGGGAACTGTAGACTGAAAAAGGTACGTTGCTTTTTTTCAAGGGTTACCTTTGCAAGTACATTGAACTCAGATGCTGGGTGGGTCTGGGAATTGTTGGCCATAAAAAATAACTTTTTAAAGCTCTGATCCTCCTCCTGCAAGTGGTTCTCCGTCCCCATTTTGCACGAGGAGAGACGTCTCTCTCGCAACCGATTCCCTCACACCAGGGGACAATAAGTCAGCTTGTCTTGTCTCACCAGCCCTGACAATATAAGCCATTATGGCTGGAAATGTGCTAGAAATGTTCTCCCTTTAGCTCTCTGCCCCAAACCGTGGGCCAGTGGATATGGACAAAAGGCTTGTCTTTCATGGGTGCATTCATAAATTACTTTGCCTGACATTTGGTTAAAAACACTTTTCTCTTTCTCTAAAATTCTGGAAATACGCTGTTGCATTGCAACATGCTGTTGATTTGGCAAAAAAGGCTGCAGAACTGAATGGACCAGGGGAACTCCTTGACACTGGAATTATTATTATTTTTTTTAGAAAATTAATGCCACTGCCACATTTTTCCCCATTTTAATTAGAAAAAAGATAATTCCAGGATGTTCTTTGCTTTGGCGTTTAACAAAAAACTTCTCTCTATATACCAAATATTAAAAGTACATAAAGGACTGTTGAGCTAGTGAAAGACCTGCAATACTGAATGGGCTACAGGAACCCCTTGACATTGTAATGATCACATTTTCCCCCATGTTAATCATTTCAAAATAATTTCTAGTGTCAGGGAGTTCCATTGACCTGTCCAGTATTGCAAGTTTTATTTTTCGCCAACGCATCATTCAGTCTTTTCAACTTTTAGCTTTTAAACCCAACCCAACCACATATTACAATGCTACTGTATACTTTGAGGATTTTGGCTGGAGAGAAAATTTTTGATACTTCAAGGGAAATAGTCCTTTTATAATGTACTGAAGTTTTGTGGTTGTTTTTGCTTTTGACTTGATTTAACTGGCTCTAATTTTAGGATGGTATAATTATTCCCTAACCTTTGTCTGTCGTTAATTTTTAAGTCTGTTTAACTTTTTCAATTTTTAAAAATTCTAATTTAATTTAATTTAAATAAATGTTAATTTAATTTAATTTAAACAAATGTTATTTTATTTTAATTTAATTTAAATAAATGTCTAATCTAATTTACTTAAAATTTACTTAAAATTAAATATTCTACATGTTTTAGAGAAACACCATGGTTTAATGGTTTGAACATTGGAGTATGACTTGGAGGCCAGGGTTCAATTCCCCACTTGGCCATGGAAATCTACAGGCTGACTTTGGGCATGTCACACACTCTCAGCCCCAAAAAACTTGATGAGTTTTCCTTAGGGCCACCATAAGTTGTAAACACATTCTCAGCCCCAGAAAACCCTGTGATGGTTTCACCTTAGAGTCACCATAAGTTGGAAATAACTTGAAGACGCAAAATTAAAAGTTTGAAACTGGGAAGTAAATAATGATGATGATGGTAGTTGTTGTCATAAATGTTAAAGCAAAGGATTCCCTGGATGTTCAGGAATTCAGGAATTAAGGAAAGGTAGGCTTGATTTTTAACCAGAATTGACTCAGTCATTGAAATGGTGAATCAACATTTAGGTAAAGCAAAATTATGGTTGCTTCAATTGGTCTACTCTAATTAAAACAAGCAATAACATTCAAGTCTGTGGGTGTCTGTTAAAAAAAAAATAACTAAGCATTTTACTACCCTGATCCTACCTATATTTCTGACTTTATAACCCTTGTATCCTATACTTTTACTTCTAGGGATAGAATTTCCTCCCCTTATTTTAACTGAGTAAAATGAAAAAAAGAAAGTTGAAATTCTTGGATTGATATTGGTGGTGGGCTTTCAGTTGAGTACAACTGTTTGGCTGGTTGTGGAATAAAAAAGGATTCTGGGCTTTAGAGTGCCTTTTGTGGGTCTGACCCAGCTGTAAGAGTTGGGGATGAAATAACTGATTAACAACAATTTCTTCTTGTGATAATGGGGCTTCCCATTATCTAGGCTTATCAAAGGGAGACACTTCTCTCTTCAGGTAAACCATGGGTTAATGAGATGTCAAGGGTCACAGGGTGAGAGTTGACCAACCAGAAGGAAAGGGTCAGCATCACAGGTCACAAGGTGAGAATTGACCAACCAAAAAGGAAAGAGGCGGGCATCTTGGAGAGGCTTCCAGATCCTTCCAAGGAGGAAAATAAAACTTCTGAGAGGCCATGTGGCCAAGGAGGGACACACAGAGAGAGAAAGAGACAGAGAGAGAAAGAGAGAGGGGAGAGCTGGCCCAGTTGAGCTGGCAGGCATGCCGTGTCTCCTGGAACCCCCTCTCTTCTCCTTTAGACCATCTATGCCTATAACCTAATTGTGAGTAACTAGAAATAAGTAGTTAGTCGCGTTAGGGCTAATGTTGTTATTTTGGGAATTGGCTGATCTTAAGAATGTATCTGTGCTGTTATATCTGTTTTGCAAATTCTTATAACTAAGTGCACCTGGGAGAGGGGGAGTCTCCCAAGTATATAGTTTATTTGCATGCCTTGATTAAAACACTTTTATAAACCTCCGTTTCTCTCCATTTCCACGCCAGGGTTGGCACACGCTACATAGGACCTCTCACTAAGGGCAAGGGGGAGGTGGAAGTTCCTTGCGCTTAGGCAGAGTCCCTCCTGTTCTGTCTAAGTAATTCTTAATTCAGGGGGGTGGTGGCAGCATACTTGAGAGAGTTGGGGAGATTGCCAGTCGTTCCATGCGTGGAAGTCAGCTTTGGAAGGCTGGCAAGAACCCTAGTAAAAGCACTGGGAGGAAATTTCCAGTCCTGCAAGGCTAGAAGTCTCTTAAGAGACTGGAAATAAACCTACAGTGTCACATGGTGGCAGCGGTTTTCGGACGGAGAGTGGGGTTTTTAGGGTGCAGAGTTGAGGCTTTGTCTTCACTCCCCTGTGTCTGTGGCAAGGAATTAAGCTCAGGAGAAGGGGGGGTGGATGCGTGAGCGAGGGAGCCTTCTTAAACAGCCTGTGGTTTAAAAGGGACGTTTTTTCCTCTCCTTCTCGTCCTCTCTAGGCTTGAAAGGGAGGGGGAGTTGGAGGCTGGGGGGGCGGAGTCGCTTCCTCATTGAGAGCACTCTTGCAAACGGGTGAGCTCCGGATTTTTCTTTTTCTTTCTCTCCAAAGCTTGCAGTGAAGAGCTGCTGGCTCTGTCATTCAAAGCTTCTGTTGGGGAAGAGAAGTTGGTTTTTTTTTTGGATTTTTAAAGCTGCTAAACTCTGGCATTGTGTTCTGAGTCAGCAGCTGGAATTTTTTTTTCTTCAGTCTGCTTCGAGCAGCCAAGTTAGTAAACCTGCATACTAATTGCAGGTACTTAACTCAGGCAGAGTTGGCTTTTGTTTCCCTCAGGAGGGAGGGGGGCGAAGAGCAGGGAAAGGAGAGAAGGCTTTGGGATTTTTTTCTACTTTTCTTGGTTTTTAGGATTTCTCCCTCTTTTCTGTGGCTTTTGGGGCTTCTAGCACTGTATATTTGATCAGCCAATCAGATCTTTTCTGTGTTGTAGTTTTCGGTGCACAGAGGTAGTCAGGGAGCTTATGAACTTAAGACCTGGAAAAATCCTGGAATACGCTATGGATCCTGTGGCGACCCCTAGTGGTACCAATGTCACACAGCAGGATGCTACAGAAGATAGCTCATCTGCTCAACCAGCTACCCCTAGTGGTAATAATCTAGCTCAGCAAGGGGCTGCTATGCCAGTAACAGCCCTTGGTGACCATATGGATTCTCCTGCTGCTTTCTGGGAATCAATAAAGCTCCTGCATGAATCAATAAGGCTCCTACATGACAAGTTGCCCCCTGAACAAATTGCAAGATTCCTAGATAAGTCGATGGACATGATGCAAGCTTCCACTGCAAACCAGACAGCTGCTCAGCGGAACCCAGAGCCGCGACTTGCTCTTAACCGCATCAGACAGCTGCCAACTTACAGAGACTCAGATGATTTTGAGGCTTTTCTCATCTCATTTAAACGTGCAGCAGATGATTTTGGGATCCCTGAGGAGAATTATATGAGTGAACTTCGGCTTAATCTCTCAGGGACGTTACTGAAAGTGGCAAGCGACTTGCCAGCTGCGGACCGAAATGATTTCACCAAGTTTGTGGCCCTAGCACGGAAGAGGCTTGGACTCACACCAGATAAATCTAGATCCCGATTTCGTGCCATTAGGAAAAAACCGGGTGAGAGTTACAACGAAATGGCTTGTTCACTTGAGCGGGCACTGGACTCTTGGATGCAAGCAGCTAAAGCATCCACTAGAGAACAGGTTTTATTTCAGTTTTTATTGGAGCAATTCTTGGAGCACATACCTCCACAGACTGCATCCTTCGTGTTGCAACGCGAGCCAAAGACGCTTGAGGAGGCCGCCAAGGCAGCAGATTGCTTCATTGCCTCCAGGGGTGAAGAGGCATTCCAGCCTACTGTGGTAATGCCTCCTACAGACAAGCAGAAATACCAACAAGCACGCAAAGATCTCCAGAAGCACAACACTTCTACCCCAAGGTCATCACTAAATGACACTACCTCGAAGCCTCAGCTGCACAGCTCTACCATACCGCCACAGCCTCGCTCTGGGCAGCAGTCTGTGGCAGGTGCTCAGGGTCAGCCAAGGAAAAAGGCTAGCCCTAAATGCTTTCTCTGTGGAGAGCTGGGACATATTAAAGCCAACTGTAAGCAGAAGCCTAAGTTGGCCCAGTTAGTTGTTGCTTCGGCTTCCAGGGACACTCCCGCTGATCATTCAGTTGCTCCTGATCCGGACATGATCCCTACTCACAGAAGGCACACACTGTGGGTAGGAGACAGGAAAGTTGTTGCTTACAGAGACACTGGAGCACAAGTTTCTGCTAGTCATCGTTCATATCTGGATCCTGGTCTTGTTGATGACCACATCAAGATCACCATCAGAGGTTTTAGAGCTCCTCCGGCTCAACTGTCAACAGCACGCATTCTTGTTCAGTACAAAGGCTGGGAAGGAGTTTGGACTTTTGCTGTTTATGAAGACTACGAATGTCCTGCTCTGTTGGGTGATGATCTCGTCTTCCATGCTAGTCAGGCCCGGAAAGAGTCCGGACAGCGTGCAAAGACAGCAAGCGGCCTGAGCAGAGGTCAGTCTTCAGTGCAACTTGAGGACCAGCCTGAACTTAGACTGCAGTCACTGTCTCCTGCTACACCAGAAGGAGTCCTGTCTGAAGAGGTGGTGGAACCTACGGCACACTCCCACCACAGCATCGTAGGCCCAGAGGTCGGGACCATCCTTGCTGATACTGCAGATGTCGGAGCGGATGCTGGCGGAAGTCCAGGAAGAGCTTCTCCATGTCAAGAGGCTAGTCAGCATGGTCTCAAGTTGGTCCCTGTGGTCACTCCTGACTCAGCGCTGCCCAGGGGGGCGGAAGAGTCTCCGGTGGGCGCCGAGCAGAGTCAGGTGCTGGACAATTTGTCTGAGATGCACGAGGCTGGTGCAGAGGAGGAGAATCCAACAACGCTGACTCCAAAGCCAGCAAAGGATTCAACAGCAGCGGAAACTCCAGAGAACACTCCAGCCAAGGGAGCAGAACCTGGAGAAGCTGCAATGCAACGAGAATCTGAGGCGAGTCTGCCACTCCAGGTGGAACAGCTGGTTCCTGTTCAGCGACAGCAGTTCCAGGAAAACCGGGAAGCAGACCAGAGCCTTCAAGCTGCTTGGACCAGAGTGAAGGAAGAGGTGAAGTCTCCTCCAGCGATGAAGGGGCCCAGATTTGTAATCGTTGAGGGCCTATTATATCGTGAGTCTGGCCTGAGACGTAACAAGGGGGGCGTACACACTCAGAGACAGTTGCTGGTGCCTTCTAAGTATAGAGCCAAACTCTTGAGTCTGGCGCATGATCATCCTAGCGGACATGCTGGGGTGAACCGAACCAAGGACAGATTGGGAAAGTCCTCCTACTGGGAGGGAATGGGCAAGGATATGACTGATTATGTCCGATCCTGTGAAGTTTGCCAGAGAGTAGGGAAATCCCAGGATCAAGCCAAGGCCCCTCTCCAACCACTTCCTATCATTGATGTTCCATTCCAGAGAGTGGCTGTGGACATCATGGGACCTTTCCCTAGGAAGACTGCTAGGGGAAAGCGATATGTGCTCACCTTTGTGGATTTCTGCACTCGTTGGCCAGAAGCCATTCCACTGGGTGGGATCTCAGCTAAAGCAGTAGCCCAAGCTTTGACAGACATCTTTGCTAGATTAGGTTGGCCTGCAGAGATATTAACAGATGCAGCTTCCAATTTCAACTCCAAAGTCATGCAGCACCTATTAGAGGCACATGGAGTACGCCATCTGACATCAGTGCCTTACCATCACCAAACTAATGGGTTGATGGAACGTTTTAATGCAACTTTGGGGGCCATGATCCGTAAGTTTGTGAATGAACATTCCAATGACTGGGACTTGGCGCTACAGCAGTTCTTGTTTGCTTACAGATCTGTTCCACACCCAAGCCTGGGTTATTCACCCTTTGAGCTGGTCTATGGCCATGATGTGAAAGGGCCCTTATAGCTGGTTCAAAGTCAGTGGGAGGGAGCTATCCCTTCTTCAGAGACTAATGTGGTTGATTTTGTGGCTAACTTGCAGAATACTCTCAGGGAAGCATGGGCAGATGCTCATGAGAATCTGCAAAAGGCACAAGAGAAGCAGAAGACCTGGTATGATCAGTATGCCAGAGAACGTTGCTTTGAGAAAGGAGACCAAGTGATGGTTCTGAAGGTTCTCCAGTCACAAGATGGAAACTTCTTGGGAAGGTCCTGCCACAGTGCAAGAACGCATTGGGACAGTGAACTATCTCATACAGTTTCCAGATTCTAGGGTTAAGCCAAAAGTGTATCACGTGAATTCACTGAAACCCTTTTATGAGAGGCCCAGTCACCTTCTCACACTTGCAGTCCAGGAAGATGAAGAGGAGGAAGAGTGGCCTGAAGGTGCTTTCTATGATCGGGAGGGTGGTAGCTTGGAAGATGTGAAACCCTCCCCGAGACTCAATGCGAACCAACGCAAGCAGTTCTTTCACTTGACGGGTAAGTTCACCACCCTGTTTTCACCTGTCCCAGGTCGCACCACAGATCCTCAACATGTGGTAGCCGCAGATGACGGCAGGCCATCAGCAGAACAGCCACGACGGGTGTCACCAAAAGGGAAAGAGGCGATAGAGAGGGAGGTGAAAGAGATGTTGGACATGGGGATCATTCGCCCATCACGCAGTCCATGGGCATCCCCAGTTGTCCTAGTGCCCAAAAAGGGGGGACGGACATTCGTTTTTGTGTGGATTATAGAAAACTGAACTCAGTGACACGCCCTGAACATTATCCAATGCCCAGAGTAGATGAACTGTTGGAGAAATTGGGGCATGCTAAATACCTATCCAGCCTCGATTTGACTAAGGGCTATTGGCAAATCGCCCTAGCAGAAGAATCTAAGCATCGAACAGCATTAATCACTCACATGGGCCTGTTTGAGTTCAATGTCCTTCCCTTTGGGCTACGGAACGCACCTGCAACTTTCCAGAGGCTGGTGGACTGTTTGCTAAGAGGGTGCGGGGACTTTGCTGTTGCTTATTTAGATGACATTGCAATCTTCTCAGACTCCTGGGAAGACCACTTGAAACACTTGGAGATTGTCTTCCAACGCATTAGTGATGCTGGACTGACAGTCAAAGCAAAGAAGTGCCAGTTTGCACTGGACAGAGTGACCTACCTTGGCCATGAAGTGGGACAGGGGACTATTACTCCACTGCAAGTCAAAGTGGAAGCTATTAATAACTGGCCAATTCCTCGTTCCAGGAAGCAGGTGCAGTCCTTCCTTGGCCTGGCTGGGTACTACCGGAGATTCGTGCCCAACTATAGCCAAATGGCAGCACCTCTAACAGACCTGACAGGTTCCAAGAAGCCTAAAGTAGTGAAATGGACAGCAGAGTGTCAAGAAGCCTTTGCAGCCTTGAAACAGGCCTTGATGGCAGATCCTGTGCTCAGGGCACCAGACTTTGACAAGCCGTTTGTAGTGGCTACAGATGCTTCTGACAGAGGCATTGGAGCAGTATTACTACAGGAGGGTCCGGATGGCACCTTGCATCCCATCTTGTTCCTCAGCAAGAAGCTTTCTGCAAGGGAGTCCAATTGGTCCATACCAGAGAAGGAATGCTATGCTATTGTATATGTGTTAGAGAAGCTGAGACCATATGTCTGGGGACGTAGCTTCACCCTCGAGACTGATCATGCTGCCCTCCGATGGCTACATACAGTCCGGGGAACTAACAAGAAGTTACTACGATGGAGCCTGTCCCTACAAGACTTTGACTTCGACATTCAGCACGTGGCTGGAAGTTCTAATGTGGTTCCAGATTCCTTGTCACGCAGAGGACTGGAGGGAGGTTAAGAGGGCTGAGTTTTACATGTCCACACTGATAATATGGCTAAACTGTACTGTTGTGTGTGTTTGCATTTATTCTTTGACTTTTCCTTTCTTAGGTCCCAGGATGAAATCCCAGCTGGTGTGGTTCCAGCCTTCAGCTGTTCCCAGACCGTCTGAGATTTGGGGGGCGTGTGATAATGGGGCTTCCCATTATCTAGGCTTATCAAAGGGAGACACGTCTCTCTTCTGGTAAACCAAGGGTTAATGAGATGTTAGGATTACAACAAGGGTCACAGGGTGAGAGTTGACCAACCAGAAGGAAAGGGTCAGCATCACAGGTCACAAGGTGAGAATTGACCAACCAAAAAGGAAAGAGGCGGGCATCTTGGAGAGGCTTCCAGATCCTTCCAAGGAGGAAAATAAAACTTCTGAGAGGCCATGTGGCCAAGGAGGGACACACACAGAGAGAGAGAAAGAGACACAGAGAGAGAGAAAGAGAGAGGGGAGAGCTGGCCCAGTTGAACTGGCAGGCATGCCGTGTCTCCTGGACACCCCTCTCTTCTCCTTTAGACCATCTACGCCTATAACCTAATTGTGAGTAACTAGAAATAAGTAGTTAGTCGCGTTAGGGACCTTGTTATTTTGGGAATTGGCTGATCTTAAGAATGTATCTGTGCTGTTATATCTGTTTTGTAAATTCTTGTAACTAAGTGTACCTGGGAGAAGGGGAGTCTCCCAAGTGTGATATTGTTTATTTGCATGCCTTAATTAAATCACTTTTATAAACCTCCGTTTCTCTCCATTTCCATGCCAGGGTTGGCACACGCTACATAGGACCTCTCACTCAGGGGAAGGGGGAGGTGGAAGATCCTTCTTTATACTTAGAGATTAGGCAGAGTCCCTCCTGTTCTGTCTAAGTAATTCTTAATTCAGGGGGGTGGTGGCAGCATACCTGATAGAGTTGGGGAGATTGCCAGTCGTTCCATGCGTGGAAGTCAGCTTTGGAAGGCTGGCAAGAACCCTAGTAAAAACACTGGGAGGGAATTTCCAGTCTTGCAAGTGTGGGAGTCAACTTAAGACTGGAAATAAACCTACAGTGTCACACTTCTGCATTATAATTATTAGGTTTATGTTGTTGTGTGCCTTTAAGTCATTTCCGATTTATGGTGACCATAAGGTGACCCTGTCACGGGGTTTTCCTGCCAAGGGGTTTGCTGCCAAGGTCTCCCTCTGAGGCTGAGAGAGTATGACTTGCCCAAGGTCACATAGGTTGTCCACGGCCGAGCAGGGATTGGAACCTTTGTCTGCAGAGCTGTAGTCCAACATTCAAACCACATTGACTTATGAGATTATCTTTAGAGGTGGTTTGTCTTTGCCTTCCTCTGCTGAGAGAGTGTGACTTGCCCAGGCTCACCCAGTAGCCAAGTGATGATTTGAACCCTTGCCTCTCAGAGCCTTAGTTTAACATTCAAACCACTTCCCCACACTGCCACCCCCTTAAAAATGTTGATGTCCTGGAGTCTCGGGCACTGAGATTCCCTTATGCAAATTTAACACACTTTAAGACAATTTAAAGAGAATGTAAATAATCTGAAAATACATCTTTGAAAAAAACTCAGAAACTGAAAACGAGGTAGAGTAAAGCCAAATAAAATTGTTGTAAACCATTTAAAACCACGTACGTGTTCAAATTTGAATAGAATTGTATTATCTTCACAACAGCCCTGCTGTGTGGGTTAAGCTGAGAGCCCATCTGAGGTTATCCAGAAACTCCAAAAATACTGACAAGACTGGAAAATAATCGCAAAGTGCAATAACTTGCAAAAATTACAACAGTCTACAGCTTTCTGATTCTCCCAGTAGATTCTGCTGGTCAGAGAAAGAGAGAAAAAAATGCATTTTGCGATCTCTTCTTGGAGTCAGAGAAGTGGAGGGTAATTGTTCGTCTTAAATTCAGCCCCAGTATTACATTCACCCCAAGATTGTTCTCTTTCCTTCTAGATTGCCTGGGCACCCCAATTGTGTATGCACCAGTCAAGGCTGACTTGTCTGGGAATATTAAGGTAAGGGCAATATTTGTGATTTTTTTGAAAGACAGTGCTGCAGCTAAAAAGGCCATTGTGATTTTTGGTTGCATCAATAGGAGTCTAGCGTCCAGGTCAAGGGACGTGATGGTCCCACTCTACTCTACTTTGGTCAGACCTCACCTGGAATAATCCTGTGTCCAGTTCTGGGCACCACAGTTCAGGAAAGTGGTGGACAAGCTGGAAGGTGTCCAGAGGAGAGTGACCAAAATGGTAGAAGGACTGGAAACCATGAAGCCCTCTGAGGAGCAGCTGAGGGAGCTGGGTTAGTGTTTAGCCAGGAGAAGAGAAGGTTGAGAGGGGACATGAGAACCATGTTTAAATATTTGAAGGGATTCCCTATGGAGGATGGAGCAAGCCTGTTTTCTGTTGCTCCAGAGACTAGGACACTGGGGAGCAATGGCTTCAAACTTCAGGAAAAGGGATTCCACCTAAACATTAGGAAGAACTTCATGAGGCTAAGAACCGTTGGACAGTGGAATCCACTGCTGCCTCAGTGGTGTGATGGAGTCTCCTCCTTCTTTGGAGGTTTTTAAAGAGAGGCTGGGTGACCATCTGTCAAAGGGAGGGTTTGGATGGTGTCCTCCTGCATGACAGAAGGGGGTTGGACTAGATGGCCCCTTGGAGTCCCTTCCAACCCATGAAGGAAGTGCTGTGTATGTTCAGCCTGGCAGAGAGAAGACTGAGGGGGAACAATGATACAGCCATCTTTAAACATCTTTTATTTTTTATGGGGTGTGTGTGGAGATCTTCCTCATCCCACTGATCTGTCATTTATCTTTCTCTTTCCTCCCTTCTCCTCTCTTTCTGTCCAATTGCAGAAAATCCGAGCAGTTTACGAATCGAATCCGACCAAGTTCAAAACCTTGCAGAACATCTTGGAAGTGGAGAAGGAGATGTACAGCTCGGCATGGCCAAAAGTCGGGGCAACACTGGCCCTCATGTGGCTGAAAAGGTGGGGAGCTCCGTGATCTTGTGAAGGAGCAAAGTTGCTTAGGAGTCTCTGCATGTGGTTTAAACTTGAAAACCATATTTTTCTTGTTATTCATTTGCTGGCTGATAAATAAGATTTCAGACATCCAGGATATCTGGTAGAGGAAAAATAACCTAGAAGCGAAAACTTTGCACAGTCTTCATCTGCTTTCTGCATGTGTTTTGGGAAATTGTTTTGCACAGAAACACACAAAGGCTGTTTTGCTGTGTGTAAAAGTTGTGGAGGTTTTTCTTTCCCCCACCCCTCTAAAAACATCCTAAATGAATGCATCCTAACAAAATTAACCGTATGAAACAATCAGATCAGGTGAGCCTCGCAGAAGCAAAGATAAATATTTTGAACCTTCTGAAGAAGCCTTCTTCCAAAATGCATCCGTTTCTTTCAACAGCCTCCACTTTTCTTATGATTTTGGTAGCCAGACTTAGAAACCTATACTCCTAGTGCTGATGCAGCCAAAAAGTCTACCATTTGGACAGAGGATGAGGACAGAAAGGGGAATGGTCATACAAAGACTGTAAAGGAGAGCTTTGCTTTCAGAGGCTAAATTAAGTGAGGTATTCTCTCTCCATTATTTCAGTGGACCTTCTCTAGTCATAGGGCACAGAATCCCCAACTAACATGGCTGGTGGGGGATTCTGGGAGTTGCAATGCTTTTCTTAAAGAAATGTTACTTACTTTCCAAACTCTGAATGAAACGGATACTGGCAAATCCAGATATACAGATCTTTGAAGCATACATAAATTAGGAAAACATAACCTTGTAGAAAAGAGCTTCATTCTCAGAGGCATTGTTAATGAGGTTAGCAATACAAATGCACTAAAGTTGAGATGAAGAAAACAGCTGAGTTCTCTCATTTGTTTTTCCATCCCACTTTTTCCCCCTCAGGGGTCTGAAGTTCATCCAAGTTTTGCTACAGAGCATTTGCGATGGCGAACGGGATGAAGAGAACCCCAACCTCATCCGGGTCAATGCCACCAAAGCGTATGAAATAGCCCTACGGAAGTACCATGGCTGGATGCTCCAAAAACTTTTCTTGGTAAGGCTTGTGGTCAAAATGGTCCATTGGATCAAAGAATGATAGAGTTGGGGGAGCCCCCCAGGGCCATCCAGTCCAACTCCCTTCTGCCAGGCAGGAATACACATTCAAAACACTCACCTTGACAGAGGGCCACCCAACCTCTCTCCAAAGAAGGAGGAGGACTCCACCACACTCCATGCAAACAGCAGCAGATTCCGCTGTCAAATTGCTAGCAAGTTCTTCCTAATGTTTAGATGAAGTTTCTTGGAAGCCATTGCTCCATGTCCTAGTCTCTAGAGTAGCAGAAAATGGGCTTGTTCCATCCTCCATAGAGCATCCTTTCAAGTATTTAAACATGAATATCACGTGTCCTTCTCTTAACCTTCTCTTCTCCAGGCTAAACATCCCCAGCTCCCTAAACTCCTTCTTATAGGGTTTCATGGCTTCCAGGCCTTCTACTGGTTTAGTTGCCCTCCTCTGAACACCTTCCAGCTTGTCCACATCCTTCCTGAACTGTAGTACCCAGAACAGGACACAAGATCATTCCAGATGGGGTCTGACCAAAGCAGAATTGAGTGATACCATCACTTCCTTTGACCCAGACACTATATCCCTGTTGACACAGCCCAGAATTGCATTAGCTTTTTTAACTGCCACATCACACTGCTGGCTCATGTTCAGCTTGTGGTCTCTTAAGACTCTTGGTTCCCTTTCACATGTGCACCTTTGATTTTTTTCTCCTCACTGGAATTGTTAGAAATTGATTGCTTTGTTGTTGTTTTTTAAAGAGGATGGATGGCCATCCTGCATGGCAGAATGAGGTTGGACTAGATGTACCCTTGGGGTCTCTTCTACGTTTCTATGATTCCAAGATTCCCCCGACTGGACTCCGGCCTTTGCATTGATGTGGTCTGGCTGTTGCTGCCGTTGTCCTAACGCTCGTTTTCCCCTTCCCCACCCAGGGCTCCGTTTACGCCCTCCCGTACAGATCGGATTTGCTGAAAGCCCTGGAGAAAGGGAAGGAGGTGAAAGAGGAGGAGACCTTGGAGAAGATCCACCAGTTCTTGTCCAAAGCCACGCCCATGCTGGACGCCATTTACGAAATGTACACCAAAATGAATGCGGAGCTGAGCTACAAGGCTTGATAAGGACTCAGGGCGGGGGGTACGAGGCCCCTCCTGTCCACCCAAAATTATCTTCCTTTCCTTCAGCAAAATGATGTCTCCTGAACTCTTTTTGTCCTTCCGTGGCCTCAGTTTGCCTGGGTCTCCCAGGGGGCTACCTAGATTTAGGGGTGCTTTCCCAACAAAACAGGTGCAGGTGAGACCCACGGAGGTACTACAACCTCTCTGATCTTCCTAGAACTTTGATACTGTCTGTTCAACAGCTGAAACCTTTTTTTAAAGAACTCTTTTCAATCGTCTTTTATCTAGCAGAATTATTTAAAACTGGGGAAATGAGGTTAACAACATTTAGGTAGCTGGTACTGTATTTCGTGTCTTTATTGCGACATTTAGTGAGTGTCAGCTAGTGCCTTCCATGTCAGCTGGGTGGATAATCTGTTCTGGGTCTTAGTCTGAACTGTAAATGCACTGTCTAAGGTACTGAATCTGTTTTATAAGAGAGGTTTCACTTTGAACTTCCAAAGGAGCTGTCAAAACTGCTAACACTATTTTTGGAGGAAAGAAGGTAAAGTTCAATAAGTGGTATATAACCTTTTAAAGTTCAGACTAAAACCAGGAATGGATTCACCACCCTTATGGACAAGGAGGGGAAACAACTTTTACAGGATGAATGGAAATGATTAATTTATGTATTCTTTTGATGTCTGTATATCTGGATTTGACAGTATTTATTGACTGAACGCTTGCCTTAAAAAAAGCAAAAAAGACGCTACCCATCCCAAAATCCTCCATTGGCCATGCTGGTTGTGGGGAGATTCTGTGCCCTATAAATCCAATTGCCAAAGGTCATGCTTAGAAGAGACACATTGAAACAATAGAGGGAGGCATCCTTCCCTTCACTAAGACTTTTTATGACACCTGTTGGTCCCTTTTAATCTACATCCTCTGCCTAACTGGAGGGATTTTTAGCATCATCAGCACTGGGGAAGATTTGGGAGCAATTTGGAATACAGGCAACCTCAGTTAACAAAGCACTTCTGACAGAGAAGTTTCTTTTTTGAAAAGGTGTCTTACACCCACCCAGCTACCCTCTTTCCTTCCTCATTCTCTGTCTAGCTGGAAGTTTTAAAAGCACCATCAGCATTAGAAGGCTGTTGAAACATAGACTTTTTAGTGTTAAGTTGCAGCAGTAAATGATGGATTAAAATTTGTGAAAGGAGAGAATGGGATTCTGCTCCAGCTTTCTGAGCATGCATTGATAGCAAAACAGAGAGAAAGGGGGAAATTTGACAAGCCTGTTTCACCATTTACCCCCACCATGGTAGAGGAAATATTAGATCTGTGAGTTTGGCCACCCAAAGTGGAAATCATAAGAAAATTGGAGGCTGGTGAAAAGATGCAATTTTGGAAGAAACCTTCTAAAAGTTTCAAAGTGTATTTTTGTTTACTTCTACAAGGCTTCCCTGTCCTGGTCTCCTAGGCTATAATCCAACTCTCAAACCACTATGGCATGCTGGCTGACTTAAAAATGGAGGGAGTAGGAGAAATAATGTTGTTCTTACGTGCCTTCAAGTCATATCTGACTGATAGTGACCGTAAGGTGACCTGATCCTGGGGTTTCCTGGGGCTGAGAGTGTGTGACACACCCAGAGGCCAACTGGGGAATTGAACCCTGTTCTCCAGGGTCATAGTCCAGTGTTCGAACCAATACATCACACTGGTAACCACATCTACCTTGCATTGTTAGATTTCTTGTTGCTCAAAAACTCCATAAATAGTTTCTAAATCTTTGGGGGGGGGAACCTTCAGTTGGCTTATCCTTTAGAATTCACATGGGTTTGTCCATTTGGGACAGCCTTAACAACCCATTTTTCTGTCATTGGGGCTCCAGTCCATTTCCAAGTTGGAGCAAACAATATTCTTGCAGCTGTTCTTATATAATGAAGAAGGAGTCCAATTCTTTATCCATAATACGCAACAAAAATATTTCTGGTGACCCTACAAAATCCACCTTTAAAAATTTTTCACTTAACAGGTAAATCTTAGACCGATAACTTTTTGCCATCTTACAAATCCACCGCATATGGGGAAAGGAGCCCTCCTTCTCAAAACTGATTTGAAGCATTTTCGACAGCTTACTTGGGGTTAGATACCATCTGTGCATCATCATCATCATCTTATACATGTTTTGTTTTCAGTTACTACACAGACTAAATTTTATATCTTTAGACCACATTTCCCCCCCATACATAGAATCCTAGAGCTCAAAGAGACCCCCAAAGGTCCTTCAGTCCAACCCCTTCTGCCATGCAGGAAGACACCGTCAAAGCATTTCCGACATGGCCATCCAGCCTCTGCTTAAAAACATCCAACGGAGGAGATTCCACCACACATTTGAACATTGTGCCCAAAATTTTGGGGCCCATCTCATCATGTACCCTTTTACAGTTCTTTCCATGTTATTTCTGCCTCTCTATCCAAATTTTCTGCTAAAGACCTCATGCCCAGGAACACAGCATCTTTGTTTACTGAGCTTTGCCTGTAACAGTGTTGACTTACCAAATTTCCATTGATTCAATTAGGTCTCCTCTCTAGCGATTGGATTTGGGGCTTGTGGGGTGCAGCTCTTCACCCACACACCCCTTGAAAGTAACTTTTCCAAACTCTGGTTCAGCTCTGTGATAGGTAACAGTCTGATTTTAACCTGGGATGTGTCGGTTGCTTTCCAGAGCTGTGCAAAGAGATACATCTCTTTTAAAAAATGCCACTAACTCTGTGTGTGTATGTGTGTTAAAGTGACAACCTTCTCTGTATGAAAATGTTACGCTCACAAAAGGTGAATTACTCTTTTTTTCCCCCTGGGATAATTCTTTTCATTTTAAAACTACCTGCAGTTTTTAATCCTGTTATTGCTTTTCAAAGTGATTATGGAGCACAAGAACCATTTAATGCCTTAAGTAGTGGGTTGCTGCTACTCACTTTAGCCTTATATTTGAGATATTTCCTTCCCCTCCTCTGGAGCAGCAACAGGGGAAAACAAAACAAAGAGGGTAGAAATAAAGTCTAATGAAAGGAGAACCGTGTCCTGGTGTTTATTTGCAGAACTGGGTGTCTTTTGAGACTAACAGAGACAAAAAAGTTGGTGGCATAAGCTTTCATAGGCATAAGTCTACTTCATCAGATGTATGGAGGGAAGTGCCTAGACCTTCATAGCTATGAATGAGCAGGTGGCATGTGTGATGAGAAACAGAGGCAGCTTGCAAAAACTAAAACACATACAGGTAAAAGGAGATGGGGCAACGCAAGTAAGAACATACAAAAAGTTATTACCAAAATGCAATTAAATTATGCACAGAATTAAAACCATTGAAAGACAGAAGATAGGAATGAATAAGACAGTGGGATATTAAAAGCCATTGTGGTCATTAAAAACCTGTTAGCACAGAAAGGTTTTCCCTTGGGAGGCGAGCAGGGGTAGAGCAACTCTGGTTTCTGTGACAAGAGGTGCCAAAGACCAGGTGCAGCTACTGAGAAGGCCCACTCTTTCATGTTCCCAACAGTGAAGGTAGTGTGTCTGAGTGAAGAGCCGAGTATTAGCACAGACGGCATCACATCGCATAACTTTGTGATATGCAATTTACCCCATTTCTACAAGGAGCAGGTGAACTGACTGTTGCAGTCTTCAGTCCAGTTGAGGGGTCAGATTCTTGCTTTGAGGGACGTTGAATGGTGCAATCCACCCTTTAACTCTGCCCCAAAGCATGGGCATAGGCTGAGAATGTGGGGGGAGCTTATAGTTGTACAGTTGGCCCTTCACATTAGCTAGAGTTAGGGGTGTAGGACCCTTGCAAAAGTAGAAAAACTCCAAATATCAAAATGTGTCTGTGTCTGTGGGAAGGAGTCTGAGGTGTGGGGAGAGGGGGCACCCAGGGTCCAAACCAGGTCAGGGGAAGGACAGGGAAAGGGGGTGAGTGGGCATAGGGGCCCTGCACTTCCTCTCTCTTGCCCTTATCTTTCCTTGTGGGTTTGTAGGGGGCCATTGGAGAGGATTTTGAGGGTGCTGAGAAATGGGGCTGCGATCCCTTCTTAGCTGGCCAGACAGCGGCTGGTGGTGGAGGAGGAGGAGGAGCAGAGGTGGGTTTTTAAAAGGCTGCATGGTCTGATTGGAAGGTTCCTTCAGAAAAGAAGTGATGGGAGACAATGGGGGCAGAGGTTGGAGAAACAAATCCATGGAAGTGAAACAAATGTGGAGAGTCAACTGTAGATGGGAGCAGAGTTCATTCAAGTTCACTGAAGTTCAGTCATGTTCGTTGAACTTGGTCTGGGCGCTCTCAAGTGGCCAGTACTTGTCATATCCAGGGGTGCAGTGAATCAACTCATGGTTTTGTTACAGAGGCTAAAGGAGCTCTCCAGGGTCCTGAGTTTGGCCTGTATCCTTTAAGATAGCTCTCCAAGGTTCTGAATACCACCAGTATCCTTTAAAGGAGCTCTCCAAGGTGCTGATCTCAACATCCATCCTGTAAAGGAGCTCACTTTGGAGTTCCCTGGAGGAGGCAAGTATTGTTCAGTACTTTGGACAACTCCTTTAAAGGGTTTGATAAAACCTATTTGGGTTCACCATTCCACATACATGTCACCGCTATGACTTCTTCACTTGTGGTATTGATTCCCCCCCCCTTTTTGCTATTCTAGGATATTTATGGCTATTTCCCATACTTGGTATGGCCTCTGGAAAGGGTGCCATTGTGGCCTGGCAAAGCTGCCGAAACGCCAGCTCTCACTATGTGGATCTTTATGGGTTTTAAAGGCAGGGGAGCTCATGTTCACTGCATCATCTCAGAATGTTAAGATCCTTAGGTGGGTTAAGAAGAAGAATGCAAAAGAAGGCCAAGGACCAGCAAAACAAAATATCTTTATTACAGTATTTTTATTAGAGCAGCTGCCTCACAAAGCAGTCCCAAGAGATCATAGAATCATAGAGTTATCAGAGACAACTGAGAAAAATTAGCTTCTCTCCATTTTCTATATGATAGTCTTTCAAATATCTATATATGGCTCTATCACATCACCTCTCAGCCTTTTCTTCATGAAGCTAAAGCATAGCCATGTCCTCAAGCCATTCCTCATGGGACCTGGAGGTTTCATCCTCCTTCAGACACATTCCAGCTTGTCAGTATGCTTCCTGAACAACTCTAGAATCTTTCTGGGTGAGCTCTGTGTCATGTGTTGGCTAACTAGCTTACTCTGAAGAAAACACTCGGATGTTAGCAGCAGCATTTATTGAGAGGTGCTAGTGCAAAACAGCTAGGAAAGTTGCCAGAACTAAGGTTAACAATTAGTTTATACAGAAGCATACACTTTTGTGCACGAACAGTTTTAATTGGTGGGATCACAAACGCCCTCCCATTTCCTAAAAGCCAAACAAATAAAATGTTTCCATTCTTTGAGAACATCCTCCCAGGTTTTCTTATCTGCTTCTTAAGTGGTTTCAACAATGTCTTCCTCGGGTCACACCGTCTCTGTCTTTGACGTTACTTAACACTGACCAGATGTCCCTGAGTATACAACTTCACACTTGAAGTCTTTGATCCACAAGCTGAACTTTCTCTGCCACTGAAATGCCATATATTATTTGATATTCAATACACTGTTACAAAAATCATTTAGCACTGGTTACATTGCAGCTACAAAGCATTCTATATCTAAAGCCTAGTTAATCAAATGACAAAATATCTTCATGGCTAAACAAAGGATGAAATACTTTCATGGCACAGCTGAGTCTCTGACACTCTGAACCCGTCATGTACAAAGATAACTCCAGTCCCAGAAAATAGGGTTAAAAGTTTGCATAGCTTTATCCAAGAAACAGTGGAGTGGCAGTTACACATTCTGGCCATTGCCAAGACTAAAAGCTCTTACTGGAATTACCACGTCTTTTGAATGATAATATTACAAATTTGCATGCAAAAGGCCTTTATTTGCCAGCTAATTTAAAAAACTCCTTTCCCAGGCTTACTGCCTGCCTGCCAGCATCTTGACCTTGTACCTGCCTCTGTTCTCCCTCGTATCCAGATTCATCTGAACAACCTATCTTCATTCCCCAAACACTGTTTTCTCTTCAGTTTCTATCATCCTCTTCCAGGCTCTTTCACATGGCATCAAGCAACAGAGCCCCACATGGCAGCAAACAGCAAATAACCTGGGATGATTGTACATGGTGAGTTACAAGGATTTATATGAAAGTGAACCTTAAAACACTACACGTCCATAAACATAATGAAAAGAAATTAGCACTAATTCTGTTAGATGTGGAAAAAGCATTTGACAACATTAATTGGACTTTTGTGAAAGAAATATTGGCTAAGATTAATATAGGTAATAACTTCTTAAACTGGATCAACTTAATATACAAAAATCAAACAGCACAGATAATAATAAACGGAGAGAGAACAGAAGCCACAGCTATAAGAAAAGGAACTAGACAAGGATGTCCTTTATCCCCTTTATTATTTATTATGGTATTAGAGGTATTAAATAGAAAAATTCGAGAAGAGAAACAAATCCAAGGGGTTAAAGTTAGAAAACAAACATACAAAATCAGAGCCTTCGCGGACAATTTGGCAATAACATTAGAGGGCCCATTGCAAGATATAAGTATTTTAAATGATATATTAAATCAGTATGGAGAACTATCAGGATTTAAGGTTAACAAAGAGAAGACGTATATAATAACTAAGAATATGTCAAAGATAGAAGAGCAAGAAATACAAGAAAAAACTAATTTTAGCTTAACAAAAAAAGCTAAATATTTGGGAATAGCAATTTCTAAGGATAATAAAGAACTTTTCGATAACAGTTATGGGGAAAAGTGGAAAGATAAAAATAGAATTAGAGAAATGGGATAAATTAGATTTATCTTTATTAGGCAGAATAGCTGCTGTTAAGATGAATATATTACCAAAAATGATTTTTTTATTTCAAAATTTACCAATTTTATCGAATGATAGCCCATTTAAGAAGTGGAATAAAGATATAATGAAATTCATATGGAGAAAGAAAAACCCAAGATTCAAACAAAAAATATTAATGGATATAAAAGAAAGGACAGGGTGGGGATTACCAAATTTAAAGTTATATTACGAAGTGAACTGCCTAGATTGGCTATCGGAATGGGTCAATTTAAGAAATCAGAGAATACTACAAATAGAGGGAGAAGACATTTATTTTGGTTGGCATGCCTATTTATGGTATGAGAAGGCTAACATAGATAAAAATTTTACAAAGCATCTCATAAGAAAAGGGTTGCTAAGGGTCTGGACAAAATATAAAAGGAGATTCTATTTAAAAACCCCACTTTGGATTTTGGCCCATGAAGCTTTTTATAAAAGCTTTTTATAAAAAAACCCAAGATAGACAATTGGCTTACTTACAAAAATCTTATAAAAAATCAGGATGGCAATATACAATTTAAATCTAGAGAGGAATTAAAAGAGAAAGGATTAGATACCCATTGGTTGGTTATTGATAAGACAGTTAAAAGAGAGATTTAAAATTGATGGGAAACAAGATGGATTTGAAATGAAGGAGACTAAATTAGATGAAGTACTTATTAAAGATGTGGAGCATAAAGTGGGGAAGATTTATAAGATACTGCTAGAGACAGAAATGGAGCAAGAGATAGTCAAAGACAGCGTGATAAAATGGGCCAGGAATATAGGTCATACCATTTCATTGGAGACCTGGTCTAGATCTTGGGTAAGGACATGGAAGTTGTTACAATCCACAAGTTTGAAAGAAAATCTCTATAAAATGATATATAGGTGGCACTTAACACCGGTGCAATTAGCAAAGATTCGTAGAAGAGAGAAAGAGAAGTGCTGGAAATGCGCAGCCAAAGGCACGTTCTATCATATATGGTGGACGTGCACAAGAGCTAGGGAGCTTTGGGAAGAAATACATGGGATAATTAAGGATATATTTAATATTAACTTTTCATTAAACCCAGAATTGTACCTGTTAAACATATTGGATTCAGTACCTACGCTAGATAAAGCACAACAAAGGATTTTATTGTATATGATCACAGCCGCAAGATTGAGCTATGCACAAACGTGGAAACAAAGTGAACCCCCAAAGATAGAGGATTGGGCAATGAAGCTATATGAAATGGTAGAATATGATAGATCAGGGTATGGTCATCAGAGAGACCTATGAATCAGAATGAAGACAGATGGAACTTGGTTACACCTCTATGGGAACGACTATGGGGAAAAAAAGCTATTGGGGGGTTGAAGTATAAAAACAAGATAATTACGAATTCTGAACTATTTTATATTGGTATGTTTAATGTTGGAGGCCACCTATTGGAGCAAGTAATAATATAATGGAAATAGAATGAATAGGATAAGCAGGAAATTGGTAATGAGATAGAGATAGAGTTTTGATATGGTTAATAGAAAAGTTAAACTTAAAGACATTACATGTAATATATAAAGAATTAGAATGTTTATATTGAAGCAGAAAAATATTTAAGAAGCGATACTCATATGAAGATGTGATGTATGTGATGTATGTTTATATGTAGGTTATACATATTGTATATGTATTGTAAAATAGACCTGAACAGTTATAGTAGAAATTAGGGGAAATAATGGTTTCACAAAATTAATAAGAATAGAAATATAGAGAATGAAATAGATATATGTTAGCATTCACTTCTTGAAGTAGGGGGAGGAGAAATGGGGGGAATAAAGGAGAAGCTATTAGAATATTAGGATAATTATGAAAATAAGAAATAAGGGTAAATTAAGGACATTAAGGAAAATATAATAATTTAATTAGGGAAATAAGGAAGATAATATCTACGATATGTTATTGTGTGTTTCTTTTTTTTCTTTCTGGTTTTTTCCTTTTTTGGCTCTCCTTCCTCTTTTAACAAAGTAATTGAAATACTTAATAAAAATATGTAAAAAAACAAAACAAAACACTACATGTCCTTAGGACGATGTGGCAGGGAAAATGAAGCCAACCTGACAGAACCAAAGCAGAACAGGGTGGCACAACTACATCCCTTGATCTGGACATGGCACTCCTGTTGATGCAGCCCAGAACTGCACTGGTCCTTTTTAGGCTAAATGTTGATATGAAATCTTTTTTTCTTGCAATTTGAATGCATTTGCTCATGTTCTAGTCTCTGGAGCAGCAGAAAACAAGCTTCCTCCCTGTTCTACCTGACATCTGTTCAGATATTTAAAGATGACTCGATCCTGTCACCAGTCTTCTCCAAGCTAAACCCACCCTGCTCCCTTGGTCTTTCCTCCTAGGGCTTAATGGTTTCCAGGCCTTCCATCATTTTGGTCGCCCTACTCTGGACACCTTCCAGCTTGTCCATATCCTCCTTGAACTGTGGGGTGTCCAGAACTGCATATGGGATTCCTCCAGGTGAGGTCTGGCCAAAGCAGAATAGTGTGGGGCTGCGATTTCCCTTGACCTTGATGCTGGTTTTCACTTGATGCAGCCAGAATTGCATTGGCTTTCTTTGGGCAGCCACATCACATTGTTGAGTAGCCGGTAACATGGATTTTATGGTTCAAATGCACATTGGAGGGCATGTGTGCTCCTGAAGCTTGCATTTTTGGATTCCACCAGCAGGTGGTGCTGTCTGCAAGCAGTCCACTAGCTGCCATATCCAATTATATACCTATATGTGTTAACACAGAAGTTTTGTTCTCGAAATATCATTGGGATACAGGAAACTCCCCTCATACCTGTGGCATCTGCAGGTAGGATGTCTTTTAGTATGTCTTTAAGCAATTTCTGACTTACAGTGAACTTTTCCTGTGCAGTTATTATTCAGAAGGGGTTTGCCTTTGCCCACCTCTCAGGCTGAGAGAGTGTGACTTGCCCACAGTTGCCCAGTTTCCATGGCCAAGGATATGAATCTTGGTCTCCAGAACTGTAGTCCAACATTCAAACCACTACACTATACTGCCTCTCCTAGGCTTTCTTGATGATTTCTGATTCAAAGGATGTTTGCCATTGCCGTCCTCTTGAGGCTGCGAGAGGATGACTTACCCACTGAGTTTCTGTGGCCAACTGGGAGTTTGAACTCTGGCCTCCAAAGCCCTAGTCCAACGCTCAGGCTACAATACCACTTGGGTTGTTGTGTGTCTCCAAGTTGTTTCCAGCTTATGGTGACCCTAAAGTGACCCTATCATAAGGTTTTCTTAGGCTGAGAAAGTGTGATGCACCCAAGGTTTACATGGGTTTACATGGCCAAGCAGGGAATCAGACCCTGGTCTCCAGGCTCATAGTCCAACACTCAAACCACTACGTCATCCTGGCTGCCTACTGGGAAATAATTCAGAGGTTCTTCAGAAGGTTCAATGTGTTTTACTTCACTTCCGGAAGGCTTCTCTGACCTGGTTGTTCCATTTTGCATATGCAGATCAGAGCCTGCTGAAACATTTTGAACTGTGATGGTGTACGGACCTTCCTCCCCAATTTTTTCCCTGCTATTTCTGCTTCTGGTACCAAATTTTCTGTAAGAGAAGTCATGTCCAGGAACACATCAGCTTTGCAGTCATAGAATCCTAGAGTCAGAAGAGACCTCAAGGGGCCATCCAGTCCAACCCCCTTCTGTCATGCAGGAAGACATCATCAAAGCACTCCCAACAGATGGCCACCCGACCTCTGCTTAAAAACCTTGAAAGAAGGAGACTGTCGCATTCCTAGGCAGCAGCAGATTCGACTGTTGAATTGTTCTTAGTATCAGGAAGTTCTTCCTAATGTTTAGGTGGAATCTCTTTTCCTGGAGTTTGAATCCGTGTCCTAGTCTCTGGAACCACAGAAAACAGGCTTGTTCCATCCTCCAGAGGACATTCCTTCTAACATCTAAACACGGTAATCATGTCCCCTCTTGACCTTCTCCTCTCCAGGCTAAACCTGTCCAGCCCCCTGAACCACTCCTCAGAGGGCTTCATGGTTTCCAGGCCTTCTACCATTTTGCTGGCCCTCTTCTGGACACCTTCTAGCTTATCAACATACTTCCTGATACAAGGATGCCCAGAACTGGACACAGGATTATTCCAGCTGGAGTTTGACCAAAGCAGAATAGAGTGGCACCATCACTTCCTTTGACCTAGACACTATTGATGCAGCCCAGGATTGTATTGGCTTTTTTAGCTGCTGCATCACACTGCTTGCTCATATTTAAGAACAGATCACTACACAATTGCTCATCACTGCAAATCCTTTCCTGATGCCCCACACACACCCCAGGAAGGAGACAGGTGAGAGAGAGGTAGTATAAGGCCACCATGTTGACATTCCCTCTTTCCTTCTCCTTTGCCTGACCTGGTTTGGTGCCCACTCTCCCCAGCATACCTCAACCCCCCCTTCTCACAGACACACACACACATTTTGATATATGCAGTTTTTCCACTTTTTTTTCAAGAGTCCTGCACCCCAAACCTAGCAAATGTGGAAGACCGTACACGCAGTGAAAAAAATAACCCCAGCTTTTCCTCTTGCAAAAATCTTTTTCTTTTGCAGTGAAAGAAAAAAAGAACTTTCCCGCTTTCCAGTTGTTCCCCCAGTCCTAATCTAGTGGAGACACTGAGCCCTGGCTGGCTAAACCCACATTCCAGGGGGATTAACTCCCTGCCTTTTGCTCTCTGGAAACCAGGCAAAGTGGGTGGGTGGAGGTGAGCTGGCTGCTCTTGATCCCAGAGAGATCTTTCTTTGAATCATGAAGTCAGGTCTCAAGTTCGAAAAGGTGGGGCTGAAGGGTCACAAAGGTCACACCACGGGCTGGAGATCTACCCATGCTGGTGGTGGAACCCGACAGGCTGCTGTGGAACAGAATCTTAACCACAGTGGAGCCCCTGTATTTTTGTAGGTTTTGCAGCTAAAAGCCAATGAAATCCTGTTAGTGAATTGAGAAGACGGGCCTCCAAGCAAGAACAGAAATATGCATTGGGCACTTTTGATACTCATTGGGTACTTCTTTTTGTTTTTTCCTCAAATTATTTCATAGAATCATAGAATTGTAGAGTTGGAAGAGACCCTCAGGGCCATCCAGTCCAACCCTCTTCTGCCATGCAGGGAGATATCATCACAGCATTCCCTTGGACAGATGGCTGGCCGGCCAGCCTCTCTTTAAAAGCCTACAAAGAAGGCTCCACTCCACTGAAGCGGTAGGCTGTTTCACTGCCCAACTGCTCTTTCCATCAAGAAATTCTTCCTAATGTTTAGGAGGAATTTCTTTTCCTGCAGCTTGAAGCCATTGCTCCATAGCCTAGTCTCCGGAGCAGCAGAAAACATGTTTGCTCGGTCCTCCGTATGACATCTCTTCAAATATTTAAACAAAGCTATCATGTCCCCTTTTAACCTTCCCCTCTCCAGGCTAAACACACCCAGCTCCCTCAGTTGCTCCTCAGAGAGTTTCAAGGTTTCAGACATATATAAAGTTGATTTTTTTAATTTGTAAAAAGCAAGTAGCTAATCCTCTTGATCTGTCAACAAATCAATTGGCCGATGGAGTAGAAGCCATAAGGAAGGATTGTGGATGACCAGAATTGATTCCCCCATATATATTTCCCTTAAAAAGTGGTAAGAAATTAAAACTCACTTTAAAAAGTTTTGTGAAAGTTAAAGTTTTTTGGTGGGAGAGAGCCACTGTGGTTGCACATGGGATGAAGAGCAAAAAGTTACTTTCTGGGGGAGACTACAATATCCATGATCCACAAATGGTGATTTTGGGTAATCTAGTCCCCCCCCAAAAAAGATAGTTTTTGGAAAGTTTCTCCTCTCCAGCTTGCAAGGCCACTCATAATAATCTCTAGCATGTAACAAACTGGCTGTGGTAGCTCCTTAAAGATGTAGGGGAAACACACTCTGTACATCCTCAGGGGCACTTCTCTTTTTTCCCTTAATTTCTTTAAGAAAGTGGTTGTGATGCTTGTTTCTAAACACTTGGTGGGGGGGCATTGATGGAGAAAATGATGCAAGACACTGGAGCTACACAGAATTCTTTATCCATATAAAAATGATAACTTTTGATTATCATTTGGTTGCAAGGGAGTTGATGGAGAAAATGGTGGAAGACTCTGGGGATTGACAGAATTCTTCATCCACTATGAAGGAAAGCGGAGGAATGCAATCATGTGACATACCTCAAAATAGCCACATTTGTGAGAATAGGTGATGTGTGAAGTTAAGGAGGAGAAGAAGGATATGCATCCATTCACTGCCTGTTTGACAAAGAATCCTGTGAAGCTCAGAAGCTTGCCCATTTTCCTGACTGAAGAAAGGAAAATATTATTTAAGTTTTAAACAGTTACAACAGGCTCCTTCATGAGGTATGAGGCTAGCACCCACTCCTGCACTGAGGGAAGGGGAAGAGGTCTTTCGTGGACTGTAGATCCCATAATCCTCAGCCAACACAGAGGATTGTGGGAGTTATAACCCAAGAATGATGATGTTAATAGTGTAAGGGTTCAGGTCTGTGACTAAGTCCTGATTTCTGACCTCCTGTAAATTAGTCAGCCTAGAAGAAAGTGAGCTAAATGGACCAAGAATCTGTCCAGGCTTTAGAAGAAAGTTACATTTTTCTGCAGGGGGAGGAACTATAAATCACCCATTGTGGCTGGGAGATTCTAGAAGCAGAAATACAGCAATATCCCAAATCCACAAAAGAGTAAAACCATCATTGGGCCAACAAAAAAAGCACAAAATTACTTTGTGCTTAATTTCAAATCCAGTTCTGCCAGTCTGTGTAAACAGAACTGAGATAGACAGACCTGATCCCCACCCGGAGTTACTTGCTTTAGGGGGGACTACTCATAGGCTGGTTTCTGGGAGACGTAGTCCAAAGGAAATGTAACTGCAGCTTATTTGATTTCAGGACATAAATAGAAATGAGCTACATTGTTCTGACCCTGAGAAGTTACTTTTTTGGCAGGTAGCATGGTGTAGTGGTTTGAGCATTGGACTTTTACAACCTTGGAGACCAAGGCTGAATTCCCTGCTTGGCCATGGAAACCCACTGGGTGACCTTGGGTGCACACACTCTCAACCCCAGAAAACCGTGATAGACCTTAGGTGACCTTAGGGTCACCATACATTGGAAATAACTTGAAAGCACACAGCAACAAGGGCTCGCAGAACTTCTCCAGCCAAGATTCTGGGAGTTGCAGTCCACTCCGATTAAACCGCTCTCTCTCTCTCTCTCTAAGACGTTTTGAAGAAGAGTTCTGTGGAGCTGAAAAGCTTGCCAATTTTCGAAGTTTTTTCTAAAAAGCATTAAGAACGTTAAAATATTTTGAGTTTTTATTTACAAAGAAGAATTTTTTCTCCTCTTCTGCTTGACCAAACCCTTACTCGCGAGTAAGCCCGGTGTTCTTCCGACTGCAAAACTCTTAAAACTTTTTTTCCCCTCCTGCGAGTGGGACTTGGCTACTTAAGGGGTGGCTGATAAGCCCCTCCAGGGGGACTCGGGGCGAGCAAGGAAGGAACTGCCCCCCCAGCCAGGCCGGGGTCACGTGGGACGGGAGGGGAGGGGAGGGAGGGGAGGGGAGGGAGGGGAGGGGAGGGGAGGGGGTGGCAGTCCGGAGGGAGGCTGGCCAGGCGCCGGCCGGCCGTGCAGGGAGAGGCGGAGAGGCGCGGTTCCCCGGGAGCAAGGTAAAGGATCGGGGCCTCGGCGGGGGCAGGGCGGTGGGGGAAGTGGTTGGGGGGGAAGGACCCAGGGGCCACCTGACCCCTAATCCGAAAATTAGGAGGAAGGAGGGCGCAAACGCAAAACCTCGCAAACTCTCTTTCCTTCTTTCTCCCCTCCTCTTCCTCCTCTCTTCCTTCCCTTTTTCTTCCCCTCCTTCACTTTCTCTGTCTTTTCTCCTCCTTCCCTCTTCGTTCGTCTTCTTGACTTCCTTCTTCTCCTTCCTTCCTTCCTTTCTCTTTCCTTCTTTCTCCTCCTCCTCTTCCTTCTCTTCCATTTTTCCTTCTTTTTGCCCCTTCCTTCTTCCCTGCCTTTTCCCTTTTCCCTCTTTCCTCCTCCTCTTCTTCTTCCTTTCTCCTCTTTTACCCGCTCTCTTTCCTCTACCTCTTCCTCCTTCCTCTTCTCTTTCTCCTCTTCCTTTTCTCCTTCCTTCTCCCTTCTTCTTTTTCTTTCTTCTCTCTTCCTCTTCTTTCTCTTCCTTTCACAGAATCATTGACTCGTAGAGTTGGAAGAGATCCCCCGAGACCATTCAGTCCAACCCCCTTTTGCCATGCAGGAAGATGCTATCAGAGCCCTCCAACCTCTCTTTTAAAACCTCCAAAGAAGAAGGAGACTCCAACACACTCCATGGAGGCAGCAGTAGACTCCACTGTCCAATTGCTCTCATCATCAGGAAGTTCTTCCTAAGATTTAGGTGGAACCTCTCTTCCTGAAGTTTGAAGCCATTGCTTCATGTCCTAATCTCTGGAGCAGCAGGGAACAGGCTTGCTCCGTCCACCATATGACATCCTTTCAAATAATTAACCATAGCTATCAGTCCAGTTCTGGGCACCTCAATTCAAGAAGGACATCAGCCAGCTGGAGTGTGTCCAGAGGAAGGTAACCGAAATGGTGCAGGGTCTGGAAGCCATGAGGCCCTCTGAGGAGCAGCTGAGGGAGCTGGGGATGTTTAGTCTGCAGAAGAGAAAGTCAAGAGGGGACGCGATAGCCATGGTTAAATATTTGAAGGGATGACATGTTGAGGAGGGAGTGGGCTTGTTCTCTGCCGCTCCAGAGACCAGGACAAGGAGCAATGGATTCAAGCTGCAGGAAAGGAGATTCCACCTGTACCTCAAAAAGAACTTCCTGACGGTCTGAGCTGTCCGGCAGTGGAATCTGCTGCCACCTCCATGGAGTGTGGTGGGGTCTCCCTCTTTAGAGCTTTTTAAGCAGAGGCTGGATGGCCACCTGCTGGGAGTGCTCTGATGTGTGTTCCTGCATAGCAGGGGGTTGGACTGGATGGCCCCTGGAGTCTCTTCCAACTCGAGGATTCTGTGATTCTAACCTTCTCTTCTCCAGGCTAAACTGCTCCCTAAACTGCTCCTCACAGGGTTTTATGGTTTTCCAGGCCTTCTACCATTTCGGCCCTCCCCTGCAAACCTTCTAACTTGTCAACATCCTCCTGAACTGTGGTGCCCAGAACAGGACACAGGATTCCAGGTGGAGTCTGAGCAAAGCAGAATAGAGGGGCACCATCACTTCCCCTGACCTAGACACTATCCTTCTATCGATACAACCCAGGATTGCCTTGGCTTTTTTGGATGCTATATCACACTGCTGGCTCATGTTCAGCTTGTTGTCCACTAAGAGTCCTTGATCGCTTCCACATGTACTGTGGTCAAACCAGGTGTCTTCTGTCTTATACCTGTGCATTTCATTTCTCCTTTCTTCTTCTTTCTCTCCCTTCTTTCTTCTTTCCTTCCTTCTCCCCTCTCATTTCCCCCCTTTTCTGCTTCCTTCTTCTATTTTTCCTTCTCTCTTTCCTTTCCCTCATCTCTCCTTCCTATTTTTTTCTCTCCTCTTCCTTTTTCCTTCTGCCTGTAAACTTTTGACAGTTTGTATTTCAGGAATAATTATTCTGTTAAAAGGTTTGTGTGTTGCGATGGTACCCCACAGCCATATTTTGTAAAGGTGGGGAAAAGAGGAGGAGGAGGACAGGAAATGTCCTCTGCACATGCTCAGAGGCAGTACTGTTGCTAAGTCAAAACAGAGAAATCCCTTATTCACTAGAGGTGCAATTGACTTATGGGACTCACAGTAACAAAGTTTTGCAATTGCCAAGAGGGTTTTAAAAAGAGTGCAAGTACAGGCCCAGCTTGGGGCCTAAATACCCTAAAGGTACCGGATTCCATCTGGTCTTGGAAGCTAAGCTGTATCAACCCTGGTTAGTTCTTGGATGGGAGACCGCAAACAAATACCAAGTACTGTAGGCTCTATTTCAGAGCAAAGCTACCTCTGAGGATTCCTTGCCTAAGAAAACCCTAGGAAATTCAGCGGGTCACCATAAGTGAACAGGCAACTTGAAGGTACACAGATAGACAAAAGCTTTTCTGTACTGCAGGTCCCTTCTAAAAAATGTGTTATTTTTTGTGGAATTCCCAGTATCCCCCAGCCAACATGGCCACTGGAGGATTTGAGCAGTTTCCTTTCCCTCACCACCACAAATGCAGGCAATAATCCCATATTGACGTTTGTGTCCTTAAAGATAGATTGCTTTGGAGCATGGAGGTTCCATTTAAGCATCCTGGGTTGCAACCAATGAGACCAGTTTCTGCCCCCTCCTCCATCTTTGTGAATTTGTCTAATCCCCCTGTCCAAATGGGCACCCATGCCTAGATGCTGGGGCAGTGAATTCTGTAGTTTAACCCTCCCCTGTGCAAAAGTGTCTCACTTTAAGTTGGCAAGGTTAGTAGCTGCCAGAACAAGGCTTGTGTTGATCTGTGGATTTCTCCAGTCCCCTTCCAAAAGCTGTCTCATTTGCCACATCTTGTGTTCAAGGCTCCTATGCCTGTGCTGTGTGAATAAATACATAGGCTGAGCTTCCACTTCAGAGTTTGTGTTTTGTAACTTACAAATCTGTAGCTATGTTGCAGAAATCCACCGAAACTCTGTTAGCGAATTTTGAAGATGCACATCTTGCACTGTTAAGAGTGCTCTGATGCTCATTGAGCGCTTCTCGTGTGCATCAGGGACTTCTGATGCTCATCAGGCATTACTTTTTTTCCTTTTTCTGATTTAATATTTATTAATTTTAGTTCAGAGATACAAAAACAACCAGACTAATTCACAGCTTCCTGTTGTTGCCTTTGTGGTCATTGTGTGCCTTCAAGTTGTTTTTGACTTATGATGACACTAAGGAGACCTATCACAGGGCTTTTTTGGGCTGAGAGTTTGTGACATGCCTAAGTCCAACCCCTGTGGGGTTCCACAGCCAAGTGGAGAATTGAACCCAAGTCTCACAGGTCATAGTCCTCAAATCACTACAACACACTGTCTCTCTTGCTAGAATTACTAATAATCATAACCACAGATTTTTACATCACTAGATTTTTTATCACTCAAAAAAAACCATAACCGCCTTTCAAAAAAAAAACCCTTTAATTTGTCCCTCTTTTAAAATCCACATCAGTTTTGCATCTTGGGCAGGATCCACAACTTTAACTATTGTTGGTCTCTCAGTCCGTTTCCAGGGTTGGGCAAACAGCATTGTCATGTTATCAAGTGTTGAAGAAGCAGTCCATATTTAACTGTTGTGTGCCTTCAAGTTTCTGACTTATGAGGCTGAGAGTGTGTGACTTGCCCAAGGTCACCCAGTGAGTTTCCACAGCTGAGTGGGGAACTGAACCCTGGTCTCGAGGACTGTAGTCCAAGGTTCAACCCACCACACCATGCTGGCTCCCAGTTCTTTGTCAACAGTTCCCAGCAGAAATATTTCTGGTGACATTAGAAAAATCTACCACTAAACAATTTGAATTAACATATAAATCTTAGAGCAATGACTCTTTGCCACATATGGCTCCAACAACTGATCTGAAACATTCTTAGAAGTTTTTTACCACTTTTCTGGAGTTAAGTACCGTCTATACATCATCTTATACAGATTTTCTTTTAAATTATTGCACAAAGTAAATTTACGGTATATCTTTAGACCATTTTCCCCCATACCTCCATTTGCACACCTCTGGGGCTGGAGTTATCCTGTACATGCCAATTATGCTCCCATACCTTACAAAGTGGGGTGCAGTCCTGCATAAAATTGATGCCAAGGAAAACTTGTTAGTCCTTAAAGGGCACCATTTACAGAATCTCTTAAACATGCATAATTATATACTCTGTACATATATGATGTAAATGCAACATTGTGCCCTCACTTCTTGCAACTCCCTCTGTAAACTGACACCAGGGAACATGTCCTTGTCTTTAAGATCCCACAAGAAGATTTCTGGTTTGGTTTTAAGTGTTTGGCACAATTGTATAGGCCTCCACTCCTTCCTTAATTTGCCATTTCCCCCGGCTAATGCAGCAGAGCCAGAGGTTGTAACTTTTCCTGAATCACCATGTCACTTTTCCTCACTTCAGGCCCCTGAACCATTTGGATAACCTCTCTCCACCCACTTCTCTTTTCCTGGGGACAGTTTTAGTTTCTTCAGAAAACAGGGACAACCAAAATTGATGATTCCATATTTAGCTTGCAAATGTATGCATTGTGGTCAGTGGGTCTCTTTCATCGACTTTGTGGAAAGGGAAAAGGGAGAGGCCATGTCAGAGCTTTAGGAGTGCGGTGGGGAATGGCTTCTTCTGCTGGGGAATCAGAAAAAAAGAATCAGAGCTTTGGAAATATTTTCAGAGACAGTGTGGTGTAGTGATTTGAGCTTTGGATGACAACTTTGGAGACCAGGGTTCAATTCCCTGCTTGGCTATGGAAACACACTGGGTGATCTTGGGTGCATCACACACTCTCAGTCCCCAGAAAACTCCATCATAGGTTCAACTTAGGGTCGCCATAAGTCAGAAACAACTTGAAGACACACAACAACAACAACAACAAATCACACACACAAAGTTTCCTCCAAAGGCCAGTTTCTTCCTTTTTCTTCAAATAGCAAAACCGTCTTTCACTCCACTCCGGAGGCGTTGGGGGTTTCGGTTGGCCTCTTGCACGGGAGCATCAGTGTGTCTGTGGTGCTTCTGAGGGAGGGAGGGAGGGAGGGAGGGAGCCCTGCCGTGATGTTATTGCACCCTTTCGCTAAGGGCAGGTGCTGAAAGGGAAAACCATTAGTAAAACTGGCAGGACCGAGACAGGAAATGTGGAATTTGGAAAGTTTTTTTGCTAGGGGTGTCAACGGCACTTTTTCCTTGGAAACGGCTTTTCCCCTCTCCTGAGATGTGCTTCTTTGCTTGCTTTCACCTGCTCAGGGAGACATGATGCGCCCCCACGCATACATAAACACCATGTGCGGTTTGGAGTGTCCTCAAAAATATTTCCTTTGCAAATAGGTGGAGCAAAGATTCGTATGCATGAGGCAAGGTGGTGTGGATTACGAAGCCTGGAGCAACAAACAAAAGACAGGGACATACTCTGGAAACTTTTCTGCCTCACCGCTCTCAGCATCTCAATCACCTTTCTGATTTCTGCTGGAATAAGGTTCAGAGGGGGACCATATATCTCTCAGTGGAAGAGCAGCTGGAAGGAATTCTGCTAATGTTGGAGTAGCGCAAATCTGCTAAATTTGAACACATCAAAATCTATTAGATGTAATTTCAACCAATGCCCTTCTGCTAATTTTGGAGTAGCATGATTCTGTGAAAGTGAGAGCAGAGAAGTTCTGCTAAAAGCTGCCCCAACAAAATTCTGTTCAAGTTGAGTGAATGCAAGCTCAGAAAAATACAATTCTGCTAGAAGTGGGGTAGCATGATTTTTGCTGAAGCTGGGGCTGTTGCAATTCTCCTAAAGTTGGACTAATGTGTTTTGGACTAATGCGAATTTGCTGAAGTTGAACCATTGCAGTTTGGACAGATGCAATTGTGCAGAAGCTAAACATGAACTAACAGAATTCTGCTAACGTTGGAATAGCACAATTCTGCCCAAATTGGAGTGGACCAATGCAATTCTGCTAAAGTTGGAATAGGACAGTTCTGCTAAGCTCAGAGTAGTGTAATTCCGTTCCATTTTTGTGGAGTTCTCTGGCTCTCAGGAATTAGGTTTTCCACCCAGGGAAACTGAGGCAAGGCAGTGCCTTGGGAACGATTTCTCCTTGCGGCATCTCCACTCCGTCTCTTCTGTGGATTGGAGCAGGCTCGTAATTTTAAGGTAAGCCCTGGTGGATTGACTCGGAATTTTGCATGGTCTGAAGGGAATTTAGAGTCTGGGATGCAACAGATTGCTTTATGAGCTTTATGGAAGGTTGGGTTTCTTTTTCTTTCTTCTTGAGAGTTAGTATTTATTTATTTTTAGCAGTAGATACAAACAAACCAATCCATACCCACAGAAAAAGAGGATAAAAAATAACAGGAGAAAAAAAAAACTATACACAACATTGTTTTCATTTGCCTTCATGTCATTTCTGACTTATGGTGACTCTAAGATGAACCTATAATGGGGTTTTTCTGGGGCTGAGAGTGTGTGACACGCCCAAGATCACCCAGTACGTTTGCATGGCTGAATGGGAAACTGAACCTGGGTTTCCAGGAATGTAGTCTAACACTCAAAGCACTGCCCCCAGCATAAACATTTCTGGTGATATTGCAAAATCTACCTTAAATTTTTTTTTAATTATAATATAAATCTTAGATCAATAACTTTGCTTCCTTACAAGTCTACCACATTTGGAAAAGGAAAGATGGTTTTTTGAGCAGTTAAATGCATACTTTGCATGTCAGATGACTCAAGTGCAGTCTTGCCACTTTGCTCAAGGAATTTTGAGAGGGAAGGCTGGGGGAGAATAAAGAATAACCCTAGAAGAACCGGATTGGTTTGTTTTTGTTTTGAAATGTTGGTTCTGGTTTTGAAAGTGTGATCTGGTGATTCACTGTCTTGTGTTCTACACATTGCCCTGTCAATATGCCTGGATCACTCCATGATAGAATCATAGAATCCTAGAGTTGGGAGAGACCCCAAAGGCCATCCAGTCCAACCCCATTCTGCCATGTGGGAAGAAACAATCATTCCTAACAGATGGCCATTAAGGTTCAGTTTAAAAACGTCCAGAGAAAGAGATTTCACCAGACTTCATTGAGGCAGCAGCAGATTCCACTATTCAACAGCTCTTACCATCATAAATTTCTTCCTCATGTTTAGGTGGAATCGCTTTTCCTGTATTTTGAAGCCATTGCCCCATGTCCTAGTCTCTGGAGCAGCAGGAAACAGGCTTGCTCCATCCTCTGTAGGACAACCCTTCAAATATTTGAACATAGCTATCATGTCCTTATCTCTTAACCTTCTTTTCTCCAGACTAAACATCCCCAGCTCCCTCAGCTCTCAGAGGGCTTCATGGTTTCTAGACCTCCTGCCATTTTGGTCACCCTCTTCTGGACACCTTCCAGCTTGTCCATGTCCTTCAACTGTGGTCCCCAGCCCTGGACACAAGTTGGGGTCTGATCAAGGGAGAATAGAGTGGTACCATTACTTCCCTTGACATCCTATTGATGCAACCTAGAATTGCATTGGTTTTCTTAGCAGCTGCATCACACTGCTGGCTCATGTTCAGCTTGTGATCTACTATGATTCCTGGATCCCTTTTCACATGGACTGTGCTCAAGCCAGGTGTCACTCATCTTATATCTGTGCAGACCATGGTCTCCAGAATCATAGCTCAATACTCAAACTATGACAGCATGCTGGCTTTTGTGGCAGTCTCTTATTTATTGTTCTATGCTTAAAGTCATATTTGACTTATGGTGACCCAAAAGTGAACCTATCTTGGGGTTTTCTTGGAAAGATGTATTCAGTGGGGGTTTGCAATGGCCTTCCTCTGAGGCTGAGAGAGTGTCACTTTCCTGGGGTCAACCAGTGGGTTTCCATGGCTGAGCAGAGGGGACTTGAACCTTGATCCCCCAAAGTCCTAATCCAACAATCAAACCACTCCACCTGTCTTAGGGTTTTCTTGGCCAGATATGTACTTAGAGGGTGTTGGACTTGTTCCAAGTCACCCAGTGACCAGGGATTTGAACTCCAGTCTCCCAGAGTCTTAGTACAGCACTCAGACCATTATACTACACTGTCTCTTGTTCACCCCTGTAAAAATGTCCTTACCATTTTCAACACTACCTTTGAAGCAAAATGTGGTTGACATCAGCTTTTCTCCCTCTGCTGGGAATCTTCAAAGCAATTTTTGGTCAGGTTTATGATGTCTGAACTTGCCAAAACAGGCCCTGTGGAGTTGAACCTGGATCAGATTGCCAGTGTGGACAGAGGGAGTTTGCAGCAAGACAAGATGCCAAAAGCAGCTCAGTGGCATCTGACGGCTGGTGGGCATGAATGAGTTAACGCGGGTCACATAAGGTACAAAAGCAGCATTCAGGAACAGAACTGCTCACAAACGTTCTGTGTTTTTTTGACCCAGAAGTGTGGAAGAAAAAAATCTGTCAGTCTCAATTTGACAGAGTTTCTCTGTATCTCACCTGCAATTTCTTCTTATTCTCTTTCATTGAGTTGCAAGAATGTTCTTTCCTTCAGGGTCCCAGATTTGGCGTGAAGCCCATCACATCTAGAACAGACCCCCTGAAACAGTGGGGAGTCAATAGTTTTCCTCTGGCACCAAAATTGGTGAAATATTTCTAGTCTGTTTGTCTCCCTCTCCCTCTCCCTCTCTCTCTGTGTTTGTATACTTCATTTAATTTATGCATTTTCTTTCTCCCTGTCCAGGGTTTATGTGTGTGTGTGTGTTTTAAAATCATGAGTGTTTATTCATTTTAAAATACAAGCATTGTCTGGAAATGGAAGAATTGGCATGCATTTGATTTTTGAGAAACGCCCTGTAAGCCACACAAATGTGTCAATGCTTGAAAATAGAGGTGTGTTTCCTCCAAATTTTGCAACATCTGCCATTTAGATGGTAGTTTCACACCTTCCAACTGCAACTATTTGTCAGTGACAGTCCCAATTAATCTTTTGCCATCCCACCTTTTCGGCTGCTCTGAAATGTCCTAGTTTCTCTCTCCTTCTCCCCCATTTCTCCTCAACTTTCTTCCATTATTAACCTTTCACCTATCCCAGTGTGGCGGGGACAGTCCAGTTGTCCTCTCTGACACAATCATAGTGGTGGAAGAGACCCTGAGGGCCATCCAGTCTGACACCCGTCTGCCGTGAAGGCAGACACCATCAAAGCACTTGCTTTGACAGATGGCCACCCAGCTTCTCTTTAAAAACCTCCAAAGAAGGAGGAGCCTCCACTACACTCCATGGAGGCAGCAGCAGATTCCACTGTTGAATTGTTTGGCAGTGGAATCTGCTGCTGCCTCCATGGACTGTGGTGGAGTCTCCTCCTTCTTTGGAGGTTTTTAAAGAGAGGCTGGGTGGTCATATGTCCAAGGGAGAGCTTTGATGGTGTCTTCTATATGGCAGAATGGGGTTGGACTGGATGGCCCCTGGGTCTCTTCCAACTCTGTGAATCCACTGCTTCGTGTCCTAGTCTCTGGAGCAGCAGAAAACAGGCTTGCTCCATCCTCCATATGACATCCCCTCAAGTGTTTAAACATGCCTATCGTGTCCTCTTCTCTTAACCTTCTCTTCTCCAGGCTAAACCTATCCAGCTCCCACACCCACTCCTCACAGGGCTTCGTGGTTTCCAAGCCTTCTACCATTTTGGTCACCCTCCTCTGGACACCTTCCAGCTTCTCCTTATCCTCTCTGGACTCTGGTACCCAGAACTGGATACAGTATTATTCTAGGTGGGCAAGGTGGTCAAACAGTGAGAAGGGATTCTCTTGAGTATCCTAGACCTTGGGTAGGATTGTCTAGGGAGATATGAACCTTCACATAGGGAGAAGATTTCAAAGTCTGGGAGCAGCCACAAGAAGATGCTTTCTCATGTCCCCACCAACTGTGATTGCAAAGGTGGCGGGACTGAGAGAAGGGCCTCTCTTGATGGTCCCTGGGCCCAAGCTGGCTCATAACAGGGAGATATAGTCTGCCAGATAGCCTGGACGTGATCTGTACAGGGTCTTACAGGTGTTGTGTCCCGGCTAACTTGCTCTCAAGAACTTTGCTCAGAGTTTGAATCAGCAGCATTTATTTCAGCAAAGAAAGCAAGACAGCAACATTACCAAAATCTTCCGAAGACTACAGCATCAGGGTTGGTTACAAGTTTTATACCTTTCCATACATATTTTGTCATGCATATCAAAGATTGGGTAAGTCTCACATGTCACGCAGGCTTACAGTTATTTACAAATCTTTCATCATGAGAGTGAGGATAAGTTCTGTTCTGCTTATCTTAAGTGTACTCATAACACCTTATTATTCCGCTGTTTGACCTCTTTGAGCTTCCTTTACTAATCCTGCTACAAGGTGACATTGAACACACAGCAACCGTCTGTTTGCAGCCCATTGATACTTTAAATGTTACAACTGGATACATTGTTGCACGTAGCAATTATAAGAGGATGCAAATGAATGCTGGCAAACTTTGTCCTATGGTTCTAATGAAGCTATGATATGACATGTACTGGGGCCGCATATGACAGGAGCAACATATCCTGACAACAGGTCATCTCTAGAACTTTGAACTGTGCTTGGCAATGATGGAACAGCGGTGGCTTTTGAAGGTGCCTGCAGAAGGGCCAGGGTGCCACTGGAATTTTGCTCACCGGTTTTATTGCATTCCTTGGAGTTTGAACAAGAATTAAGAGGGGGGTGCATGGCGTGGTAGTCAAGCCAACTTTGCTACCCTGGATTGTGTGCTTCGCAGGAAGGTCAACAAGAGGTTGTTTCTTACATTTCTGTCACTAGAGTTTCTTGGCTTTTGCTAAATAGGCTTTTGCTCTATGTTTTTCCCCCTCTGTTTCCCAATTTTGGGGGCAAAGGTGAGGTTTAAATAAAGATGAGAGAGAGAGAGAGAGAGAGAATGTTATTTGTCATCAAGTTGACTTCAGCTTTTGTGACCATAGAATCATAGAGTTGGAAAAGACCGCAAGGGCCATCGAGTCCAACCCCCTTCTGCCATGCAGGAGTGACCCTCTGGATCAGAGATGTCCAAGAGACCTCAGCCAACCAGTACTCTTCTCAGGTCTTGCAAACTCAGAGCAACAGCCATGGCTTCATGGCTGTTCCACTGTTAATGGAGTCTCCCTCTTGTCCTACTGCCTTCCTCATTACTGAGCATTATTTTCTTGTTGTCCAAAGTATGACAGCCTCAGTTTAGTTATTGTGGCTTCTAGAGACAGCTCAGGCTTGATTTACTCCAGGACCCACCTATTTGTCTTTTTAGCAGTCTGAGATATCTGTAGAATTCTCTTCTTCCAGCACCACGTTTCAAAGGAGTCGATTTTCTTCCTCGCAGCTTTCTTCACTGTCCTGCTTTCACGGCCATACATAGAAATAGAAATATGGTGGCATGAACAATCCTAACTTTAGTATTCAATAATATACCTTTACATCTCAAGGTCTTGTCTAGTTCCTTCATAGCTGCTGCTCCTCCAAGTCCTAGTCTTCTTTTGATTTGATAGAATCCTAGAGTTGAAAGAGACCCCAGGGGCCATCCAGTCCAACCCCCTTCTGCCATGCAGGAAGGCACCCTCAAAGCCCTCCCTTGGACAGATGGCCATCCAGCCTCAGACTAAAAACCTCCAAAGGAGGAGGAGACTCCAACGTACTCCACGGAGGCAGCAGCAGATTCCACTGTCCAACTGCTGTTATCATCACAAAATTCTGACTTTGTGTGATGGCTGTCTGTCAGGAATGCTTTAATGGTGCCCTCTGAGGAGCGGCTGAGGGAGCTGGGGATGTTTAGTCTGCAGAAGAGAAGGTTAAGACGGGACATGATAGCCATGTTTAAATATTTGAAGGGATGTCATGTTGAGGAGGGAGCGGGCTTGTTTTCCGCTGCTCCAGAGACTAGGACAAGGAGCAATGGATTCAAGCTTCAGGAAAGGAGATTCCACCTAAACCTCAGGAAGAACTTCCTGACAGTCAGGGCTGTCTGGCAGTGGAATCTCCATGGAGTGTGGTGGAGTCTCTTCCTTCCTTGGGGTTTTTTAAGCAGAGGCTGGGTGGCCATCTGTTGGGAATGCTTTGATGGGTGTTCCTGCATAGCAGGGGGTTGGACTCGATGGCCCCTGTGGTCTCTTCCAACTCTATGATTCTATGATTCCTGCATGGCAGAGTAGGATTGGGCTCAATGGCCCTTGTGGTCTCTTCCAGCTCTATGATTCAATGATTCCATGTTGTGGATTCATTTATATATTTTTCGCAGGTCTCATCCACTGATGCCACTTTTGGTCCATATGCTGTGCTGGCATAGCAGCGGAGGAAAATGTGGCGTGGTGTGGAACTATAGCTCCCAGTATCCCCATCCTTTCCCCTGCAAAGACACTGCTGTGTGTAATATTTAAGTCCTGACTTGCAGCCGCCATAACCTGCCTGGCTGTGTTCAGATTTCTGTCCCCAGTGACATGGCTGGTCTTAAGTCTTGTTGCAAATGAACAGAGACAGTCTTTGTAGGAGGAATGAATGCTGGCACAGGTTCAAGGTGTCGGTTTTCTGCCCAGCAGGCTGCTTTTAATCCTCCAAACCTGTGAAATTCTACAAATGGCTTAAGGAAAGTAAGGAAGGAGAGAAGGTGGACTGAGGTGGATTGGAGGGGTTGGAAAGGGTGGGGTGGAATCAGATCGGTTTACGTCACCTCACCAGCCAGGCTCTGTACCTATTGGGGACTTGGCGGGGAAACTTCAAACGGGGCAGAGCACCCATCCGTCCATCCCCGTCTTCTTCCTCTTCCTCCCCTCAAGAAGACAACTTTACACTGTTGTGTAAGTGTGTGGTTTTGGTCATCTTGGCTAGCATTCCACATCTATGTCTGTTTGCCTATCTGTCTGTCTGTCTGTCGTCGTCTGTCTGTCTGTCTGTCTGTCTATCTATCTATCTATCTATCTATCTATCTATCTATCTATCTATCTATCTATCTATCTATCTATCGATCTATCCATCCATCCATCCATCCATCCATCCATCCATCCATCCATCCATCCATCCATCTACTTGTCTATCACACATCTATCACTTCTATCTATTTATCCAGCATCACACGTCTATATCTGTCTGTGTCTATCTGTCTCCCACCTAGCCGTCCACCTAGCCATCCACCTAGCCAGTCAGCTGTCTGTCCGTCTGTCCGTCCGTCCGTCCGTCCATCCGTCCATCCATCCATCTATCATCTTCTGTTTGAAACTCTGAACAAAGTTTTTGAGACCACATTATCATAGATTGCTACAATAGTAATTCTTTTTCCTAGCAACCAACCAATCCCATCATCCTCACATGGTACAGTAGCCCATAGCACAAGCCCATAAAACATTGAAGTGCATATACAGTAAAGCTCACTAAAAGATCAAAGTAAAGTAGCTACTTAAACAACCAGGTTTGTGTGAGTAATTAGCATGAAACTTGTGAATCAAACAAGGAGTGTTATCTTTGGCATCCTCCAGTGTAGGTGTTTATGACCGGCCACCTTGCCCTGACCTTTTGGGTCCAATCAATCAGCAGGCGTGGGTCAGTTTGGATGATCTTGAGGGTTAGCAAACGTTTCCACATCTGCCCATCTGGGCAGGATAAACCTGTACTTTAAATTCCTGTCAAAGGACTCCTTTAACACTTCCCTTTTTTGGGCAACATGGAATACAATTTAGTTTTTTGGCACAATATAATGAAAAAACAAACTATAAACATCACAGGGAGAGCATTTTCACTCAGTGCTTCTTTGTTTGGCTGATCTCCATTTGCCAGCCACGGTTACCTCCTCTCCTGCTTTTTTCCTCTGTGTTGGAAAGAAATGCTAAGCCTCCTGACCCTGAACAAAATCTCTTTGACTGAAGGCTTGTTTACCTTCAATTGTCCTCTGGTCATTCCTGATCTAGGGATGGAGGCATGTGATCTAGGGATGGAGGCACCCTTTTTTCCCTTTTTTTGTCAGGGATGAGAATCACAGCATTTCGTAGAACTGTAATCCTAATGTTTCGGTGGAATCTCTTTTCTTGTAAGTTGAGTTTGTTGGGTTTTTTGTTCCAGTTTCTGGCACAGCAGAAAACAACCTCGCTCCATCTTCTCTGTGAAATCCCTTCCAATATTTAAATACAGTGGGCCTGTCGTATCTGCTAGGGTTTGGTTTCAACTTCTCCCTTCTCTTTGGATATCAAAATTTGTGGATGTTCAAGTCCAATTATATATAACAGTGTGGTAAAATGGCATCCTGTGTATAAAATGGCAACATCAAAGTTTGCTTTTAAGTAGGAATGGGCCAACTGGGTCCTCGGATCCTCGAATCCTGGGTAAAGATTCAAGATTCGTGGATCGAATCCCTCCACCAAATTAGGCCAATGGAATCTTTCGAATCCATCAAGTAGGCCCTTGACATGCAGAGGGCTGACTTGGTGGATTCGGGCCTGATCGGATGGAGGGCGGCCGGGCAGAGACCAGACAGCTTGAGGTTGTACTCCCTGCATCTATCTCCCGGCCGTCCTGGACCTGATCAGGTGGAGAGTTGCTGGGCGGAGAGTGGGGCCTTTGCTGGCGATGGAGGTGCCAATTTGATGGGCCCCACAGATGCTAAGTTTGTTTTTATTAAAATTTGGCATCTCTGGGGCCCGCCAAAAGCCTGATTGGCCGGCGGGGCCCTGGGCACTCGAAAATCAGGGCAAATAGCTGCCCGTGTGCCAAGGCTGCCTGTTCCCGGGGCTGTCTGTGCTGGCTCATGCTGCCTGTGCTCAGTGGGCTTCCTGTGCCCACTGGGACTGCCTACCTGTGCCCGCTGGGGCTGTCCGCTTGTGCCCCCTGGGCTGCTTCTGCCAGTTGGAATGCCTGTGTTTGTTCGTGCTGCCTGTCCCCACGGCTGCCTCCCTTTGCAAGGTAATCAAAAAACTCTCTTTTGACTTGATCCTTCTTTCCCTTGCTTTTAAAACCTTTTCTTAAAAAAAGGATTCAAAAGATTCGAGGTTTGTGAGATTTGTGGATTCCCAGAACCTTCCAGGGATTCAGATCCGGATTCGGAAAATTCTGGATTCATCCCATCCCTACTTTTAAGAATTTTATTTTATTTTATTGGAATATTTCTGAGCCATGATTGGTTGAACCTGTGGAAAAGAAATATGCAGATATGGAGGGCTAACTGTGTGCACGTTGCAGCTTGTCTGTATCCTTCCTGAAGTGTGGTGCCCAAAATTGGACACAGCTTTATTCCAGGTGGAGTCTGACAAAAGCAGAACAGAGTGGGACTACTAGGATCATCTTCATTTTCCCTTTTTAATATTCTTAAAGTTTAACAAAATGTAGGTTATTTTGTACACTCTATTCTTATATCATAGAATCACAGAGTTGGAAGAGACCCCCAGAGGCCGTCCAGTCCAACCCCATTCTACTCTGCAGGAATGCACCATCAGACCTTTCCCGACAGATGGCCATTCAGCCTCTGTTTAAAAGCCCCCAAAGAAGGAGACTCCAGGTCCTAAATGCATTAAAAACTGGATATAATTCTATGCCCACAGGATGGTCAACACCTAAAGAAATTTGCAGAGTAAAAGAAAGACAAGGAAGGCAAGTCTCTGACCTGAGGGGTTTGCAAAGTGCAACAGCGAGGGGGGAGGTAGAGATAACAGAGGGAGTTTGAAAGAGAGAATGGAGAGCAAACAAAGATGAGTGAAACCAAAATAAATTTGTTTTAGATACCTGCGAAGACAAAAGGCCATTTAATGAGAATGGGTTCACTCACCTTTAATGAGTGAAGAGGTTCTCAGAGCCTGGCGTAGCTAGTGGTGGATGCTGGGAAATGCAGTCCACAAAAGTATTATTGTTATTATTTTTATTTGTATTCTGCTTTCTGCCCAACATTTTACCTCAAAATGGCTTACCAAACAATTTAAACAACACAGTTTTAAAACATATATAAAAATACAAAATTTTCACAACATGTAATTTGTATATAAACATATACATTTTAAAAACTTGTAAATAGTACATATTATAACAGAATTAAACTCTGAAAGAAAATCCAAAAAACACTTTCCCCAAAAAAATTTGGGTTGGAAGGGGCAAATCTTTCTTAAAAAACTGAATTTGAGTACCATAGCCCATCATTGTTTGTGAGAGTTCAGGGTGCAGACTTACAGAAGTGGAAAAACCATCAACAAGTGCCGCCTCCCCCCAATGACTGCCCTTCCATTTCTTTCAAGGGCTTGCACTCCGATTCCTTTGCCTTTTGCCTTGGTAAGAGTTCTCTGCACGAGGCCAGAGGCAAGTGTATGGGAGTGGGGAGCTCTGAGGGGAGAGGGAGAAGGAAGATGCATGCATGCCTCCCCCTCATTTCCTTGCTTTTTGTTTGAATGATTCTATTCCTTCTCTGCACTTGGCAAAACACAAGGGAATGGGAGGAGGAGAATGGGGAGGGGGAAGGCAAATGCACACCTTGCATATAATCAGATTCATGAAGGGCAAACCCATGAATGTGGAGGGAGGACTGTGCATTTTAAAAGACTGGAGTTATCTTGTACACACCCTTCTGCCTAAACGGGTTACCGCCCTAAATTTCATGTATAGAACGGCCTCAATTGCTCTGGCAAACACCCTCTGAAGTTAAAAGTAGTTTATCCAAAGGGTCATTATGGATAACTACTGCACATTTTGACAAAAGTTGCCAGAACTGATTTGTACAGCAATCATGCATGGTTTTTACAGTCAATTTGTGCAAAATCTCATGCGCTAAATATTCATTGGTTAGTAAAGCATTGCCCCATTTTTCCAGGCTGGTGCATTTCCCAGGTTTTCTTGACCTCAACTGACTCTTGACTCCCTTCTTAACCTTCTCAGTGCCACTTTGTTCTTTTAACACCCTTCACGCTCGTTTTCCCTGCTTTTATTATCCAGCCCATTCTCCCCATTGACTGACACATATAGTGATTTGCCACATTTATGTATTTCCAGGTAACTTCACATGCATGGCACCAAGCATAGCTTTAGTGTCATATACAATATGTAATGTATATCAGTATAGTGGCTAGGTCAAGGGAAGTGATAGTTCCACTCTGTTCTGCTTTGGTCAGACCCACCTGGAATAATCCTGGGTCCGGTTCTGGGCACCAGAGTTTAGGAAAGAGATGGACAAGCTGGAAAGTGTCCAGAGGAGGGCAACCAAAATGACAGAAGGCCTGGAAACCATCAAGCCCTCTGAGGAGAAGCTGATGGAGCTGGGGATGTTTAGGCTGGAAAAGAGAAAGTTAAGAGGGGATATGATAGCCATGTTTAAATATTTGAAGGGATGCCATATGGAGGATGGAGCAAGCCTATTTTCTGCTGCTGCAGACTGGGACAAGGAGCGATGACTTCAAAGCTCAGGAAAAGATTCCATCAAAACATTAGGAAGAACTTCTTGATGGCAAAATCACTTTGATGGTAGAAAATGCTGTTGCCCAGGAGTGTGGTGAGGTCTTCTTTGGAGGTTTTTAAAGAGAGACCAGGTGGCCATTAGTTGGGAATGCTTTGATGGTATATTCCTGTTTGGCAGAATGGGGTTGGACTCGATGGCCCAGCAGCATCTCCTCATTAAATGCTGTAACAGACAGACTTCAAGCTGGGAAAGACTGTAGCCGGTCCTACTCTAACTGTGTTCAAGCCTACAACAGGCAGGTGAAGAGCAGCTGCCTCCAGAATCCTTTACTCAGCAGGCATGACGTCAGGTTGACTTTGCTTTCCCTGCCATGTCATCCTCATGACATGTAGTGTTTCTATGTTTGCTATCACATAATGCCCTGTAATTCACCATGCACTCTCATATCGGGTTGTTTGATGCCATGCAAAAATTGTAGTGCTTTGCTGTCTGATGCCATTTAATAACTGGAACCAAAGGTGCTAGAAGAGGATGGTGGAAACTGAATGAGAAGACAGTATTTTGGGAAGGAGGGTGTATCATTCTAATGAAGCTTGATAAAGGGAAGAACAAAGGCAGATACGAGGTCCGTACACTGGTGGGCAGTAAGTGAGCTTGGGAAAGGAGCTGTTTTAACTAGCTGGCAGATGAGGGGTTTGTGCGTGCAAATTTGCACTGCTACTGCTTATAAGACTGCAAATCCAATAAGGCTTTTAGTCTTGGCAATTTGCCAGAATGTGCTGCTGTACTATACTGTTCCTGAATAAAGCTTTTGGGAACTTTTGAGCTGAATTTCTGGGACTGGAGTTATCTTGTACATGAGTCATGAACAGCAAAACAGAAAAGAGGAGAGCAGGTAATAAACCTGCCTCACTAGCTACCCTCAGCATGTTTGGCCACCAAAATGGAAATTGTAAGGAAAGTGGAAGGTGGTGTAAGAAAACGTCATCTTTCGCTGGATGTATTTCTGCCTTCATGCGATCTCCAGAAGGTTCAGAACATTTTTGTTGGCTTCTGCAAGTCTCCCTTGACTTGGTTATTTCACTCGACACATGCAGACTGTGAGTTTTGGATACAAAGTCTGCTGAAACATGTTGACCTACCGTTCTCTTTCTAGTCTTTCCTAGTCTAGTCTTTCTAGACTTTCCTTGTTAGATCTGCTATAGATAGGTTTTTGCGTCTGCTGCCTCGGGTACCAAATTTTCTGTTAAACAAGAAATGCTCAAGAACACATCAGTTTAGTTCCTTGAGGAGTACCTGTACAAGCCGACTTGGCTTCTCTGGTCTGGCTTGGGAACTTGGCTATACAGGTCACTGGGGGATGCTAGGAGCCGGAGTCCTAAAACATAACTTTTCTAAACTCTGGAGTGGAGGCGTATAATTTCTTTCTCTTCCTTTGATGTTAAGTCTCCTAGGTTGCAAAACAGGAGGGCTTCTCTGGTTTGAGTAAGAACTTTGAGGGGGGAGTACTTTTCTGGAGTACAGCTCCAAGAATCCACTGTTCTGCCCCAATTCGATGCCAGGTCTCAGTGCTGAAGAAAAATGGCATTTAAGGCAGACAGCAGGTTGTTGTGGGCTTTGTACCTCTCCAAGACTCCTTAGTCCGTCATGTTGCTATAGAAAGCCATTGGGTAAAGAAAGCTGAGAAATAAAGCAGGGACCAGACTGGGAGCTTTTCCCTCATTTTGGTCTCTTTCGAAGGGCGGAGGCCGCAAACGGGAACCACATGAAAGTCAGAGGGATGGAACCCTGTGGTCAAAAACCACAGCATCAAAAGAAGCTCAGAGATAGATGTCTCTGGGTTATTTCCAGCCTGATGGCCTCTCTGGATTGCTGGAGGGTTGGGGTTGAAACCCCATGGAATTTGTTGAAAATTAGAGTTTCCCAGGGTGTTAGCCCTTTTCGAGATATTCTATGAAAGCTAAAACTGTTAGGAATCAGCCTTCTTTTAGCAGAGACAGTGTGCCCCAATCTCTGTGTGGCACCCCTGAACTTGATGCTAAGAAAACAAAACAAGGCAGGCAGTTTCAGGTTACAAACTTTGAAAAATTTCCTAATGGCTTTTTACATTTACATATGCACTGGGGAACCTACACCCTAACTAGTTATTGAATATTAGGTAAGGTAGTAGCTTCGTTCTTAACTCGCCATCTTCTTGATGGAGATATAAAGCATGGTTATAGAGAAGGAAGAAGAAGCAAAAGTGGAAAAGAAGAGAGAGAGCAAGAGAGAGAGATCGAGAGATCAGAGAAGTATGGGGGGGGCGTTATAAGACCAATGACCCTAGGAACTATCCTGGGTCACATGATGTGATCATCTGAACACCAATGGTATTTATAACCAAGCATTTAAATGACACAAAAGCAAATGGTAAGACTTTAGGTGAGATGGAAGAAGGCTTTGGCATGCAGAGGAAAAGAAACTCTGTGTTATCTAAGCCCCACTTGCCCTAAAATAAGGAGGCGAGGAGAGAATGCTGGAATTTTTCCAACAAAATTAATAATCTTCTGGAGCAGTGGTTCTTAACTAGTGGTCCATGGATCTTGGGGGCGGCTGCAGTGTACTCACAGGGGAGATCTCCACAGATTGGAGAGCTGGGCCAAAGGTAACAAAATGAATTTCAACAGAGAGAAAGGTAAGGTCCTACACTTAGGCAGAAAAAATTGAATGCACAAATATAGGATGGGGGACACGTGGATGGATAACAGTATGTGTGAAAGAGATCTAGGGGTCTTGGTGGACCACAGGCTGAACATGAGTCAGCAGTGTGACAAGGCAGCCAAGAAAGCCAAGACAATTCTTGGTTGCATCAGTAGGAGTATGGTGTCTAGATCGAGGGAGATAATAGTACCACTCTATTATGCATTGGTTAGGCCTCATTTGGAATCCTGTGTCCAGTTCTGGGCACCTTATTTCAAGAAGGATATCAACAAAGCTGGAGCATGTCTGAAGGAGGGCGACCAAAATGGTGGAGATTCTGGAAGCCATGAAGCCCTATGAGGGGCAGCTTAGGGAGCTGGGGATGTTTAGTCTGCAGAAGAGAAGGTTAAGAGGGGACACAATAGCCATGTTTAAATATCTGAAGGGATGCCATATAGAGGAGGGAGAGGGCTTGTTTTCCACTGCTCCAGAGACCAGGACAAAGAGCAATGGGCTCAAGCTGCAGGAAAGGAGATTCCACCTGAACCTCAGGAAGAACTTCCTGATGGCCAGAGCTGCCCGGCAGTGGAATCTGCTGCTGCTTCCATGGAGTGTGGTGGAGTCTCCTTCCTTCTTTGGAGATTTTTAAGCAGAGGCTGGATGGCCATCTGTCCAAGGGAGTGCTTTGATATGTGTTCCAGCATGGTAGGGTGTTGGACTGGGGGGCGCTGAGGTCTCTCCCAACTCTGTGGATCTGCGAAGAGTCGAAGAATTGTTACGAACTTTTACAGTTAAAAGAGTGAATGAATGAATGGAAGAAAGAAAGGCAGAGGAAGAGACAGATAGACAGATGGTCATTGAAAGAGCAGGAGTCTTTTGCTGCTGATAGACATCATGTGTACAAATTTCATGACAATATTTCAAACCATTCAAAAGTTATGAAAGTAACTGTTGGGTAGTAAATAATGTACTTGGCACTTGCTACTTCTGCACATGATGAGAATATGATGCTGAGCAGCTGAGAGAAAGCACATCGCTCACTTTGCTTTGTTGTTGTGTGCCTTGAAGTAATTTCCAACTAAGGTGAACCTGTCATGGGGTTTTCTGGGGCTGAGAGTGTGCGATGTTTTAAGTCTTGGTGGTCCACCACAACAAAAGATATTTAAAGGGGGTCCATGGTAAAGAAAAGATTAAGAACCACTTTTCTGGAGCAACCAGCCCTCTGTATCAAATCCTAGAATGACAGGATTTGAATAATACACCAAATAATACACATCTAGACCCCCTGGAGCTCTTGCCAAGAGAGGCAACCAAGACAGTCAAAGGTCTGGAAACCACCCAGTCCTGTGAAGAAAGACTGAGGGAGCTGATTATGTTTAGTTTAGTTTCTGCCGCTTCAGAGGCAAGGACATGGAGCGATAGATTCAAATGTCAGGAAATAAGATTCCACCCAAACACAGGGCAAGAAGTTCTTAACTGCAAGAGATGTTTGACAGTGGAATAGTCTTGGGAAAAGGTCTGGGACTCCTCTAGGAGTGTGTGTAGGTTTCTTGAAGTCAGCTGTTGACAAATTCCATAGAGCTTTCTTAGGCAAGGAGCCATCAAGGTGGTTTTGCCAGTTCCTTCCTCTGAAATGGCACCTACAGCACTTCCTTGGCAGTCTCCCATCCAAGTACTCACCAGGGCTGACCCTGCTTAGCTTCCAAGATCAGATGTTCTGTCTTGGATGTTGTAGGTTAAGATGGTTTGAGGGTTTGCAATGCAGGCAGAGGCTGTTCGCCTTCTTGGCTTTGGGAGGACTGGGCACAAAGACAGGTAATAAACTTTCAAATCCATTTGCAACAGAAAAAACTTCTCTCTGAGATCCAGCTGTCCTAAAAAGTTAAAGGAAAAGAAACAAACCCAAACTAGGGAAATAAGTAGCACCAATGCAACCAGAAGCTGCAGGAAGCAATGCCAGTGAGCAGAATTATCTCTCAGTTAGACTAGTCTATCACCGTTTACATGGAGCTGCCCTTGAAGATGATCTGAAAGCTGAAATTACTACACAATGCAGTAGCTAGACGGTTATCAGGTGTGCATTTTAGAGACTGTACAATGCTACTTCACAAGAACAACACTAGCTTCCAATCTGCTTTCAAGTTCAATTCAAGGTGTTGGTATTATGTCCTGGATAACTTGTGCTCACAGACTTCACTCAGAGTTTGAAACAGAAGTGCTTATTTGGAGCGAAGGAAGCAACATAGCAATTTTCCTAAAAGTTGCTGAGACTACCACATACTGGATGTCTACAGATTTTGTACACTGTCATACAAATTTAGGCGCACACACATCAATGATTGGTGAAACTCATAAATGTCACATCACCCAACCAGCATAGGCATTTTCTAAGAATATCTGTTGTTTATATAGTTTTTGTCCTGGGAGAAAAAGCAAGTTCACGTCCCCTTATCTTTGCATTGCCGATTCCCATAACACCTTCCCATTACTTTCACATTCTCTCTTCTGATCTTCTTCCCCCTTGCCCAGATATGAAGTGACATTGAACAATACAGCAGTTAACCATTTGATGCCTTGGAGTAACTTAGATTTCCAATGAAATACACAGTTGCGGGTAGCAATTACCAATGGATAGATGATAACATTTTGGCAAACCAGCTCTATTTGATCTGGCAAAGCTATTCTATTACATCGACTAGTACATCCAGCATAGATATGACAGGACCCATGTATCCTAAAGTCCTGAACAGCTTGGGGCCAGAAGATCAGAAAAACCACTCTTTCCCATATGAGCCTGCCTAAAATTGGAAATGCTCAGCAGTTCGCCTTAGAATTGTATATTTTAGAGTCATATAGAAGTATATTTAGCTTATTTAAGTAAACTTAACTTGTATCATCTTTGAGAGTGGGGAAAAGAAGTTGATAGCATAACCTTTCATAGACTTAAGTCTTCCAATTTCTTTCTCCTAGATAGTTTCCAAAGTACTACAAGATCCTTTTGCATACAGAACCAAATGAATGTGGCTATGTCTTTGAATTAATTTAGTTATAAATATGCATAACCTAGTTGCTGATACAGAATTCCAGCTGGTATTATTTAACCTGAGTTGTGTGTTCTCAAGTTGCACAGCCCATAAGGGTGTTGTTTTTGGCAGGTCTACAGTTGGCAACCCACCAACTTGTACCAGCAACAATAGGGAACCCATTGTGCATCCAGGGTCAACTCTCCACCTATCCTCTAGGGTGCAGGACACAAAGGGGGAGGACTGAGTGGGAAAGCTGTGACCCAAGAGAGGAATTGTGTATTTTTCATGTGTTCCCACTGGGACCTTTCTGCCTTTTCCTTTGGAGAAGAAAGGGAGAAACTGGCGACTGAAAACACACAAGTCACAGCTGGAGATTTCTAGAAATGGGTGGCCAGTTCACTGAGATCTTTCCTCTGGAATAAGTGGATCAGCAAGAACAGGCATACATGTTGGCACTTGGATGTTTTTGGACTGGTGTGCTAAAGGCACCAGATTCCATCTGATCTTGGAAGTCAAGCAGGGTCAGCTCTGGTTGGTACTTGGATGAGAGACTGCCAATAAGTGCCGGGTGCCATAGGCTCTGTTTCAGACAAAGGAACTGGCAAAACCATCTCTGAGGAATCCTTGCCTAAGAAAACCCTATGGAATTCATGGCTTCAAATCCCTGTTCAGCTGTGAAAACCCCCTGGGTGACCTTTGGTCAAGCCACACTCTCTTGGCCTCAGAGGATGGCAAAAGTCACCCCCCTCTGAACAAACCTTCCCAAGAAAACCCTGTGATAGGCTCACCTTAGAGTTGCCCTAAGTCAGAAACAACGACAAATCCTTCCAGGGTGTTGCCAGAAAGAGTGAGCTCACCATGGACTGTTAGAAGACAGAGTCCGGCTTGTTAGCAGTGCCGTTTGGCCAGCTGGCAACGACACATCCCACATCACCAGCCACGCTCCTGTTTGCCTTTCGGACACACCTGAGGAGATGATTCACTACTCTTCCTTCCCATAACTGGCTGGTTGGGTGACCAGAAACAGCTCAGATGAGGTGATTTCCAGACTCCTGAACCTTGTGACCAGGAGGGTGTTGTGAACTGGGACTGAGAGAAAAAGCCAATTCCAAAAGCCAAGTCCTGTCCACCTGCCTGTCTCTTGGCAGTACTACTGTTAAGAACTTTTTAAACATAGATCATTTACTTATTAGTTTTTAAACAAACAAGCAAACAAACAGATTCGCAGTTAGGATCACAGCTACAGTTGAAGAAATCTATCTTCAAAGAAAAAGAACTAAAACTTAAAACACAGCACTAGCACCCTAACATCACATTCCACAAACTCTACTCTGGCTTAGACAGCAGTGTTTATTTGTAACAAAGCAAGCAACAAAACATACTTCACCCAAAGTTGCTGAGACTAAAGCATACATGGAGTTCTCAGGTTTTATACCTTCCCATGCAGATTTAGAGCTGTGATTGGAGAAGGATAATAAATTTTAACATCACACAACATCTTTAGACATTTCCCAGACTCACAGTTGTTTACCCGTTTTTCATCCTTGGGATAGGAACACATTTCCTGCCGCATATCTCTGGACACTTCAAGTTCCCAAAACACCCTTCAGTGCTTTTGTTTTCCCTGCCCTGATTTTCTCCCACCCTCTACTGGATACATTGTAGCAATGAGCACTAAAGCAATTAACAATTTGATAGATTGGAATACACAAGCAAGCTTCAAACAGATATATTGTTGCAATCAACAATTAGCTTTCAATACTTTTTAGCACTCTGTCTAAGGCTAGCATTTTCCTACACTGACTGTCTTATGTATTCTAATGCCCATCCAGCAGATATGCTATAAGAGAGGCTATGGATCCTGACACCCAAATTAAAACATTGAACACTAATTAACTAAACACGAAACATTGATTTAACTGAAACACCAAAGGACTCTGATCCCCCCACAGCCAAACTGTAATGAAAGAAAGACAAGGAAAGGGAGGCAGGCAGACAACTTATTCTATCATTACGCATCCAGCTAAGTATCCTACTAGAATTACTAGTAATGATGGTTGCTGTATGCCACACCGCTTTAATAAATTAGATGGCTAACTGTTACTCTAACTTCTGGGGGTCCCCTGGGGGACACCTTGATTCACTCCAAAAATGCAAAGACTGGAGAATTAGCAGAGCACTGGCCTTGGCAGAACGAAGGGCAGGGTAACTCAGCGAGATCCTTAACCCAATTTTTACAGGGTCAGACCACACAAAAACCAGCCAAAGATTAAAAAGTAAGCTAAATATGTGTTTTTATTGGGGGGATTCACTCATGCATGCACACAAGATACATACAGTCAGGCATTCATTCAAGAGCTAACTGAAGAAGAAAGGGAGGAAAAAAATTATGGACAGAGAGGCTGAGGGTTTTTGGGGTTATATAGTTACCATTCCAGAAGAGTAGTGAAGAGCTTGAAATGTGACTGAGACTTCTGTCTAAGGGCAGACAGATCAGGATTTGGAGCGACATAGTGGAGTCTTTCATTTCATCTGACTGCAACTGACTTTTCAAAACCAAGGGTTTGTATACTCTTTTCCTCCCTGAAGGGGTGCAAGTTGATTGCTCTCCCAGCCTAGTGGACAATGGGAGTTGCAACACAAACAATGGGATCTGGAATGGACTGATTGGTTTCAGTGTCTTGCTTGAGAGGGCGTTTTTGGGCTATCTGCAGTAGGATATGCACACAGTAGGGGTCTTGGCCTCTGAACCTCGGCACCTTATTCTTTTCTGAGGTTGTCATTGATAGGATTAGCTCAGAGCCATTAAGTCAGGCTTTCTTGGCAAATTCCAGTGAACTTTTGGCCTGGCCATGTTAAGGTCACCTCTGACCTCCTCCCAGCCAGTGTCCCTTTCTTCCACATGGCCTTGCCAACGGTAAGTATAAGTTATATTTTATGCCAACACATCTGCCAATTAATATATTTTGCCAATTAGACCATATCAAAGCATGGAAGTGTATGGCTTGGTAACATAGCCACCTTGCGTTCCATCTTTGTGGGAAAAGTCCGTTATAATAGAATGCATTAACTGAAGAAATGGTTGGATGGTTTTTTTTTTAAAAAAAGAAGTTTTCTCCAAAGATTTTCATAGAACATTTTCTGGACTCCAACTCCCCAAATCCCCTAGCCAATTAAGCTTAGTTCTAAACTCACTCACTCCTCTCTGCCTGGAGTGTGAAAGTTGGGGACAAGTATACTGGCCTGCCTTACAGGGATCTTGTACACGGGGAGAGCCCTTTCAGTAGCAGTTATGATATTGTACCACTCAATATCTTGGGCTCTGATCCTAGTGTGTATGTGCTGTGTTTTAAGTCCTGTGTTGGTTTCCCACTTACACCCAAAAGGAAGGGACAAGCCTTCCAGTTTTTCCCCCTTATGCTGTTCTAATTGGAAGGAGTTGCACTCAGGACAGCAACTTACACAGAGTTGTGCCAGACGGCTGATTCTCCTGTGCCTCGATATGGTTAAGGTGTGACTGTTACCCTAAAACATAGGTGCCACAAGGACCACCTTACAATGCCAAATTCCTTCTTGCAAAAGTGGGGAATTAATTAGCTCAAAATCAGGAGACTGCGAGAGGGGGGCAACTTAGGAAGATCTTTCCTACCAGTGTTTACAGGCATGCGCAGGAAAAGAACCAGCCGGAGATTCAGAAGTAAGCTAAAAATGTGTTTTCTTGAGGAGAATTCACTCATGCATGCACACAAGATACACACAGTCAAACATTCACACAAGAGCTAACCAAAAGAGAAGGGGAGGAAAAATTATAGAGAGCCTGAAGGGTTTGGGGGGGATTTATCATTCCCAGTCCAGAAGAGTAGTGAAGAGCAGCAATGTGTTTTGGCTTAGGTAGGACCCAAGGACAGTTCTCATTCGGGAGCCAGGCGGGCAGAGTGACGGGTAGACCTTCGAGAGACTGCACTGGGCCTCCTCAAATCAGGGGGATTTGTACCCCAAAAATAGCCTGTGGTTGTGAAGTTTCCAGATGCAAGACAAAAAGAACCTGTTGCGGACAATGGGTCTTTCGCTTGTTGATGGGCTTAGTGCTTTGATTGACAAAGACACGATGGGTGTTGTAATAGCTGTCTATTGTGGGTGCTGTGAGGACAGAGGAAAGAATCCAGGCGTACAAGGGATGAGTATCTGTCAATCAGTGTCCTGGTGGGCTCCTCACAGTTGGATTCCCTGGAAAAGTCCAGCTTCTGCTTAAGCCTATTATCCATAGGAATGATGTGTATTTGCCTGACAAGTGACTCAGTCTTACCTGGAGGAAGTTTTGAGTGGATCTATCCTTCTCATGTTTACCGTCAAATTCCTTCCCTCGCTCAGTTTAGCCTCTCCGTCACTTGTCAGGCTTGAATTTGATATCAGAGCCAATAAAATGTGTTGCCAATTACATATGATGCCAATTAGGGATGGTGCCCATCCAAACCATACTAATATTAGGGACCCCCAAAGCAGGGCCTTACATGAAGATGGTGTTCCAGTTGAGATTTGGAAAGGGGAGCCAACCTCAACCTCAAAAAAAGCTGATTGGAGGGAAGAAAGGCCAGGGACTCATCTGGGGTTGTAGGAGTGACCCTCCCTCTAGGAAAGGGGGCTGGGAGGGTTTCTTATTCATAGCCCAGAAACTCTTTATTTCCTAAAAAAGAAATCTATCAATTTTTACACAAAATAACGTAAGTTCCTACTAACATTTCTAATATATTGTTGTTCTTGTGTGCTGTTTCTGACTTCTGGCAACCCTAAGGCAAGCCTATCATGGTTTTTTTCAGGGGCTGAGAGTCTATGATGTGCCCAGGGTCACCCATTAGGTTTCCATGGGCAACCAGGGAATCGAATGCTTTAATGCTCAAACTGCTATACCACGCTGGCTCTCCAATACAGACTGTTAAATCCAATTCAGTAATCCAGTGCAGACCATTAAATGATTTGAAATGGTAGATGAAACCAGAAGTTGGAAAAGTAAATTCTCCTAGCCTCTATTTGTGATAGAGTTCTCATTCAGGATTTTGTGCCAAAAATGTGCTTCTTACACACCCCACTAAATGCAGATCTGTGTGTGTGTGTCTTCAAGTCGCATGGCAACCCCATGAATTTTTTGTAGGGTTTCTTATGCCACGAATCCTCTGAGGTGGTTTTGCCAGCCCCTTCCTCTGAAATGGAGCCTACAACACACCTGGTATTCATTTATGGGCTCCCATCCAAGTATTAACTAGGGCTGGCCCTGCTTAGCTTCCAAGATCAGATAGGATCTGTTGCCTTGCGCATGCATGTGTGTGTATGTCTTCAAGTTGCCTCTCAACTCATGACGACCCCATGGATTTTTCTTGAGGTTTCCTTAGGTGAGGAGTCCTCAGAGGTGGTTATGCAAGCTCCTTCCTCTGAAATACAGCCCAAGCACCTGGGATTCGTTAGTGGTCTCCCATCCAAGTAGTAACCAGAGCTGGCCCTGCTTAGCTTTCAAGATCAGATGGGATCTGGGGCCTTTGGAGTATGTAATTTATCATTGCCTGTAATTTACAGATGTAATCTACCATTGCCTTACTCTGAGGCTGAGAGAGTGTGACTTGTCCAAGGCCGCCTGGTGGGTTTCCATGGCTGAGTGGGGATTTGAGCCCTGGTCTCTCAGAGTCTTATTTGAACACTCAACCACTACATCATGCTGGCTCTCTCTGGGAGTTGTTGTCCTAAAGAAATCACCATGTTCCCTCGCACAGGGAGGTTTGGCCTTAGCCCAGCAGCAGCTGTGTAGCTGCTTGTAATGACACCCTTTGGAATGTGGTGTTCTTCTGAGTTTTTGAGATTTCCGCCTCTGCCAAGGCGTTGTAAGACAACGTTGTCATCATGTAGGAGATAACATGTTTCAGTTCTCCTGCTTCTGCCTGAAGCCCACCCAGTTTGGAACACAATTGTGGGGAAAAATACCTTTTTTGGGCCTAGAAGTCCCAGTTAAATTTCTTGAACTGCAACTCCCATGCTAGCTGGAGGATTCTGGGTTTTGTGAGCCCCCACAAGAAAGTAACTTCCCCAGGCTCAGGTAGAGGAGAGGTCTCTCAGCTGACACATCCAAAAATTTGTCTCCCTTTGCTCTTAAGAACATTTTTCAAAAGTAACTTCTCCAAACTCTGAAGTCTTTTGGCCAGTGCTCCTGAAATCGGCCTCTCCATCTCTCAGTTTGAAGAAAATGTTTGCAAAGGTAACTTTTTGATGTCGATCAAAGTCTTTTAGTCAACACCACTCAAATCTGCCCCTCCAAAGTTTTTAGCCAATGTCTTTCAAATCTGCCGTTCCATCTTTCTATTCAAGGAAGGGTATGCAAAAGTAACTTTTCCACACTCTCATCAAAGTCTTTTAGCCAACACCTTTGAAATCTAAATCTCCATCCATTCTAAAAAAAAGTTTGCAAAAGTAACTTTTCCACACTGATCAAAATCTTTTAGCCAATACCTCTTTAACCTGGCTCTCCATCTCTCTAAGAAAATGTTTGCAAAAGTAACTTTTCCACACTCTGATCAAAGTCTTTTAGCCAACACCTCTGAAAACTGCCTCTCATTCTTTCTGTTCTAATAAAATATTTGCAAAACAAAACCGTCTTTAAAGTTACCTGTTTAACTTAATTTAAAATCTAAAAAGATAAAAAGTTCTCTTTCAAAACAAGATTAAAATTAATTAACACTATATTAAAAATTAATTGAAGAATATGAAAATAGCCACACTTCATGTCTTCTGTTTCCACATCAACTGAAAGCTTGAAAAAGTTACCCTTTGGGGAAGAGGGAAAACAACTCCCCCTAAAGTAACTTTTCCAAAAGTTGATTGAATTCTTGTGACCAGCACCTCCAAAATCTACCTTTCCGTCTCTGTGCTCTATGAAAATATTTGGAAAAAAAATTCCTTTGAAAGAAAATCTATCCATCTCTTCAATTAAGTATTTTTTCATAACCTGCTTTTCTCTCTCAAAGGGAGGATTCAAGGTGGTTAGCCAAATGATTGATTAGGGTAATGTGGTGTAGTGGTTTGAGTACTTTGGAGACCAGGGTTCGATTCCCTGCTCAGCCGTGGAAACCCACTGGGTGACCTTGGGCACATCACACTCTCTCAGCCCCAGAAAACAAACCTGAAATGTTAGGTTTCTAAGCCTCTAAGAGTATTAATTCTGGCATAGGTCTGTAGCTTTTCGTGTGGAGTCACACACGCTCAGCCCCATAAATACCCCATAAATACCCCAACCTTAGGGTTGCCATAAGTCGGAAACAATGACACACAAACAATAAGTGATACTTAAGAGTTCCTATTCTCATGTTGATACCCAGCTTGGAAAAGTTGCCTTTGGAGAGGGCAAGGAACGTGAAAGCTCCCCAGCCAGTTCAGATCAGGTCAAATTACATTTTTGGACTGCAGCTCCTAGTTGAACTTTTTAGACTGCAACTCCCATGTTCCCTGGAGGGAGTCTCGATCCCTTCTTTAAAAAGAGGGAACTTTCCCAAGCTGTGGCGATACGTTCTTAACCGACACCTCCAAACATCTGCTGTCTCCGTTGAAAGTGTAAATTCCTTGATGCCCAGAAATTGGGTGTTGACCACACGCTGGATCCTCCCTCCCGGCTGATGTTTTGAGGATCCTTGAAAGCTTTTTTTGTTCCTCATCCCTGCTGGTTGGCCTCTTGGACCTGAAATGACCACATCTGGGCATCGGACAGGGCAGCGACCAGCCGTGCCGCTCTTACACACATGCCACCCCTGGCCAGGTCTCTCAAAGGCCGTCTGTGCAACCCGCCTGAGGCCTGTTTGAAGACAGGGAGGGTGCCATGAAAATTGGGCCCCCTGCACCCTGTCTCCCCCACTGTTCCTGGCCCTGGTTTCCTGGCTTCCCCCTCTGGGGGGAGTGAAAGAGCGGCAGCAAGTTTTTGGACAGCAAAATAAGGAAGGAAATTCTTCTCCAGCTTTGCTCAGCTGGAGAGTAGAGGTGGGTGGTATTTGGACCCTAATCTCTTTGTTTTTTCTAGGGGTGGTCTTAAAACCAGGCCTGTCGCTTTTGCATGGGGGTCTTAGCCTATGGGTATGTGTGTCCCACATCCTTTTCTCTTGTGTGCTCAGCTTCCCTTTAAAAATAATGGCAGCAGCATCTATGGCTATTAATATTAAGTTTCTAATCCTCTTTGAGGCACAGGTTTTGCGGTCTGTACTAGACAGCCAGCATGTTATAGTGGTTTGAGCTTCAGACTATGACCCTGGAGACCAGGATTCAATTCCCCACTCAGCCATGGAAACCCACTGGGTGACCTTGGGAGTGTCACACACTCTCAGCCCTGGAAAAGCCTGTGCTAGGGTCATCTTAGGGTTGCCATAAGTCAGAAATGAATTGAAGACACACAGCAACTGCATGGGGTTTCAGCTGACTCTGTGGTGTGTTCCAGACTCTTTCTCGCCTGCAGTGATCTAGACTCGAGTCGATAGACTCAGACTCAAGTCAGACTTAAGTCACTTCAGTGACTTGACTCGGACTGGACTTGGCAAAAATTAGACATTGACTTGACTCGAGACTTGCTTATTTTTAGTGACTGACTTGCTGCCCTCGGTTCAGGTTCCTTTGGGAGTTACAAACAAAGAGCCCTGCAGTGCTGTGCTAAAAAGAGGGCAAAATGATTTTTTAAAAGATAATATTTAACTTAAGCCTTGACGGAGAAGCCACAGTTTATCTTGCTCTTTTCATGTTGACTCCTAGCTTTGAGAAGTTACTTCTGAAGTCACTTTTTGAGAATTCAAAGCAACAATTCTGGGTTTGGTAATCATACAAAAGTAATTTCTCAAAGCTCAGTGTCAACTTTTTTGCCACCCATGGAGTATGATGGGGTTGCCCTGTGGAGCATTGTTTCCATCCAGACTGGAGCATTGAGTCTTTCTTTATCTGCACTCCGCTGGTCTTTGGAGCCCGTTATAGAGAGAGGACATGATGTTAAGTCCTAGTGTGATTTCCTTTCTAAATTTAATTTACTCCACCCAAAGGGTTTGGAGTTCAGAGAAGAGCTGCTTGCCAACCAAATTGGGGGTTGAGGAAGAATCTGAATTTGCAAAAAACATAGTGTTCTTTCATGGTGCATTCAAAGGCAGATCTGTTTCCCTGCAGGGACTCCTGGCAATCAAGCAAAAATTCTGGGTAAACGAGATTTGAGCAGAAGGTAGATTCTTTACTAGAAATGTTGTGGGTTTTCTTCTCTTTGCAACTGGAAACATCTACCAATGAGCACCGTTTAAAAAACAATAGCTTCTTTGTTTCCACTCCTTAAGTAGCTGTTGCAATTAGTTCCCATGCCACTAGAGATGCTGAATCCCTTTTGGCTTTTAGTCAGAACTTTAAAGGAGGTGTCCATGTTGAGTTGAACCTATTGGGAGTGGGATCGATAGGGTGAAACACATTGGATAATACCTTCAAGTTCATATTAAAACCTAGTATGGGCTGGATAGTTCCTTCACAGTTCAAACTAAAACCCAGAACGGACTCCAGATAATTCCTTCAAAGTTTAGACTAAAATCCAACACAGACTCACCAGTCCTTCTGTTGGACACGGAACCTGCCCATCTCTAAATTGTTTTGGTTTTAAATGTTTAATGTAATTGCATTGTAGGAATTCATAGAATCATAAAATCATAGAGTTGGGAAAGACCCCAGGGGCCCTCCAGTCCAACCCCCTGCCATGCAGGAACACCTATCAAAGCATTCCCAACAGATGGCCATCCAGACTCTCCTTAAAAGCCTTCAAAGAAGGAGACTCTACCACACTCTGAGGCAGCATAGTCCACTGCCAGACAGCTCTGACCATCAGGAATGTTCAAGTGGAATCTCTCCAGGATGAAAACCCATTGCTCCTTGTCCTAGTCTCTGGAGCAGCAGAGAACAAGTCTGCTCCCTCCTCGACATGACATCCCTTCAGATATTTAAGTATGGCTGTCATATCCTCTCTTAACCTTCTCTTCTGCAGACTAAACATCCCCAGCTCCCTCAGCCGCTCGTCAGAGGGCTTCATGGCTTCCAGACCCTCCACCATTTTGGTCGCCCTCCTCTGGACACGCTCCAGCTTGTCGATATCCTTCTTGGATTGAGGTGCCCAGAACTGGACACAGGATTCCAAATTAGGCCTAACCAATGCAGAATAGAGTGGTACCATTACCTCCCTCGAGCTAGACACCATACTCCTATTGATGCAACCAAGAATTGCGTTGGCTTTCTTAGCTGCCGCATCACACTGCTGACTCATGTTCAGCTTGTGGTCTACCAAGACTTCTGGATCCCTTTCACACGTACTGCTGTCCAGCCATGTGTCCCCCATCCTATATTTGTGCCTTCCATTTTTTCTACCTAAGTGCAGGACCTTACATTTCTCTCTGTTGAAATTCATTTTGTTAGCTTTGGCCCAGCTCTCCAATCTGTCAAGGTCTTTTTAAAATTTGATCCTGTCCTCTGGCATATTAGCAACCCCTCCCAACTTGGTATCATCTGCAAATTTGATCAGCATGCCCTCCGCCCCTTCATCCAAGTAATTGATGAAGATGTTGAATAGCCTTGGGCCCAGGACAGAACCCTGTGGCAACCCGCTAGTCACTTCGCTCCAGGATGAAAAGCAGCCATTGGTGATCATCCTTTGGGCTTGGTTGGTCAACCATTTACAAATCCACCTAACAGCATCCCTGTCCAGCCTGCATTTTACTAGTTTCTTTGCAAGAATGTCATGGGGAACTACGTCAAAGGCCTTACTGAGGTCAAGATATGCTACATCTACAGCATTCCCTTCATCTGTCAAGCTTGTAACCCTATCATGAAAAGAGATAGGATTAGTCTGGCATGACTTATTTCTGAGAAATCCATGCTGGCTTCTAGTGATTACAGCATTGCTTTCTAAATAATTACAAACTGACTGCTTAATGATCTGCTCTAGGACTGATGTCAGGCTGACTGGGTGATAATTCTTAGGGTCCTCCTTTTCCCCCTTCTTGAAGATGGGGACGACATTTGTCCTCCTCCAGTCTGCTGAGACTTCTCCTGTTCTCCAAGAGTTCTGAAAGGTTATTGGAAGTGGTTCAGAAATGACTTCTGCCAGTTCTTTTAATATTGTTGGATGTAATTCATCTGGCCCTGGAGACTTGAATTCATCTAGTTTAGCCAGATATTCCTCTACTACTTCTCTACTTATTCTGTGCTGCATTTCCCCCGCTTCCTCACCTGCTCGCCACGCCCCAGGTTGGGTACTTCTATCCTTTTGGGAGAAAACTGAGACAAAGAAGGTGTTGAGTAGTTCTACCTTCTCACTCCCCCCCCCGTTATTAATTGGTCACCTTCTCCATGTAGTGATCCTATCATTTCCTTGTTTTTCCTTTTGCTGCGGACATATCTAAAAAAGCCCTTTTTATTGTTTTTGATGTCTCTGGCAAGCCTGAGTTCATTCTGTGCTTTAGCTTCTCTGACTTTCTCCCTACATCTCCTGGCTATTTGCTTGAATTCGCCTTTGGTGGTTTCACCATTCTTCCATTTCCTGTACATGTTTCTTTTAACACTTAGATCAGCTGAGAGTTCTTCAGTCAACCATTTTGGTTTCTTTAGACACCTGCCATTTTCCCTCCTTATTGGTACAGTTTTCAATTGTACCTTCAGTATCTCATTTTTAAGAAACTCCCATCCGTCATGCACTCCTTTCTCTTTTAGTATTCTTGTCCACTTGCTTTCAGCAAGTAACTCCCTAAGTTTAGAGAAATCAGCTTTATTAAAGTTTAGGATGCATGTCTGGCTACACTTGGCTTCTCCTTCCCACTGGATGTCAAACTCCAAAAGAGCATGGTCACTCCCTCCTAAGGATCCCACCACCTCCACCTCATCAACTAGGTCATCCCTGTTGGTCAGGATCAGATCTAAAACAGCCAATCCCCTTGTCGCGTCTTCCACCTTCTGGACCATGAAATTGTCTGCAAGGCAAGTGAAGAACCTGTTGGACCTTGCAGTTTTGGCAGAATTTGACCGCCAACAAATATCAGGATAATTGAAATCTCCCATTACTACTGTATCCCTCCTTTTTGAATGTGTGGTCACCTGCTCCAGGAAGGCCTCATCAAAGTCCTCAGACTGGCCCGGAGGCCTGTAGCAAGCCCCCACAATCACATCCCTATTGTTTCTCGCTCCCTTAATTCTCACCCAGATGCTCTTGACTTGGCTTCCCACATTTAAGTCATAGATCTCTTCACAGGTGCTCACAAGGATCTCTCCATGAGTAAAACATTTTAAGCATATGCTCTATATTCTGAAAAAATGTTATAACCAAGGGAAATATTTTGAACCTGTAATTTTAAGTCATAGATTCCCATTCATCTCTGTTAATGCATGTAGGTATTTCTAATAAGTAATTGTCTGTACATGTGTCTATATATTTATATATGTATATATTCTGAAAAATTCATAATAAAGAAAAATATTTAATGTATTTATCTTGGGGAGAGGGTGATAGACACCACCTTACCTTAGATAGCTCTTTAAAGTTCAGACTAAAAGCCGCAACTGACTCACCTGCCCATCCCCATCACCCGTACCTGGGAGCTTCCCTCTTTAATCTGTTTTGGTTTAAATTATTTATGTATATAAATCCTCCCTCCCTGCTTATGTGTGCCAATATTGTTGTTTTTGTTGTGTGCTTTCAAGTAGTTTCTGGCTTATGGTGACCCTAAGGTGAACTGATCAGGTAGTTTTGTGGGGGCTGAGAGAGTGTGCCATGTCCAAGGTCACCCAGTGGGTTTCTGTGGCTGAGCAGGGAATCAAATGCTGGTTTCCAGGGTTGTAGTACAATGTTCAAACCACTAAACCATGCTGGCTCTCCATTCATCTATATACCTGTGGCTATATGTGTTGTTTTAGTATGTAATGTGTGTTGTAGGGCCAAAATTCAGGAAGCAACAAACAAATCTGGAATAGGAATGTGCACCTAGCATGGCAGCCAAAAATGCCATTGCAAGTCTTGGTTCCATTAATAGGAGCGTATTGTCTCAGTCAGGGGAAGAAAGAGTCCCACTCGCTTCTGCTTTGGTCAGACCCCACCAGGAACAGAGAGTTCTACATGGGAACTCACTCTCACACAGCAGCAGATTCCTTTGTTGAATGGCTCTCACGCTCGGAAGTTCTTCCTAAGGTTTAGGTAGAACCTCTTTTCCTAAAGTTGGAAAACATTGTTCCACAGTGTTCTGGCCTCCAGAGCAACAGAAAACAGGCTTGCTCCATCCTCCACATCACATCCCTTCAAATATTTAAACACCGCTATCATGTCACCTCTTAACCTTCTCTCTTCCAGGCTAAACATCCCCAGTTCCCTAAGCTATTCCTCCTAGGGCTTCGTGGTTTCCAGACCTTCTATCATTTTGGTTTCTCTCCTCTGGATGCCTTCCAGGTTTTCAACATCCTTCCTGAACTGGGGGGCCCAGAACTGGACATAGGATTCTTCTAGGTGGGGTCTGACCAAAGCAGAATCAAGGGGTACCATCACTTCCCTTCACCTAGACACTCAGTTCCTATAGATGTAGCCAAGAATGGTCTCATTCATTCGCTACTGTGATGTTCAGGCTAGCTCTGAGTTCAAGAATCAGCTTAGAGATTTCAAAAGTTTTATTCAGGAACAGTGAAGTAACAACAGTACACCTTGGCCACTGCCAAGACTAAAGAACCATTGGATTTGCAGTACTGTATATGCCATTACATTTCCAAAATAGTGAGCATTGCAATCTCACTTGTTTAACAAATCAAAACAGCCCATCTCTGGCTTTGCTGTCCTCCTTCCAGTTTCTCACCCAACCTGCCAACAGAGTAACCTTGCAGCTGCGCCCATTTGTTCTTATTGCTAACTGGTAACATAATATTTTGGGGTTCCTAGCTCACCTATCACTACCTCCCATCATCCTTATCCCTACCTTCCAAGCAAAGCATCTATGATTAAGCCTATTTCCTAAAACACAGCAAGGAAAATGTAGACAACACAACAACTAGCTACTTACATTGAGTATGAGATGTGAGGCTGAAGAGAGACTGAGGATCTGAGAGACAAATGAGTGGAAGCCAACACCTCGAAGGTGGAAATTAATGGATGGCAGCAAAAGTTTTGGTTTTGGAAGTCTTTGGAAGTTTTTGGAATTTTCAGATAAGGGCTTCCAGATACATTCAGGACAAGGAGTTCTAGATAAGTGCCAAAGAAGAGGTTCCAGATACATTCCAGGTAATTTCAGGGTAAGGGGTTCCAGATAAGGAGCTCCAGGTAAGTTCAGGATAAGGAGTACTCAACCTGTATTCTCCAAAATGAAACTTATAACATTTTAAACTCTAACAACTGGTTCCTTTTCTGCCCAATCAGGTGCCAAAGCCGATCAACACAGACACATCCCCAGTCACCTGTCTCCAGACCCGCCATGGCTGACCCCAGAGATTCCCCCCATGCCAGCCCTGGGGAGACCTCCGATATTCCCCCCGAGGACTCTTCCCCACAGAACGACACCTTCCCACTCTCCTCGCTGGCCAACCTCTTCGAGAATGAGGAGGGGTCCACTTCGTCCCCCGTGGGGGCGGATGGGTTGGCCCGGGGATCTGGGGATGGGAAGCAGAACCTGCGGATGAAGTTCCATGGGGCCTTCCGGAAGGGCGTCCCCAACCCGATGGACCTGCTGGAGTCCACCATCTACGAGTCCTCGGTGGTGCCTGCCCCCAAGAAGGCCCCCATGGACTCCCTCTTCGACTACGGGACATACCGGCACCATCCCAGCGACAACAGGTGGAGGCGGAAGAAGGTCCTCGAGTAAGTAGAGGCGCCATTCCCCCACCCCAGGGAAGCATGGGGGGGACCCAACTTTTGGGGTTGGCTGAGTTCCCTGGGGGCCACATTTTCCCCCTTTCTGGTTCCCTTTTAAACTTTTCTTTCAGATCCCATTTATAAAAACATTGCTTATGTATGTGTGTAAAACGACAGCAAAAATGAACACAGAATTCATTACAGTTAATTTTTCTTGATAAGCAAATAAATAAAAGGAATAATAAGGGAATAAATATGTTGACAGGCAACTTGAAGGTGCATGCGTGTACACAGTTATTTATTTATTTACACACACACACACATTTATTTACCATATTTAAGGCCAGAAACCTGTTGGTTCATCTAAACAAGAGCAGATCCATTGAATAAACTGTCGCATGGTGAGTTAAATACAATTGATTCAATGGATCTGCTCTAATTTAGACTCACAATAGGATTTATACCTTATTTTTATTTCCTATTGTTAAATAATAAATTTGTTATTTCTTAACACACACTAATTTTTCTTTATTGAAATCCGTTGATAATTGATGCCAATAACGAATTATTAGTTCATAGTAGATATAATCGACACAAATTATTGACTAATTATTATAAGTGAATTGATGTACATTAACACATTAGACAAATTAATAAATATGTATTAAATGTATATAAATATGCATAAATATATTGTGATGCACAGTATATTAATGTACATGGATATATTAAATGTATATAAATATGCATAAATATATTGTGATGCACAGTATATTAATGTACATGGATATATTAAATGTATATAAATATGCATAAATATATTGTGATGCACAGTATATTAATATACATGAATATATTAAATGTGTATGAAATATATTGTATTTAAAGTTTGACTGTAATTACACTTATATTTACAGTTTGAACTAGAATCTGGGTGAGGTTCATTGCTCCCAACTGATGGGGAGCCATGCAGTGCTGTTGACTATAAATATCTTAACCATTTTTAGTTTAATGTAAGACATAATCACAGAATGGGAAGGGACCTCCAGGGGCATTTTGACAGTGGAATTTGCTGCTGCCTGAATGAAGTCTGGTGGAGTCTCTTCCTTCTTTGGAGGTATTTAAACAGAGACTGGGTGGCCACCAGTCAAAGGGAGGGCTTGGATGGTTTTTCTTGCATGGCAGAATAGGGTTGTACTGGATGGCCCCAGCTCTGTGATTCTGTGATAATCGTAGAGTTTGATGGAAACCCATCTAGTCCAACCCCACTGCCATGCAGGAATATACAACTAAAGCATTTCCATCAGGTACTCCACTCTTGGGACAAAGAAGTTTAGGTGGAATCTCTTTTCTCCCTCCAAGGCAGAATATTATTAAATCCATTACAATTCCCCTCCTCTCCTGCAGCATACTCATCATTAATAACTAACTCCCTTCTAGATCCCTTTCACATGTATTGCTTTCAAGATGAGTGATACCTGGCTTGAAAACAGTGTGTGTGAAAGGGATCTAGGAGTCTTAGCAGACCACAAGCTGAATGTGAGCCAACAGTGTGATGTGGCAGCAAAAAAGGCCAATGCAATTCAGTGCTGCATCAATAGGAGTCTAGTGTCTAGGTCAAGGGAAGTGATGGTACCATTTATTCTGGTTTGGTCAGACCCCACCTGGAAGAATTCTGTGTCCAGTTCTGGGCACCATAGTTCAGGAAGAATATGGACAAGCTGGAAGGTGTCCAGAGGAAGGTGACCAAAATGGTCAAAGGCCTGGAAACCATGAAGCCCTCTGAGGAGCAGTTGAGGGAGCTGGGGATTTTTAGCCAGGAGAAGAGAATCATAGAATCATAGAAATGTAGAGTTGGAAGAGACCACAAGGGCCATCCAGTCCAACCCCCTGCCATGCAGGAAAACCCTTAAAGCACTCCCGACAAGTGGCCATCCAGCCTCCGCTTAAAAACCTCCAACGAAGGAGACTCCACCACACTCCGTGGCAGCTCATTCCACTGCTGGACAGCCCTGACTGTCAGGAAATTCCTCCTGAGGTTCAGGCGGAATCTCCCCTCCTGCAGCTTGCATCCAGGTTAAGAAAAGGTGACGGGAAAGTCATGTTTAAATATTTGAAGGGATGTTATATGGAGGATGGAGCAAGCCTCTTTTCTGCTGTTCCAGAAACTAGGATATGGAGCAATGGATTCAAACTTCAAGAAAAGAGATTCCACCTAAGTATCAGGAGGAACTTCCTGACAGTGAAATCTGTTGGTGCCTCAAGAGAGTGTGGTGGGGTCTCCTCCTTCTTTGGAGGTTTTTAAGCAGAGGCTGGGTGGCCACTTGTCAAAGGAAATGCTTTGATGGTGTCTTCCTGCAAGGTGAAATGGGGTTGGACTGGATGGCCGCTTGAGATCTCTTCCAACTCTATGATTCTATGATTCCAAAGGCTGGTTGCAGGAGACTGTGTAGTAGGACCTCAGACCTCACAACAACAACAGTTTGTGATGGGACAGGAAGTCCGACGGCTTGCAGCCTGAAACCGTTAAAAGGCAGTTTTTATGTCCTGTCCCGGTCGCTCACATGTTCCCAGGGCGTTTGGGAGTGTGTGGTCTCCCCTCCTCTGGCCTGTGCTGGAGTCTCGTCTCCTCCCATCTGCACCCGTCCAGAAGAAAGAATCCATCCTCTGTTTCATCCCATCTTGGCCGGGCTGGTGGGGCGGGAAGGCGGGAAGGGAGGTGAGTCACACTGAGCCGGGGATGAATGGCTCTCTTGAGGAGTATCCCAGGGCCCCCCTGTGAGGCTGTGACTGTGTGTCTTCCAGGAACTCTGGGAGGTGTCTGGGCACCGTCAGCCCCCGGCACAGGTTACCTTGACTGCTGGCCAGTGGGATGAATCTTTTGCTGGTCTTAGAGGCTCCATTCTAACTCGAGGAGGGAAGAAAAGGGGGTGAGGAGGAGAAAGGAAGTGGGAGACACTCAGCCATGGGAATGCAGCGAATGCAGGTTTAAGGGGCCTCTCAGCATCCTCATGTGGCAGCAAAGCATCCATGGAAATGAAATGTCTGATGTCCCACCCCTGCGCCTCGATGCACAGAAAGAGAGAAACAGAAAATATAGGTTGATATATACATGCTAGATGGATAGATAGATAGATAGATAGATAGATAGATAGATAGATAGATGCACAGATAGATTATAGACATATAGAGACACAGGGATGGGGTGGGATGGATGGAGAAACAGAAGGAAGTAAATACAAGATGGATGGATGGATGGATGGATGGATGGATGGATGGATGGATGGATGGATGGATGGATGGATGGATAGATAGATAGATAGACAGATAGATAGATAGATAGATAGATAGATGACAGATTGATAGATAAGACAGAGAGAGAAATAAATACAGAGATGGAAAGATAACAGACCTAGATATAGTGATAGATAGATAGGTAGTAGATAGATAGAGAGATAGATAGATAGATAGATAGATAGATAGATAGATAGATAGATAAAAACGGACTGATAGAGGGAAAGGGATAGGAGAGCACACCGATAGATACAGGGATGGATGGACAGATAGATAGACAGACAGATGCCCAGAGGTTGCTACAAAAAGAGACAGACAGATATAATGAGAGAGAAATGCAGAGGTAGGTAGTTATAGATGTGTATGTGTGTGTATGTGCCTTCAAGCTGCCTGTCAACCTTAATGGCACTCTCATGTCTTTTTCCTAGGATTAGGATTAGGCAGAGAATTCTCAGAGGTGGTTTTACCAGTTCCTTTGGAGCCTACAGCACCTGAGATTCCTTGGTGGTCTCCCATCCAGTTCTAACCAGGGCTGACACTGCTTAGCTTCCAAGATCAGATAGGATCTGGTGCTTTTAAGAGAGAGAGAGAGATGATCAGACAAACAGACAGACAGGCAGATAATAAAGGAAGATAGACAGACAGACAGACGTAAATATGCAGATAGGTATATAGACTGAGACACCCAGCATGGTGTAGTGGTTTGAGCATCAGGCTACGCTCCTGGAGACCAGGGTTCAGTTCCCCAGTTGGCCACGGAAACCCACTGTGGAACCTTGGGTGCGTCACACACCCTCAGCCCCAGTGATAGGTTAGCCTTAGGGTTACCATAAGTTGGAAAAGATTTGGAGGCACACAACAACAAACAATATGGGTTGATATATACATGGATGTAGACAGAAACATAGATAGACTGACTGTTGGATGGAGATAGCTAGATAGGTAAGACTACAATGACCAGAATTCTCCAGAAACCATCCTCACTGGGGATTCTGGGAGATGTCATCTGAACCAGCATGGTGTAGTGGTTTGAGTGTCAGACTATGACCCTGGAGACCGAGGTTCGATTCCCTTCTCAGGTGTGGAAAACCACTGGGTGACCTTGCGCACGTCACACACTCTCAGCTTCAGAAAACCCCATGATAGGATCCCTCCGTGGTCTCTTGAGAGTTCTAAGCATTTCTCAGAACTCGAAGGCTCATCCAGTCCAACCCCTTGTGCCAGTGCAGGGAATTCAGAACTGTTTGGAAGTTTGCTTACTTAGCTTCTCCTCCTCCTCCCACCAGGAAGAAGCCAGGCAGCAAAAAGGGGCCTGCCCCGAACCCCCCACCCATCCTCAAGGTGTTCAACCGCCCCATCCTCTTTGACGTCGTCTCTCGGGGGTCCACAGCTGACCTGGACGGGCTCCTCCCCTTCCTGCTTACTCACAAGAAGCGGCTGACGGACGAGGAGTTTCGTGGTGAGTGCGGTGGGTGACTTGTCCATGTCTGTGGAGCTGGGGAACCTGCTCCGTGTTTTAGTCTGAAGTTTAAGAGAGCCATTTCCTGTTGTTGCCCAGAAAGAAGTTCAGTCCAAGACCTTTCTCCTAGACTCTGCATATTAACATATTTTTACCTGCATTGTACTTGCATTATAAATATTGGTTATTATTGTCTCTGTTCAGTCATTGCTTCAATAAATAACAAATCATTATTATTATTACTTCTACCACTACTACTACTGCTACTGCTACTACTGTTATTAATATCCCACCTTTTCCCCAGTATGGGACACAAAGCATTTCATTGTCCGTTGCTGTCTGTCTTCAAGTCTTTTCTGATTTATGGCAAACTTATCTTGGGGTTTTATTGGCAAGGGAGGCTGAGAGAGTGTGACTTTCTCCACGGCCAAGCGGGGATGTGAAGAGTCGTAGCCCAATGCTCAAACCACTACAACACACTATCAAGCCAGGTGCCACCCATTCTGTGTCTGTGCATTCCATTTTTTCTGCCCAAGTGTGGTACCTTCACTTCTCTCTGTTGAAATTCATTGTGTTAGCTTTGGCCCAACCCTCTAATTTTTTCCTCCCTCCTCTGTTGAACCCAGAGCCTTCGACAGGCAAAACCTGCCTTCCCAAGGCGCTCCTCAACCTCCACAATGGCAAGAATGACACCATCCCATTGCTGGTGGACATTGCTGAGAAGACAGGCAACATGCGAGAGTTCATCAACTCCCCCTTCCGTGACGTCTACTATCGAGGTAAGTTACCCTGCCACGGAGAGACCCATCTGTACGGCTTTTGGGTCGCTCCAGGGCACAGTTGCTAAGGGAACCAATGTCCTGTTGATGCTAGTAGAATGGGAAGCATAAACTATAAAGCTCAGTGGGACAGCATTGTGTAAGAAAATGCTGGATGCCTCGTTACGCAAGGTCAGCAAAAGTACTTACGCTTGTCAGGGTGCATGGCTCCTGTCATAAGTATTTATTGGATGTGCATTAGAATATTATTAGAATAGATTTGCTAGAGTCTGCTAGAATGCTACAAAGTATTGATTTCTAATTGTTGATTACAACCATATATCTCATTGAAGTTTGTGAAGGTATTCCAGAGCACCAAATGGTTCATTGCTTTATTGTTTGCTGTTACAATATATCCTGGCAAAGGGGAGAAGATCAGAGGGGGAAATGAAAGTGTCAGGAAGGTGTTATGAGATTTGGCAATGCTCAAAGATCAGGGGACAGAAACTTGTACCAGCCTCAAGGATGAAAGATTTGTAAATAATCAAGACTCTGGGAAAACATCTTAACTGGTGGGATAATGTGAAATTTATTATGTTCTCCAATCACTGCTATTTGCATCTACATTTGTATGACATTTGTAACCACCACATCTGCTTTACTCTCAGCAACTTTGGAAGAAATGTGCTGTGTTGCTTGCCGTACTACAAATAAATATTCTGAGTGGGGTTTATAGAGTGCAAGTTGCCCAGGGCATGACAGTGGTGGAAGAACCCCTTCTTGACTATTGAAGGCATGCACACACAGCTGTGATAGGACTGGGTACAGTAGAATCCCATTCTTTTTCTGCTCTATATCATGTTGCATTCACAAATTCAGAGTTTGAAACAGAAGTGTCCATTTGGAGCAAAGCAAGCAATGGAGCAACTTTACTGAGAAGTTGCTGAGATTACAGCGTATTGGATGGTTACAAATTTTATACCTTGTCATACAAATTTAGGCACATATATTAATGTAAAAGTCATAAATGTCACATCACCCCACCAGTACAGGCATTTTCCCAGACCCTTTGTTATTTACATATCGTTCATCTTGGGAGCCAGCACCAGTCCTTTTTCATTGCCTGTTCTCATAACTCGTTCCCTGTACTTTCTCATTCCCCCTTCTGATGTTCTTCCCTCTTGCCCGGATACAAAGTTGGAAAATACAGCAATTAACCACTTGGTGCCCTGGAATATTTTAAAATGTCCAACTGGATACATAGTTGCAATCAGCAATTAGCAATTTATACATAGCCCTGTTTAATGTAGTAAAGCTATTCTATTACATGTACTGATACACTTCCAGCATACTTATGACAGGAGCTATGCATCCTGACACTCAAGATCTATTGTGTTGTTCACTGCAAACTAACACCAAATTAGCACCAAAAGTCTGTGTTTCTCCAGTCTTCCTTTATAATTTCTCCCAGTGGCAATGCTGCTTAAAAATGTCCAGCCAGACGGAGGATGAGGAAGAAATGGAGCATTTAAAAACAGGCTTTTCTAAAAAGGAGTTTCTTTGTCAGAGCTTTTGTTAACTGAAGTATGCTTGCATAAATAGAAATGATTGATTGATTCTGCACCCCCTACAGGCCAGACCGCACTGCACATTGCAATTGAGAGGCGTTGCAAGCACTACGTGGAGCTGCTGGTGGAGAAAGGGGCTGACGTCCACGCACAGGCTCGGGGCCGTTTCTTCCAGCCCAAAGATGAGGGGGGCTACTTCTATTTTGGTGAGGGGCAGCTGGCCAAATGAGCTCCTTCTCTCAGAGAATCTGTTTTCTGTCCACAAGCCATGTGCTGTTTGCCCTCATTCGTTTGTTTACATCAGAGGCAGGCAGCTATGTCAGGGTCTAGGGCCCAATTTTAATTCTCCAGACCCTCCTGTGGGCTGCACTCCTCCCTCCCTCCCTCCCACACATGGCAAGCCCAAATACCTCCATTTTCCTCTTCGGCCCCTCTCAAAATGGTGATAACAAGTTTGGTGACATGCCTGCCACCATTTTGAGGAGGACCGGAGGAAGAAATGAAAGAAACTTTGGATAACAGAGAATTCTGGCATGATTATGGAGGGTGTCTTTTCAATTTTTCACATATTTTGGAGAGTTCTGGGTGGTTTGGGGGTAAATGGTCTGCAAATTATGCTGAAATTTCTTACAATAATTTGTGGCTTTTTAAGCGAATGGGGTTGCATTGGCCCATGCCTGGTTTATGTCCTGAGAAGCGCTTTCTAAAATCCCATAAGCAAAAGAGACAGGATCTTACAATTTCAAGCCTTCCAGAGTTTTAAGCTCCTTTGAGGAGGCCCATCTCTGAGTTACACCACAGCCATCAAAAAGGCCCAACTTGAGAGAGATAGTGCCTTCTCAGTAGCTGCTCCCAAGAGACTTCAGAACGCCATCCCATGGGCCCCTAAGTCATCCCCCTCTCTGTTCTCCTTCTGCCAACCGGCTTTGGCAGTGAACTCATTGCTGGAGGAGGATCTTTTGACTAGAAAGAGATTGCCACACCTTCTATCCTCTCTGTTATATGTTAAATACTTTTAAACTCTTTGGTGAAGTATTCAGAGAACTCTAGCCCACACCTCCGAGAATTCTAGGTACCCTGCCCCAAACTACAAAACCCAATTCCTTATAGTGCAGCCATGACATTTAAAGTGGTTTCAAACTGTTGTAACTAGATAGTGTGAATTGTTTTTTGAGAATTCTCTGCCAGAGAGTTCTAGTTCAGGGCTTAGTGAATAGAGCTTTCTGTCAAAGAATTTAAGTCCTTTCCCAAATTACAAATCCCAAGATGGCTAAGAGTGGAGCCACGACAGTCTCAAACTGTTGTAACTGTAGTGCAGACTGTCTGGCAGGGAGCTGTAATTGAGAAAAATGTGCAAAGAATTCTAAGTTTCTTCCCAAACTACAAATCCCAGAAAGTGCTTAGTGTGGTCAAAGCAGTATCCAACTCTAGTAACTATATAATGCAGACTGTCTTTTAGAACTCTCTGCTCAGGAAAGCACACAGTAGAGCTCTGTAGCAGAGAATTCCAAATCATCCCTCAAACTACAAATCCCAGGATTCCCTAAGGTGGAGCCATGGCAGTTAAAGTGGAATGAAACTGCTATAAATATGAATGCAGTCAGACCTTTGAAGGCCTACCGTCTGAGGCAGCAGGGAACAAACCTCCCCCCTCCTCTTTGTGACAACCCTTGAGATATTAAAGAGTGCATTCATGTCAGCCCTCAGTTTTCTTTGGGCAGTTAGAGGGGTATCAAACTGGTATAACTGCACAGTGCAGATACACCTTGTCTCTCTCATTCTCAGTTGGGTGACTTTTGTGTCCTCCCTTCTGTCCCGTTATCCCAGGTGAGCTGCCCCTCTCTTTGGCTGCCTGCACCAACCAACCCCACGTTGTCCACTACTTAACGGAGAATGCCCACAAACAGGCCGACCTCAGGCGGCAGGATTCACGGGGCAACACAGTCCTCCACGCCCTGGTGGCCATTGCCGACAACACCCGGGAGAACACCAAGTTCGTCACCAAGATGTATGACCTCCTCCTCATTAAGTGTGCTAAGCTGTTCCCAGATACCAACCTGGAAGCCCTCCTCAACAACGACGGCCTCTCGCCTCTCATGATGGCAGCCAAAACGGGAAAGATTGGGGTGAGAAACAGTCCCATTCTTTGGGGATCAAGGGCCTCACGGATGACTGGGTATCCCTATAGTAGTGGAAAAGTCACTTCCCCTCTGCTTTTCCAACCTTGGAGGGTTGTTGTGCACGTGGGTAGCTCCAAGTTGAAGGAAGTAGGCTTAGAGGTTTCAAAAGATTTATTCAGGAACGTCAACAAAAACAACTACACATCTTGGTGTCTGCAAAACTAAAGAGGCATTGGATTTGCAGTACCTTATATGCTTATACGGTACATCTCAGATTAGAACATTTACTTCTTGAACAAAACACTCCCTTTTCAGTCCCTCTCCCAATTTCCCATATAGCTTGCCAACAGTTCGACCTTGCAGTTGGGTCTTTTTGTTTGCACCTGGATTCTTATCATAGATCATAGCAGTAACAACCTGTGTTCCCAGCACACTGCTTACCAGCTGATCCCATCATCCCCACAAATCCCATAAAACATTGTAGTGCGTATACAGTAGAGCCCCCTGAAGCTACCAGCCAAAATGCACAATACCAGGGTAGATGGATGAAGGTTCTGGTTCAGGATACAAGGCAGGTTCCCACGCTTCTGTGCAGACGGTCCCCAGCAGGGCTGGGAAAGAATTGTCTCTGATATCCTGCTGGTAAACCATGCCTGCTGCCAGTCAGTGTTGGGCTGAAATGGACCAAAGGTCTGATTCAAATATAAGGGTCACTATCCATGTTGCTGTGCAAAAAACCAGTTAGGGATGGAGAGCTGCTGATCAGAGTTGGTAACACTGAACTAGATAGGCCAAGGGGTTGATTCTTAGTATAAGGACAATCTTACCCTAAGAGATGAGGGACGTTGGGGTCCACCCGCAATGCCAGCATCTCCTTAGAATTTGGAGGAATTATAGCTCAAAGGAGTGTAGAGAGCGGAGTGTAATGGCAAGATCTGTTCACCTGTGTATACCAGTACTAAATGGAGAGAAGTTTAAAGTTAGACAAAGCATTTTATTTGAATTGACAAACACACAAGAAATCAGACACGCTTAAGAATCGTACAAGCCTATTGGAAAGCAAGGCAAGAAAGCTTGGATAGGGACAGATTAGGGGTGGAAGGGGTGATAGTTAACAGTCCTGAAGAAGAAGAAGGTTGAAGCAGAGACAGTGTCTGTGCTCTGTGCTACATCTACGATAACATTCAGCATCTCCATGCTACCCTCAGACAGTGGGGTAGACAGCCAGGTGTGAGGGTACACCCCTCAGACAGCAGGGTGTGAGAGTAGCACAGAAGAACAGCAGTTTGAGCTCTACATCCAACATATTACATCAGATGTACTACAATCGGCTGGGTCAAACCTGGGGTTTTTATACCCTCTTCCACACCCTGAGACGGTGCATTGAAAAAGCCACAATGGCTTTCCTGTGGGACTGACAAAGGAGTCTAGAATTGGCTGACTGCTTAACTTGGGAGTAACAAAACATTGATGGGAGTCATGACAATCTTTTAATGTTTTGGGCTGGTAGGAGGTATAGGGAAGATTTCCATAGGGCAGGATTGAGAGACGGTCTCTGATTGCTTCACCTGGGCAGTTCACCCTCCCATTGTACTCGGAAACGCAAATGTTGGAAGGATTAGCATAAACCCGTTAGCATTGGGTTTTCCCACCTAATCCTCGCCAAACTTATGACCTGATCATGTCCTAGATGAGCTTGAGCTGGCAACACACTTTCTTGGTCAGCATTCGCTCAATCATGTTTTTCAGTCATAAATGTGTCCAAACCATGCTTGTTTTTTGCCTGCAGATCTTCCAGCATATCATCCGTCGGGAGATCAAGGACGAAGATGCCCGCCACCTCTCCCGCAAGTTCAAAGACTGGGCCTATGGTCCTGTCTACTCCTCCCTCTACGATCTTTCCTCCTTGGATACCTGCGGCGAAGAAGTCTCTGTACTGGAGATCCTCGTATACAACAGCAAAATCGAGGTAGGAGACTCACCCGGCCACAGAATGTATATAGACATGAATGGTGCCTGTTCATAGCTTGCAAAACTAAAACCCAATTTATTACCCATATTTTTAAAAATAAATTTACCCATATTTTTAAAAATAAATTTGCTTTGCTGTCCTGCTGTGAAAAGATGAGCAAAGGGTTCTTGCAAAGCCTGGAATGTAATGTGTAGAGGAAATAGGATACATACTGTCATACCAACTTCTGTAATCCAAAACTGTACATGTGCCCCCAAAACTGTCTCATTCAAAAAATTTTAAAGGATATGGAATATGGAATTTGGATATGGAAACCTGTGAGTTTATTTGCATTCTGTCTCTGGAAATTGTTCTGAATTCTAGAAAACAACTTCTGGATGGTTGCAGCTTATTCTTCTGAAAATCCTGCATATAAAATCTAACTTGCTTCCTAGAATCCATCTATATTCTTTTGGTATGATGGCCTTTCCCAATATGTTAAACTCAAGGAATCATAGAGCTAGAAGAGATTAAGCGGTACTTTTTGACTCTGTGAGCTCACTGTTTTTCTCATAGGGAGTGGTATGTGTAATATTGAACGTTCATTGCCATTTCCTTTTTGTACTTTTGGGGGAATTTTATAAATTCTAAAATGTAAACAGGTTAGTCACATATCATTAAAGTCTCACCCATGGCATTTTACCTCTCTCTTTTTAAAGTTTCTTTCTGGAGAAACGAGATCAACACATCATTTTTTAAAATTAATTTTAAGGTGTTAACTTTGCTGCAAATGTTTTCAACATGCTGGCTTAGAGCATACGGTTGTATAATTGCAAGGGGTATCCCAGATCCCATCCAGTTCAACCCCCTGTCAGCATAGCGATACCCAGCTAAAATACCCCTGCAAGGTGGCCTCACAGCTCCTCTTTGAAGTCCTCCAGTAAGAAAGAATCCACCATCTTCTGAGACACTCTTAACCAGCTCTTGCAATTGGGAAGTTCTTCCTAAATGTTAAGTCAAAATCTCATATTTTGGAAGGATTTGTGTGACTGCATCTTGATAATTTGGGTCCTTTGAGTTGAAATCTGGGTTTTTTTGCTCCATTACATCACCCTCACCTGCCCCTGCCCTGTCACACCATCCAGAACCGGCATGAGATGTTGGCTGTGGAACCCATCAACGAACTTTTGCGGGACAAATGGCGGAAATTCGGAGCTGTCTCTTTCTACATCAGTGTCGTCTCCTACCTCTGCGCCATGGTCATCTTCACCTTGGTGTCCTACTACCGCCCCCTGGAGGGCATTGTGAGTATTGCTCATTGCCTCTTCCACAACAATGCAACCAGCCCAACTTGGGGTCCCCTGCTTTCTGTTTTAATTTCCCACAATCCCCTGGGCAAGGAATGTGGCCTATTCTTTACATATTCCCACTTTGTCCTGAAATATCCAGGGATTTCTTCTCTTCCTGCTCTGGCTGCTATCTTGGAAGCTCCTCACTGCCATTTTAATTTCCCCACAATCCCCTGGACAGGAGGAGGAGCCTAACGTTTAAACTCCCCACCAAGTCCTAGAGTTGGCCAATCCACCAGGTACCATCTTGGAAGCCTCTGTCTTCCATTTTAACTTCCCGCAATCCTCAAAACAGAGGGTGGGGCCTATCATTTAAATTTTTCACCATGTCCCACAATGCAAAGGGATCACTTCCTTTCTCCCCCACAGCCACCATCTTGGAAGCCTATGATTTCTACTTTAACTTCCCCACAATCCTCAGCCCAACCTTTAAACCATTCTCCATGTCCCAGATTGCCCAGAGGCAACTTCTTTTCCCATCTCAGCCGCCATATTGGGAGCCACTGTCTTCCATTTTTGGTTTCCCACAATCCTCTGGACAGGGAAACTGACCTGTCCTTTACATATTCCATCATGTCCCAGATTCTTGAGGGACAACTACCCTTTCCACCACAGCAGCCATCTTGGAAACCCCTGACCTGCATTTTAATTTCCCACAATCCTCTGGAAATTTTCCACCAGTGTCCAATGGCAACTTTGCATCCCAAACTGGCAGCCATCTTGGAATCCACTGATTTCCCACAATCCTCCATCTGCCATCTTGAAAAACCTGTCTTCCATTTTGATTTCCTGTAATCCTCAGAACAGAGGGTGTGGCTGAGCACTTAAATTTTCCACCCTATCCTGACTCATTCAGGAACAACTTTCCTTCTCATCCTGGCTGCCATCTTGGAAACCTGTGATTTCCAATAAAGTTTCCCATAATCCTCTGGTAAAGGATGGAGCCTATCATTTAAATCTTGCACCATGTCTCAGAATGCCTGAGGCTAATTGCTCCAACCCAGAGAAATAATTGTCATTTTATGCATGCCATATTCAGAAACAATGCATCATCAAGGAGCGGCTCAGAAATGTTGCAGATATCCCCGTAACAACACAAGCAGCAAAGCTTGGAAAAGTTACTTTTTCTGGATAACAGCTCCCAGAATTCCTGCAGCCAGCCAGTTTCAGCCGGAACGTCAAAGGAGCAATCCAAGGTGAACAGAATCCCATCCTGCAAAATAGAAGCAGCACTTTTGATAGCTCCTTTAAAGTTCTGACTAGAACCCAGAGTGGATTTGAAAGAAGCACTAACACCTGCCACAGTAAGACATGGACTTCAGTGTTTGGAGAGATTCTGTCTCCAAATAAGAAAGTTTGGGGAAAAGTTACTTTTCTGAGACTGAGAATCCTCCAGTCACAGCACATCTGGGGAACATGGGGAAAGTTTAGGAACTCTCTTTGAGAACAGATTCTCAGCAGTGTCCCTCTTTCCCTCCTCTTTCACCATGTCCTCTAGCCCCCATATCCGTACATCACCACCACGGACTATCTGCGCCTAGCTGGAGAGATCATCACACTTTTCACGGGTGTCCTCTTCTTCTTCACCAACGTAAGTGTGGGCTGGGTGTGATGTCCCAGTGGGTCCCCTTCTCCCCCTCCCCATCTCTGTTGAGGATATAGAAGTACAGAACTGTAGAGTTGGGAGAGACCCCTAAGGCCATCCAGTCCAGCCTCCTTCTGCCATGCAGGGAGACACATTCAAAACATTTCCCTTGACTGATGACCACCTCAAAAGAAGGAAGAGACTCCACCACACTCCATTGAGGCAGTAGTGGCTTCTGCTGTCAAACTGCTCTTACCCTCAGGAAGTTCTTCTTAATGTTTAGGTGGAATCTCTTTTCCTGAAGTTTGAAGCCATTGCTCCATATTCTAGTTTCTAGAGCAGCAGAAAACAGGCTTGCTCCATCCTCCATATGACGCCCTTCAAATATTTAAATATGACTATCATGTCACCTCTGCACCTTCTCTTCTCCAGGCTAAACATCTCCAGCTCTCTAAGCTGCTCCTCAGAGGGTTTCATGGTTGGTTGCCCTCCTCTGGACACCGTTTCAATTGTGAAGATACATGATGGGACGCGGGCCAATGCACCTTGGTTCTGTTGTGAATAAGTGTCATTACGCATCAGCCCTGTTGTGCATTGGTCCCAGTGTGCACTGGTTTCTTTGATATCTCTCCTATGGAGTAACGTAACAGCAACCTACTAATGGATATTACGGAATTGCCCCATTCTAATTCCTACAGATGTGTATCAATTTACGAAGATGTAAGTCCCCAATAGGATTGTGGCCAGAAAGTTCTTCCTAATGTTTCACTGGAATCTCTTTTCCTTTATGCTGTTTTCATCCCATAGATGTTCTGGTTTCACACCATTTCAGCCTGGAATTTAAAAAATGTTCTCTCTTTTGCAGATCAAAGACCTCTTCATGAAGAAATGCCCGGGAGTTAATTCCTTCTTTATAGATGGCTCCTTTCAGTTACTCTAGTGAGTGTAATTAAATAAATCCAGTTAATTAATTCAATCCAATTAATTTTGTTGTTGTGTGTCTTCAAGTTCTTTCTGACTTATGGTGACCCTAAGACGAACCTATCACAGGGGTTTTCTTGGTAGGATTTGTTTGGGGGGGTTGCCTTTGCCTTCCTCTGAGGATGAGAGAGTGTGACTTCCCTAAGGTCACCAAGTGACCCTGGCTGAGCAGCAATTTGAATCCTGGTCTTTCAAGTGTAGTCCAACGCCTAAATGTTTACACTGTGCTAATTTTCTCCAGTTAATTACATCCAAGTAATTACTTAAAGGACAGTAAGTATGGTGCAATGGTTTACTGGACTACAACTCTGGAGACCAGGATTTGATTCCCAGCTCGGCCACTGGGTGACCTTGGGCATGTCACACACTCTCAGCCTCAGAAAACCCTGTTGTCTTAGGGTGGCCATAAGTTGGAAACAGCTTGAAAGCACAAAATAATGTCAAATTACTTAGATCCAATTGCTTCTGGAGGATCCAGAAATGGCCTGGATGCACTGTGGTGCTCAAAAATCTTCCTCTTTATAAGATGGAACCAGAGGTCAGAATTGATATGTTTTGGGGACAACAACTCCCAGAATACCCTGGGAGTCTGGGACTAGTAGTCCAATATTGGACTAATCCAGACATGCCCCACAATCCAGTTATTGGATAAGGCAGTTTTCTGGGAGTTACATCTGTCTGCAGCTCTTAAGCCATGATGGGTATATGGTCCCGCCAGAGCTTCTGGGGTACGTATTTCTGGGAGCTGAGATGGGGTGCAGTTGGCCTGGGACACTAGTTTCGTTGGAGGTGGCTGGTGCTTCTGTTTCCTTGGAGCAATGAATGTACACTGGATATTTACAGGAGCAACTCCTACTTTAATGGGAGCTCTCCTTGGTGCTGAATGCTATTCTTACATGCTAATATATCCCTGAGCCAGCCAACCTTTCTCTATGATGAGGTGTGGCACTGCAAGGAGACAGGGGCCAATTTCTGCCCCTGACCTTCCCCACAGCAAGCTTACCTCTGTTTTCCTCTACAGTCCCTCTCAAAATGGTGCCACGAAGTGACACAATGTCACTTCCTATCACCATTTTGAGAGGGACTGCAGAGGAACATTGAGCTGTTAGAGGATAGTGTGTTATTTCTAAATGTTGAAATCTCTATTTTTGGCCTTGCCTTCTTTTCAGCTTCATCTATTCCGTCCTGGTCTTGGTGGCCGCAGCACTCTACCTGGCGGGGATCGAGGCCTACCTGGCCGTCATGGTATTTGCGCTGGTGCTGGGCTGGATGAATGCCCTCTACTTCACCCGTGGGCTCAAGCTGACCGGGACCTACAGCATCATGATCCAGAAGGTGAGAAGGCCGAACCCAAACTCTGTGTGTGACTGCTCTGTTCCCAAATCGCTTGCGGGCCAGGTTCATTTCAAAAGAAGCTCCCAGAGGCCATGTTTTCAGATTTGAAAATGCCAGTAGATCTTTAACCTCTTCCTTCTACTGAGTAAGCTTTGCTCCCATAACCATCCAAATTAGGTAACAAAGAGATAAAGAACCCTCTCTCAGCTGCTGGAGGGCCAGATTGAACTCCAGAGAGGCTGTTGAGAGCCAAAAGGTGCCAAAGGTGAAATGGTTGGACCCCAAAATACCAGTAGATGTCTTTTCTTGCTCTTAAAACTCTTTCTTAAGTTAATAACACGATAGTCCTAATCCTCTAAATCAGATTAAATGAGGGCTGAATTTAATTCTGTAGTGGTGCCACGTATAGGATAACTCCAGTCCCAGAAAATAGGCTTAGAAGTTTGCAAAAGCTTTATTCAGGATCAGCAGAGTAACAGCAGCACATTCTGGCCATTGGCAAGACTAAAAGCTCTGTTAGATTTACACTGTCTTATAAGCAATAGCATTGCAAATTCCTTTATTTGCCAGCTGATTAAAACAGATTCTTTCCCAAGCTTAGTTCTCACCCACCAGCATCTTGACCTTGTCACTGCCTTTCTTCTCCTCTTATCAAGGTTTGTTAGGATAACATCCCTTCATTCCTCAAAACACTGTTTTCTCATTCGGTTTCCATCATCCCCTTCCAGCCCCTTTGGTTCCAGGTATTAAATGGCATCAGACAAGAAAGCAATACATGTATTACGTGGCATCAGACAGCAAATAACCTGATGTGATATTACATGGTGAATTAGGGGGCATTCTGTGATAGCAAACATCAAAACACTACAGGTCATTAGGATGGCATGGCAGGGAAAGCGAAGCCGACCTGACGTTATCCGAAGGACCACCTTCTCCCCCATATGACCCTGCCCATGTCTTGAGGTATTTGGGAGAGAGTGTTCTCTCACTCCCACCCACCCTCACAGGGATATCTTGTGGGAACAAGGGAGAGAGAGACTTCTCAGTGGTTGCTCCAAGCTCTGGCTGGTGTCCTCCTTTCTTCCTGATTGATAGTGTCCTCATCTTGTAACTGCCTTTGTTCTCCTCTTATCAAGGTTCGTTAAAATAACACCCCTTTATTCTCAAAAGAATTGTTTTCTCCTCCCCTTCCAGTCCCCTTTGTTTCAAGTGTTACATGGGGCTGAGAGTGTGTGACACACCCAAAGCCACCCAGTGGGTTTCCATGGCTGAGCGGAGAATTGAACTCTGGTCTCCAGGGTCATAGTGCAACACTCAAATCACTATACCACGCTGGCTCTCTTTCTCTTCTCTACATCCCTTCTATTTTGGGTGTTACTGTTCCTCATTGCTTTCTCCTCTCAGTGGGATTCACCAAAAGTATTTGAACCTTAAGAAAGATTTGGAAAAAAGCAGATGGGGAGATGTTTTGCATGCAGAAATTTTGCCTAGGTTTGTGGGGTCCACGTGCAAAAGGGACCTGATTCTTCAGTCTCCTTTTCTTTAATTGCAGATCCTCTTCAAAGACCTCTTTCGATTCCTTCTGGTCTATGTGCTTTTCATGATCGGCTATGCATCGGGTAAGTTGGAAGCCACCCCACGAGTCTCAGGACCTGACCTAGTTGACTAGAGGCTTGGGATTTTTCACCAGTATTTCATTTCATTTCATTTCCTTTCCTTTCCCTTTTCCCTTTCCCTTTCCCTTTCCCTTTCCCTTTCCCTTTTCCCTTTTCCCTTTTCCTTTTTCCTTTCCCTTTTCTTCTCTTCTCTTTTTCTTTCCTTCTTTTTGCCCCTTCCTTCCTTCCTTCCTTCCTTCCTTCCTTCCTTCCTTCCTTCCTTCCTTCCTTCCTTTCTCTCTCCCTCCTTCCTTCCTTCCTTCTTTCTTTCTTTCCTTCTTTTATTAAGTTTTAGCAGAGGACATAAACCAACCAACCAATCCATGACCACAAAAAAAGAAAAAGGACCTGAGAAAAGAAACAAACTACACACGAACAGTACACATGTATAATTAGAACTAAAACTGAGCTAAACTAAATTGAACTAAACTAATCCTAAAAATATAACAACACAACTCATAACTAAAAGACTCACCTCTTATAATAAACATGTCCCAATTACAGAAGCTTACAAAGGAATTCTGTTCTTCCCATACCCACTGTGATGCTAAAGAAAACGTGATTAATATCCCATGTCTTATTCTACCCGTACCACTCTAAATATGTTCAACTTACTAGAATTGTGTTGTTGTGTCATTTCCGACTTCTGGCAAACCAATCACAGGGTTTTCTGGGGCTGATAGTGTGTGATGTGCCCAAGGTCTTAATGTTTTCCAGGCTAAGCATTCCCAACTCCCTCCGCTGCTCCTCAGAGGGCTTCATGGTTTCCAGGCCTTCTACCATTTTGGTTGCCCTCCTCTGGACACCTTCCACCTTGTCCATATCCTTCCTGAAGTCAGGTGTCTAGAACTGGACACAAGATTCCTTCAGAGCAGAATACCATTACTGGTACCATTACTTCCTTGAACTTGACACCATGCTCTTATTGATGCAGCCCAGAATCACAATGGCTTTTGGAGCTCCTGCATCACACTGCTGGCTCATGTTCAGCAGGTGGTCTACTAAGATTCCTAGATCCCTTTCACATGTGCTTTGGGCAGGCCAGGTGTTACCCATCTTATATCTATGCATTTCATTTTTCTTCTGCCCAAGTATAGTGCCTTTCACTTTTCCCTGCTTTAATTCATTTTTTAGTTTTGGCCCAGCTCTCTAATCTGTCAAGGTCATTTTGAATTCTGATCCTGTCCTCTGGGGTGTTAGCTGCCCCTCCTAATTTGATGTCTTCTGCAAATTTGATAAAAATCCTCTCTATTCCCTCATCCAGGCCATTGATCAAGATGCTGAATAGCACTGGGCCCAGGACAGAACCCTGTGGACCCCCCCACTTGTCCATATGCTTCTTGAATTGTGGTGGTACTGTTTTGTGGTGTGTTCTGCCCCAGAACAGTAAGGAGAGCTGTTGCACTCACATCTTCCTGCTTGTGGGTTTCACACTGTGGGCAATTGGTTGGCCACGCTGTGACGCAGATGTGCTGGACTCCAAAAGACCTTCTCTGATTTCATTGAATCATAGAATCATAGAAATGTAGAGTTGGAAGAGACCACAAGGGCCATCCAGTCCAACCCCCTGCCATGCAGGAAAACCCTCAAAGCACTCCCGACAAGTGGCCATCCAGCCTCCGCTTAAAAACCTCCAACGAAGGAGACTCCAGCGCACTCCATGGCAGCATATTCCACTGCCGGACAGCCCCGACCGTCAGGAAGTTCTTCCTGAGGTTCAGGTGGAATCTCCCCTCCTGCAGCTTGTATCCATTGCTCCTTGTCCTGGTCTCAAGAGCAGGAGAAAACAAGCCCACTCCCTCCTCGACATGACATCCCTTCAAATATTTAAACATGGCTATCATGTCCCCTCTCAACCTTCTCTTCTGCAGACTAAACATACCCAGCTCTCTAAGTCTGTCCTCATAGGGCATGGCTTCCAGGCCCCTCACCATTTTGGTTGCCCTCCTCTGGACCTGCTCCAGCTTATCCATATCCTTCTTGAATTGGGGTGCCCAGAATTGGACGCAGTATTCAAGATGAGGTCTAACCAAAGCAGAATAAAGTGGTACCAATACCTCCCTCGATTTAGACACCATACTCCTATTGATGCAACCAAGAATTGCGTTGGCTTTCTTGGCTGCCGCATCACACTGCTGACTCATGTTCAGCTTGTAGTCTATTAAGACTCCTAGATCCCTTTCACAGATACTGTTATCCAGCCACGTGTCCCCCATCTTATATTTCTGCATACCATTTTTTCTGGCTAAGTGTAGGACCTTACATTTCTCTCTGTTGAAATTCATTTTGTTAGCCTTGGCCCAGCTCTCCAATCTGTCCAGGTCCTTTTGAATTTTGATCCTGTCATCAGGCGTATTAGCAACCCCTCCCAATTTGGTGTCTGCAAATTTGATCAGCGTGCCCTCTATTCCTTCATCCAAGTCATTAATGAAGATATTGAACAGCACCAGGCCCAGGACAGATCCCTGTGGCACCCCGCTAGGTTTGGTCCAGTTCTGTGGTTCTTCCATGTTCTTCCACATTTTCCTGCCTCATTCTTTGCTTTTCCTGCAGCCTTGGTCTCTTTGCTGAACCCGTGCCCCAGCTCGGAGGCCTGCGGTGGGGAGGACAGCTCCAACTGCACGGCCCCAGGCTACCCATCCTGCCGGGACAGCCAGACCTTCAGCAGCTTCCTCCTGGACCTCTTCAAGCTGACCATTGGCATGGGGGACCTGGAGATGATTGAGAACGCCAAGTACCCTGGGGTCTTTGTCATCCTCCTGGTTACCTACATCATCCTCACCTTCGTCCTCCTGCTCAACATGTTGATTGCCCTGATGGGGGAGACGGTGGGCCAGGTCTCCAAGGAGAGCAAGCAGATCTGGAAGCTACAGGTAGGAACGGCAGGCTGGGAAGGGGGTGCTGCTTCTACATCTTGGGGAGAGTGTCTCTCCCAGGGTCTCAGCTCTCCTTGAAGACCTCTAGTGAAGGGAGGAGCTGGGTGAGCTTGGCCCAAAGCAGCCAATCACCGCTCAGGGAATGCTGTGAAGGGGAACCTGCAGAGAGGAAGAGTTACAAAACCTGAGGCTTGTCCCTGTCAGTGTCATGTCCTGGCTAACTTGCTCTCAAGAACTTTGCTCAGAGTTTCAAACAGGAGCGTTTATTGTCAAGGCATTCATTGTGAGTGCGGTGTGGCAGAAAAAGTTTTTCTCTGTGGACGGCAAGAATGAGGTGGCCTTGAGTGCAGCTGCAAGAATGTTTTGGCTAGCCTCTGAAGGTCTTGCCTCATTAACATGAGAAGGTTGCCTGCAGTAAGTGTGAGTGGATCACCCTATAGGGTCTGGGGTGAGGTTAAGCCCATAAAAAGGTGGGATGTGGCACTGTGTTTTACCATTCAGGTCAACCCCTGGTGGTCATGCCACTCTGCTGACTGATTTACGGACTGCATCTAGACATGCTGCTGGTTTGTATCCTGATTTATTGTTTTACTTATTGCTTCTGGGGGTACTGCCAGAAGCCCTAACATTAACCTCCGTGTGCTTAACTAAATAAATAGCCCTGAGTCTATCTTTGTGAGTCTCCAGAACTATTTTTGGCTTGTCTGCAGTCGCTTGGTTGCAGCTGGATGTTGTTGCCCTGTCAACACTCTGCACATGCTCTGAGGAGCTATCTCGTGCTACCCTGACATTTATTTCAGCAAAGCAATCAACACAGCAACTTTAGGATTGGCAAAAGTCTTACATGTCAAGTCACCCCACCAGTATAGACACTTTCCCAGCCTCACAATTATTTACATACCTTTCATCATGGGAACAAGAGTTTCTGTATCCTTATCTATGCATTCTCATAACACCTTCTTGTGATCCTGTCATTTTCCCTCCTTTGATCTCCTATTCCTTATGCCCACTGCAAGGTGACACTGAACAAACGGCAGTTGCCAATTTGGAGTCTAGTGATAGAATCATAGAATCCTAGAGTTGGAAGAGATCCCAGGGGCCCTCCAGTCCAACCCCCTGTCACGCAGGAACACCCATTAAAGCATTCCCAACAGATGGCCATACAGCCTCTCCTTAAAAACCTCCAAAGAAGGAGACTCTGAGGCAGTCTATTCCACTGCTGGACAGCTCTGACCCTCAGGAAGTTCTTCCTGAGGTCCAGGTGGAATCTCCTTTCCTGCAGCTTGAAGCCATTGCTCCTTGTCCTCGTCTCTGGAGCAGCGGAAAACAAGCCCACTCCCTCCTCGACATGACATCCCTTCAAATATTGAAACATAGCTATCATGTCCCCTCTTAACCTTCTCTTCCACAGTCTAAACATGCCCAGCTCCCTAAGCCCCTCCTCAGAGGGCTTCACGACTTCCAGACCCTTCACCATTTTGGTTGCCCTCCTCTGGACATGCTCCAGCTTGAAAATGTCCTTCTTGAAATGAGGTGCCCAGAACTGAACACAGTAGTCCAAATGAGGTCTAACCAATGCAAAATAGAGTGGTACCATTACCTCTCTTGATCTAGACAGTTTGGAGGAGGGCATGGTCACACTTAGCAGAGCAAACCCACTGAAACAGCACAGTTGTTGGCCCACAATAGAGGAGTCACCTGGAGGCCCAAGTACCCACTCCAGGAAGGGATGGAGGGGGGAGACAAGTTGAGTGGCAGGAACCCAGGGCCAGCTTGGCAAGGGGGTCCGTCATACCTTTCCTTTGTGTCTCACCACTTTAGGAGGATGTAGGAGCAGAGCCTTCTTAGCTCTGGCACCTTTTTTCTGAAACAGCTTTTCTTTTGGAAGCCTGAATGGAGTCACCCTGTTTTATTCAGTTCTTGAACGGGGAATCCTCATTTTTTTTTTCTCTCCATACCTCTTATCATCCTTGTTGCCCTTCTCTGAACTTGCTTGGCTGGAGGTCTCTGAGGTATTGGATTGTATGGATTTTGATGGCTCTTTCTGAGGAATTGGAAGTATACTTGGCTAGGGTTAGGGACACAAGACCCTCGCAGAAGTGAAAAATCTGCAAATAACAAAATTTGTGTGTCTGTGGTAAGGGGGCTGAGGCGTGGGTGGGGAAAGTGGGCATCCAGGGTCTAAATCAGGTCAGGGAAAGAAGATGGTTGGCATGGTGGTCTTGTACTTCCTCTCTCTTGCCCATCTCCTTCCTTGGGTGTATGGAGGGCTTTGGAAGAGGGCTTGTAGTGCTGAGAAATCAGGCTTCGAGTTGTCCTTAGCTGGCCAGGCAGTGGCTGGTGGAGGAGGAGGACCAGAAGTGGGTTTGGAAAGAGCTGCGCAACCTGATTGGAGCCACCAAGAGGGAAAGTTTCTCCCTAAAAGTAATACCTGAGGTGGAGCAGCAGAGGTTGGAGAAACTTGCAAATAATCAAATCCGTGAATGTCCAACCAGCAAATGTGGAGGGCTGACTGTATTTATGGAGTTCTCCAAGGTCCTGAATGGTGTTGATTGTATGCATCTTTCCAAATTGCCTCTGCTCTGATGGAGCTTTCCAAGGTTTTAGGTTGGCTCAAAGGAGATATCCAGGTTGAACTGAATCCTCTCAGTTCCCCACAAAATAGGTCCAGAAATCTGGATAATCCAAGTCCATGAGCTTTGTGGTCTTGGTTTGCCTTTTCAGACTGCCTGGCCTCAGAACCACTGCTGGTGGGGTCGTTTTTGGTCGTGATCTAATACAGCTTCTGTTTTCTTTTCCTTGGCTCTCACAGTGGGCTACCACCATCCTGGATATTGAGCGGTCCTTCCCCGTTTTCCTCCGAAAAGCCTTCCGTTCAGGAGAAATGGTCACTGTTGGCAAGTCCTTGGATGGGACACCCGACCGCAGGTGGTGCTTCAGGTAAACATGAGATGTCTTCACAATTTTTGTTAATTAATGTTTACCTAAGTTCACCTCATTTTTTTAAGAGACTCAGTTTTCTTAGTAAGTATGGGTTGGCAGATCCATTAACTATTTAATCACAAGTAGAGTTGACCTACTGAATCCATCGCTGAATGGGGTGGGGAGTCAGGTAAGCCAATTCAATAGTCAGTCACAATCCATTGAATCCATTGCTGAATGGGAAGTCAAGAGCTGGGTAAAACTCATTGGGTCTGTTTGGACTGGGGCTAGCAATAGGGTTTGGGCCTGTGTGTGTGTGTGCGCGCACGTGCATGTGTGCATGCGCACATGCTTGCACATGCAGGAAATTTGTATGGATTATTAAATTATTATTTATTAAATATTATTAAATAATTATTAAATTATTAAATATTATCAAATAATGAAATAAATAATTAAACATCAAATAAATAAATAAATAAATTAAGTTCTTGTCGTTGTTGCAAGAAAAAAACTAATGACTACCATGGCAAGCAATACAAGAGGTTGCTTTTTCCCCAACAAGCCATAGTAAAGTAGTAAACACTATGGCAAGTAATGAGCCAACTTACCTTTCCACCCAAAATGTTCATGACCCATTAGTTTCCAATACACTGTCATAAGGACAAACAAATTACTTTTTAAAAGCAACCTTTTCAAAGCTGTTGGCTTAGTGTGCTAGGATGCCAGCAATGGAAGATGGAGCAAGCCTGTTTTCTGCTGCTCCAGAGACCAGGACATGGAGCAACAGCTTCAAAGTTCAGGAAAAAAGATTCCATTTAAACATTAGGAAGAATTTCCTGAGGGTAAGAGCAGTTTGAGAGTGGAATACACTGCTGCCTGAATGGAGTGTGATGGAGTCTCTTCCTTCTTTGGAGGTTTTTAAACAGAGACTGGGTGGCCATCTGTCAAAGGGAGGGTTTGGATGGTGTCTTCCTTCATGGCAGAAGGGGGTTGGACTGGAGGGCCCTTGGGGTCCCTTCCAACCCTGTGATTCTATAAATCTATGAAATCATAGTTTAGGTCATTGGCAAAGCTGCATTTCTGGGCATGCAGAACTTCTGCAGTGGAGTGGAGGTAGGTTTCCAAAAAAGCTGGCATCAGGTTCATGTCCTATGTAGGTGTAAGTCCAATGTACACCTGGGTTGGGCATTCTGGAGTTCGGTGTTGTCTGCCTTCCTCTGCTGTATCCAAAGCCTCCCCAAGAATCACCCTTGTGCTGTGATAGCCTCACCTCATGGCTGTTGGAAAGCAAGGAGGATTAGAGATACGTCTACCTATTTCCCCATAGGTGTAGTGGTTTGAGTGTTGGACTAGGACTGTGGGAGACAAGGGGTCGAATCTCCACTCAGTCATAGAAACCTATTGGGTGCACTCTCTCAGCAGCAGAATGGATAGGGCGGGGAGCATTACGACAGCACAATGGTGGGTACTGGAAATGGTGAGAGGGGAGCCGTAGGAAGTCTCTAAGGTGGAAGGCTTTTGGCATGCTTGACCTTGTGGCACCTCACCCAGGGAAAAAGAGGGCGCACCTCACATTCTCTGGCTCTTTCTTCCCAGGGTGGATGAAGTGAACTGGTCTCACTGGAACCAGAACCTGGGCATCATCAGTGAAGACCCCGGGAAGAATGACACCTACCAGTATTATGGTTTCTCCCACACGGTGGGCCGGCTGCGGAGAGGTGAGTTGCATGCCAGAGACTGTGGTACCATAGAGCCATCTTTCTGAAATAAAAAAAAATAAATGTTAAGATATATTTTATTTTATTTTAATGTAAATATTTTTATTAATTTTTAAAGTATTTTTTAAAATTTCAACACAATCTAATTCACAATCAAGGTAAGATACATTCAGAATAAGAGGAGGGGGAACAGAAAGAAGAAAAGAAAGAAAAGTAAAAAAAAACTCAAAAAACTAAAACATAGCACTAAGTAAAGCACTGAACACTAAGTAGCACTAAGTAATTTTAATTGCTGTGGAATATTTTTCTGCTGCTCCAGAAAGAAGAACACGAGCCAGTAGATCCAAATGGCAAGGAAAGGGATTCCACCTACACATTAGGAAGTACTTCTTAGCTGTAAGCTTTTCGACAGTGGAGGAGACTGCCCCTGAAGAGCAAAAGACCTTCTTTGGAGGTCTTCAGGCAGAGGTTGGGTGGGCATCTTTGGGGATGGCAAAACGGGGTTGGACTTAGGGCCTTCCGCCCCACACTGTTGTAGTGCTATTATTCCACTTCCAACCTCCTGTGGAATTCTGGAGTTTGTAGTTTGTTGAGGCCAAAGAGCTCTCTGGCTGAGAATTCTAAAGGCCTCTCCCTGAACTGCGAACCCCAGGATGCCATAGGATGTTGAAAGTGGAATAATAGCACTATAACAGTATAGTGCGGAAAGGCCCTTACGTGGCTTTTGAAGGTCCCTTCTGATTTTATGGTTCTATGATTCTCACTCTGGGAGAAAAACAACATATAAATATAATTGGATGGATGGATGGATGGATGGATGGATGGATGGATGGATGGATGGATGTTCTATCCACCGTACAAAAGTTAAAAATATAAGTTAGTCTCAGCAGAGTAGATCCATTCAATCAACTGTTGAATGATGAGTCAACACTTAAGTTCAATGCCCTTACTCTGGTTAAAATTTGCAACAGAGTTCAGCCCATAATTAAACTAGCAGTGGAATTAAAAGTATGTCCAACAACAAAATAAAAGGACATTAGAAAAGGCCTTGTGTTCCCTATGAGGAATCATTTCTTCTCAAAGGTTGACTGAAAGTCTTCACCTTCATGGAAGGATGGGAAGATTTGCTCCAGGCTTGCTTCTCTTGGGCCAATTCCACCCATAGTGCTATTATTCCACTTCCAACCTCTTATGGAATCCTGGGGTTTGCAGTTGAGGGAGGAGCCTTTAGAATTCTCAGCCAAACAGCTCTTTGGCCTCAGTAAATTACAAATCGCAGAATTCCACAGGATGTTGAAAGTGGAATAATAGCTCTAGATCAGTATAGTGTGGAAATGGCCTAGAAAGGGAATTCTTGACTTCCAGGAGCTCATCAAAGGGACTAGAAACTTGCTTTCTCTAAGGCACATGTGTCAAACGTAAGGCCTGTGAGCCAAATCCAGCCTGCCAGGCCATTTCTTGTGGCCCTCACACTTCTCTCTGCAGCTGCAGCACTGCTCCTGCCCGGTGAGCCCGATCCCTACATTGTGGCCCTCCCCCACAGCTGCTGGTATTCTGAAGAGGAGCCCAGCAGCCAGCATTCATGATCTACTTCTGCTTCTGACTTGCTCCTCTGTCCAAGTCTTGTTGTCAAACCATTGCCAATGGTTACCATGGCAATACTTCGTGCAGCTCATGAGAGTTGGACAGAGGAGCAGTCAGAAGTAGAAGTAGATCACGAGTGCTGGCTGCTGGTCCCCTCTTCAGAATACCAGAGGCCTGGGGCCTGCAATGTGGGGATCGGGCTCACCAGGTATAGAGAAGGGCAGGAGGGCAGAAAGAGGCACAGAGAGGGTCTCAATTGGGACCAAAAAGTTAAACAAAGTTAATTTAATAAACAGTGCTTGGTAATATTGAAAAAAATAACTTTCTCTTTTCAAAACTCATTTTTCAATAAATTATACAATAGTTATACACTTGAATATCTGCTTGCTCTTATTTTTCCTAGACTTCTAGTTTCAGAATTAGTTATCACTAAAACCAGTAATAATCAAATACAGAGGCAATTATTTAATATGATAAAAGAGTAGGTACATTTTTATAGTCTTACAGATACAACCAGCCCCTTGAGGGCAACCATAATGCTGAGGTGGCCCAAGATGAAATTGAGTTTGACACCCCTGGTCTAAGGACTCTTTCTTTCTCTCCCCTGCTTCTTTTTTCCTTCCTCTGCTTTGTTCCAGATCGCTGGTCAACAGTTGTACCCCGAGTGGTGGAGCTGAACAAGAATTCGCATCCGGAAGAAGTGGTTCTGCCATTGGATGGGGTGGGTTCTCCTATAGCAAATGAGCGCAAATCCAGCTGCCCGCAGGGCTGGCGGAAGGAGGACTCCCATGTCTAACCGATGGAGGGACACTTGGAGTTCACGGCCCCAGGCTTCGGTCTGCCCTGGCCTCTCAGGGTCTTAGAGACAGCTTTGTTCTACAGAGACAACTTGGATCAAGTATGCACAGAGTTCCCACTTTAGCAGAAAAAAAACAAGACACACAGCTGTGATCTCCTGAAAGTGGCAAACACACACACAAAACCCAAAACAAACATCAGCACATAAGCATTTTCCAATTTACCTACTTAAAAGTGGGCAAGAGAGATCTAGAGCCATTCTATCTGGTTTTTAAAAAAACCTCCAAAACTCACCATTGAATTGCTAGAATTATGCAAAATTATTCGATATTGATACTCTTGAATTGCCAAAATTATGCACCAAAACTGGAAAGCTGGACTCAGTGATAGCAGCGCTCTGCAGAAGGCAACATCCACAACAATCAGGTGGTGTGATTTTAAATCATGAAGCTGCTGGTGTGTCTTGCAGGTTCTTCTTTGGAAATAATTGTGCCTAAACTCATGAAGGCATCGTGGAGGGGAGATGTCAGACCTTTGATTCATCAAGGGCTATTGCCTTTTGTATGAGTTTTTTTAAAAAAAGAATAATTGCACATGGTTTTAATCTAATTATTTATTTAGTAATAAAAGTCAAGGCAGAAGCTCCATGGTGTTATTTGGATGTGGGATTCAGTAGGGTTCCAGTGGGTGGTGACTTAATTGTCTTCCAAACAGGGATTAAAACAGCAAAGTAAGTTCCCCAATGGAAGTGCTTGGACCTACATGCAAGAGCCACCTTCCGTTCAGTTGCTCATGGAGTGGTACCATGCATAAAAATGCTCATTCTTGGCAATTATGCACCTGTCTGTCTCTGCTTGCATATCTCCTTGCATGTTAGAGAAAGCAAAGCTGGCCTGACAGTCACACTCTCTCAGCCTCAGAGGAAGGCAGTTTGAGGACTGGTTTGTAGTTTTAGACATCATGGGAAAGGGACTCTAAGAGACCAGGATTTGAATTCCTGCTCAGCCATGGAAACCCATTCCGTGTTCTTGGGAGAGTCACACTCTCTCTCACTTTCAGAGAGGCAAAGGCAAAGGTCCAGCTAAAGAAATCTGGCCGAGAAAATCCTATGAAAGACAGCATGTTGTGGTCTGAGTGTCGGTCTAGGACTCCAGGAGAACAGTCCTTGAACTCCAACTCAGCAGAGAAACCTACTGGAAGGCAAGTCACACTGTCTCAGCCTCAGAAAAAGGCACTGGTGGCAAATCTCTCTCAAGACGCCTGGCTGAGAAAATTGCATGAGAGAGACACCCTAAGTCAGAATTGAGTTGAAGGCACACAACAATTGCAAGTAAGGCTGTTGTGCACTGGGTATATTTGTCAGACGAAGGTGGGCATGTTAAGGAAAATGAAAGGCAGTCGGAGAACAGGGAGACTGAATCAACTGAGGAGCCCAGGCCTGCTCTGAGCTGGCCAGACCTGAGCTGAGCTGTTAATAATCATGTCCACAATCCCGTTGGGGCCATACATCTTTGTGAGGGGATTTACATCTATGGGATTTAGAACTGGGGCAGTTCCATCATGTCTGATTGTCACGTCCTGGGTAACTTGCACGCCACAAATTTCACTCAGAGTTGAACAGTGGTGCTTATTTACAGCAAAGCAAGCAATACGGCAACCTTCTATCAAGGATGTTGAGGCTACTGCATACAGGTTGGTTGCAGGTTGTATAGCTTGTCATGCAAGTTTAGGGTAATCAAGACGGTTAAAGGTTTGAAAACCACCAAGCCCCAAGAGGAATGACTGAGGGAAGGTTTAGCTTGGAGAAGAGAAGAGTGAGAGATGATGTGACCGAGCCATCTATAAATATCCGAAAGGATGTCATGGGGACAGTTCAGTTCTGGAAGGGGATGGACGAGCTGGAAGGTGTCCAGGGGAGGAAGACCAAAAGGGTCAAAGGCCTGGAAACCATGAAGCCCTATGAGGAGCAACTTAAGGAGCTGGGAACGTTTAGCGTGGAGAATAGAAAGTTAAGAGGTGACATGATAGCCATTTTTGAATATTTGAAGGGATGTCATAGGGAGGATGGAGCAAACCTGTTTTCTGCTGCTCCAGAGACTGGGACATGGAGCAATGGCTTCAAACTTCAGGAAAAGAGATTCCACCTAAACTTGAGATGCTTTCATAATGCATTCATGTATGGTAGAAAGGCGTTGGACTGGATGGTCCTGGGGTCTCTTCCAGCTCTTTGATTCTAGGACAGATAAGAGGGATAATCTCTTCATTAGTCCATCCTGCCAAGGCGAAGCAGACTTTCAAAGTCACTACAGCATGGGTAGAGCTTCCTTCTTTAAAACGGGACAGATATACTTGGCTGTGGAAAGCAGACATAGCCTGCAGGATCTGAACTGAGCCACAGGGAGGCAGCATACTGCAAAGGATAAAAACTGGAAGGAGATTTCTTTCATAAGGCAAAACCAAGGAGTTTTTAGTACATGGTATAGTGGTTTGAGAATTTGATTATGATCCTGAAGACCAGGGTTCAATTCCCTGCTCAGCCACGGAAACCCACTAGGTGAACCTTGGCAAGTCCCACTCTCTCAGCCCAAGAAAACCCAGTGATATATTTTGCCTTTTGGTCACCATAAATTGGAAACATCTTGAAGTCACACAACAACAGCAACACAACAGAATTCTTCTGTTTCTTTCTCCAGTACTAAACTTTCCAACAGATACTGTGTGTTTCTCTGGGTATCTCTAGGACTAAGTTCAATTTTCAAAATCTAAGCTTTGCCAAAGAGGGAGGGAGGAAAGTAAGCATATGCAGAGTGCATTTTCATTATGAGCACGCAATTTATTTTCTTTTAAAAATTTGATGTCAGGACTTAGGTTACCTATCATGGGGTTTTCCTGAGGGTGAGAATGTGTGATGCACCCAAGGTTACCCAGCCTGAGATAAAATTATTCAGCTTTGGTCAGACCCCATCTGGAAAAATGCTGCATCCAGTTCTGGGCACCTCATTCAAGCAGGATATGGACAAGTTGGAGGGTATCCAGAGGAGGGCGGCCAAAATGTCAGAAGGCCTGGAAACCATGAAGCCCCTATGAGGAGAGGCTTAGCAGGCTGGGTAAGGTTAGGCTAGAGAAGAGAAGGTTAAGTAGTGACATGATAGCTATGTTTACTGTATCTGCTGGCATATAAGATTCACTTTTTTCATGAAAATAGGGTGCATCTTATACACACCTGTGTCTTATACACATGTGTGTCTTGTATAAATGGGATGCGTCTTATACACAGGTGTTTCTTATACGGTGGCAAATACTGTAAATATTTGAAGGGATGTCATATGGAGGATGGAGCAAGCCTGTTTTCTGCTGCTTCAGAAACTAGGATATGGAGCAATGGATTGAAACTCCAGGAAAAGAGATTTCACCTAAACATTGGGAAAAACTTCCTGAAGGTAAGAGGCATTTGACAGTGGAATAAGCTGATGCCTCAATGGAGTGAATAAAATGAAATGGAATGGAATGAATGGCATGGAATTGTATGAAATGGAATGAAGGTTAGATAGATATATAGACAGACAGATACAGATACAGGACAGACCAATCAATCTTGCAACACTGACTGAGCATCTCTTTGTTCAGTATGGTTTCTGTTATTTCTAAAAATCTAATGAAGTTGATTGACAAAGTGGACAGAGAGGCCACAAGCGGATAGGGAGAGGAAAAGAACAAATGCATTGGAGTGTTTGAAACTACTTTTCATTTAAAAGAGACAAAATGGATTCTCTGACATCCATCTTAAAAACAGTAACAGCTATACTGCCATAATGAACTCTTCAAGAGAAGCAGTAGTCTGTTCAATTAAGATTAACACACCACAAAAAACTAGTGGATATTGTATTATTTCCTCTCCCTGCAAACCTCTTTATTATCTGTACTTCACTCTGTCTGTCTGTCTGTCTGTCTGTCTGTCTATCTATCTACCTATCCTCTAATAATCAATTATCTATCAACTATCTTATCTATCTACTTATCTATCTATCTAATTAAGCAGTGAAAACAGAATTTAAAATCATGCCCTTCTCCATGTCCTGTCACTGGTGAAACTTATTTTTTTAAAAAAATAATTATCAAATTCATTTTTCTCTCTCCCCCAACCTGGTATTACTTAAAAAGAAAGATGGATAAAAGGAAGCAGAAACAACTGAGGGGAAATAACAGCACTTTTAATAAGGGGAAGAGGTGCAAAGACAATGGCAGTGAAAGTGGAACAGAGGAACTGAAGATTGGGCCAAGGTGAGAGAAGCTAGAATTCTCACCCTTACAAAATTTCAAGCAAAGGCCATCTTTTGTATTCGGCCACCCTGTTTTAATTAGGGCTGCACAGTTAGATACATCAATTAGCACAAACTTTCTATCGGTCAAAATGTCTTCGTCTATAAATAACATTACAGATTTTTTTTTAAGAATGCCAACCAAGATTCTACATCACTGTCTAAATTTCATAACTAACAAATGAATTTCAACAGGGAGAAATGTGAGATACTACAATCAGACAGAAAAAAAAATCCACAGATATAGGATGTGTGATTCCTGGCTTGAAAACGGTACATGTGAAAGGGATCTAAGAATCTTAGTGGAGCACAAGCTGAACCACATGAGTTAGGAGTGTGATGCAGCAGCTAAAAAAGCCAATACGATTCTGGGCTGCATCAGTAGGAGTATACGCAAAGTCGAAGCCCACCTGATATGCACCCAAGGTGACCCAGTGGGTTTCCATGGCTGAGAGGGGATTCAAACCCTGGTCATAGTTGCTACACCACAGTGTTTCTTCTGAGATTGTATGCATTCCCACATTTCACTGCTGAAAACGAAGATCCATGTGGCCAAAGAATAGCAGAGTGTGGCTAAGACAGCAAAAGTTATTAATGAGGAAAAACAGACAAGCAAAAAGAGAATAAAACAGTTTGCTTTTGCCTGAGTCGAGAAGGAAGGGGCAGGACCCTGTTTCCTCCTCCTCTCCTCCATCTTGAGTCTATTGAGTGCAAACTATCTTTGCCTTTTTGAACTCAATTTGCAGCACCTGAAGTAAGAGGGAAAGTGGAAGAGAAACCACTATTAAAAGCAGCTGAGAAAATGGGAAGCCAAAGGATTAATAAGGACTGTCTTAACCAATTCAGGCAGTTGGAGGGTGTGAGACTAGATGGTCACTTTGCAGGAATGCTTTCTTGCGTCTTTGCTACAAGGGGGTTGGACTAGATGACCTCAGGGGACCCCTTCCAACTCATAAGATTTCCAGCAGCCTCTGATTTCTGAAGATTGGACACTAGGCTAACAGATTTCCTTTTCTCCAAGTTTAATTTAGCCAGAGAGATCAGGATATGTTCTATCAAGCAGAACCTGGGGAAAAAATAATAAATTTTCATTCCAAAGGATTGTTAAATGCTCAGGTCATCTTGCTCTCTTTCTATCTCTCTATTCTGCAGGATTTGCAATTTTTCCTCCTTCCCTTTCTGGTTTGGTGCCTCTTGTGTGTTTAATGTGGGCCACAAAGGTCAATTGACACTTGCATTGATCATTAAAAAAAAAGAAGAAATGTCAATATTTGTTTACAACTCGGAGGCTGTTAATGCAGCGCCGTGTTTATAGCTTTGGAGGTAATGTGCATATAATATCGATTCGTAGTGCTGGAAATGTTTTTTTCCCAATTGCAGCATGTGTTGTGGTTGTTGCCGCCGTTTTTAAAAGCCACAAAAGCAACAGCCGGTCCACCAGAAGGCAGGATTTGGGCCTAGATCCTGATCTCACCATAGTCACCCGGGCTGCCACTGCCAATTTGGGCACCATTCGCAAAATGGCATGTGCCTCTTGCAAAACGGTGGACCCTTTTTACAAAATGGCTGCCACCCAGGCCTCCCCCAAGGCCTGCTTGACTTTTTAAAAACTGCTCAAAATGTCCTTATGGAACACAAAGGGACTTTTCCCACTTTTTGTCTCCCTGTGGGCCATTTTGAGGCCCAGGAGACCCCTTTTCCTAAAAAGAAGCCTCTCCTGGGCTTAATATGGCACAGGGCGGGGGGGGGGTGGACAAAAAGTGCCAAAAATATCCTTCTGTTCCCTAGAGGGCATTTTGGGGCATTTTTTTTAAATTAGGAAAGTTTTGGTGATGATCAGAGTGGCAGCCATTTTGTCCCCGAAAGGCATTTTGGGGGAAACATCATTTATTTATTTGTTTTGACAAGGGGTATGGTAGCGGTATGTCCCTTCCCACAGTTGCTTGGCCCCCAAACTCACTTGCACCTGATTCAATTCCCAGCTATTTCAGTTTCCACTTGAGCCAGTTTTCTCAGTTTTATGCTGAGTGCTGTTTTCTCTCCCCAAACCCAGACTTGCTCACTGTCCCAATTTGGCAGGGATATACCAGATTTAATCCTTTGCCTTCCCACTATCTCAACTGCTTTTAAAATGTCCCGGTTTCTCTCTCCTCCTCTTATCGTCTTCAACTTCCTTCAATGGCTGCAAAGTAAATTCAAAATGGAAAAGTAGTTTTGTATGGCAAGTCTCAATGGCCTCCCAGCAAATTTTGGGAGAGGGAGGCAGCCTACCACTCTCAGAAACTGCTAGCCACGGTAGCCCAAATGTGTCCAAACTCTGCTCCTTCCTTGTGGCATCTTCTGACTTTGCAGAATCTTTCCCAAATGTGGGGTGGGTGTCCTTCATCCCACCTCCTGCTACAGTTCCTTGGAGAAGGCGTGATCGTTCTGCTTTTTAATGCTTCACTAAATTGCTCCTAAGGTGACAACATACCTTTCAGCTTTCCCGATTTGGTGGGGAAACCCACAATTAATTCTCTGCCATCCCACATTTTCAACTGATTTTAAAATGTCCCAGTTTCTTTCTCTTCCTCCCATTTTCCCCCTTTGTCCTCAGCTTGTTTCAATTGCTGCAAAGTAGATTCAAAATGCAAAAGTAGTTTTGTATGCTGCTAACCCAGGGAGAGGAGAGGAAAGGATGGAGTCTTTGCCCATCCCAGGAGGCTCAGGCTAAAGCAAATTTGTGCTGCTTCTCCTTGTTTGCCTGTTCTTCCTCATTCATAACGTTTGCCCTTTTGATCACACTCTGATGTTCCTTGTTCTAGTTTTCACCTGCAAAATTTTGGAAGGCATGCAGAACTTCTTGAGGGTTTGCCCAAAGCCTGCTGGCCTTCATGGATTTAAAATCAGAGTCACTGCTTTGTTAAGGACAGCCTGTTAATCGTGACTTTTGAGTGGATTCATTTGCATTGCCATGTGTAGGAATGAACTCTCCAGTCTTGAAGGGTTGCACATATTCAGTTCATGTTTTTTTTTAGAAGATGGCGATGATGGGAAGGACCATCAGCACCATCTTAGAAGAGCAATTCTCTGTGTTCATATCTGAACTCATGACTCTGATGTTTGTGGGGATAGTAAGTCAATTCTTGGCATTCGCAATAACATGCTCTCAAAAACTTCACTCAAGAGTTTCAAACAGATGTTTTTATTTTAGAAAAGGAAGCAACACAGCAACTTTCTCCAAAGCTATCCAAGGTGATGAATTAATTCAGCCATGCCTTTCAAAATTTCAGTTGTAATAATGCCTGTGACCAAGCAACACTGGAGCATGGTTAAGTTAGCAAAAAGTTATAAATGAGGAAAGAACAAATGAGCTAGGAGAGGCTACCGGAGTTTGCTTTTGCCTGAGCCAGCTGGGAAGGGCAAGACTTTGCCCCCTCCTCTCCTCTCCATCCTTAATTGAGTGCAAATAACTTTTGCATTTTGCATTCAGTTTGTTAGCAACTGAAGGAAGCTGAGGACAAAGAGAGAGGAGGAGAGAGAAACTGGGACATTTTAAAAGTAGTCAAAAAAGTGGGAAGGGCAGAGAATTAATTTGGAATCTTCCAGGCAAATCAGGACAGTTGGGTGTTATGTGGAAATGAAAGAAAATTTAGTCTGAATTCTTATTTGAGGGTGTTATTTTGGCCGATAAAAAAGTATGTGTTAATTGAGGACTCAGGCTTTGCAGCCCTTATTAGAACAAAGTGACCCAATCAATGCAAAAGATGCCACTTGTAGGTGAGAATTTTAGGTAGCCACTGCTTCTCTCAGCTTGGCCACGCCATCCCGTGGGGGACAAGATCCCAAACCCCCTCTTCCTTTGTTCAGCTTTTCCTGCAATTATCTTTGCCTCTCTTCCCCTCATTAAAAACATCCTCATTTCCCCTTAATTGTTTCTGCCTCCCTTTATCCTTTTTAATTACATTACCATACCAGGAAGGAAGAATAGAATGTGGTTTATCATTTCCCTCCCATATCTCCTGTGTTTCATATTTCTTTGTTATATTTGCCTGCAACTTTTTTTTTTTGAGATTTCTAAATATTCAGCATAACTTTTAATTCGCTGCAATGTTAGAAACTTAGAGACTGAAGGAAAAATTTATTTGGCAACACAATTCTTAAACTGGGTGAGTGATGCTTTCATTTTGACTCCCCTCCACTTTGGCTACACTCCCGGGACACAACAATTTCCACACAGGCACACCTCAGTTAACAAAGTCTCTGGCAAGGAACCTGCCTTTCACAAAGTTTTTTCATGCCTGTCCAGTCCCTGCTTTTCCTCCTCGTCCTCTGCCCTGCTGGAAGTTTTTAAAGCAGCATTGGTATTCTGAAGCTGGTGAGAGAGGGCTGCCAGAAGAGAGATTTCTGGTGCTGAGTTTTAGCAGCGTCCCTGCAATAACGTCTGAGGTGGAAAAGATCCACAAACCTCACCCAGCGCTGGCAGCCTTGCTCACGCCTGAACAAAGGAGAAAGACAGAGCGGCAGCGAGCGGCTGAGTGAATGCCAGGTTTATTTTTAGACAAATCAGAAGGTTAATTTTGGAAGCAAATGCTCAATCAAAGTGAGAGATGAGCGGTTCTCTCCCCCCACCCCCAATCTCCTGTACACCTTTTAAATTCCTTTCTTCTTCCCTTCCTCAACCATATAGTGTTACCGTTGCTGCCATCTCTCACTTATCAGTTCTTTAATATCCCTTTCCCATGAAATTATTTGTGCTATTATTGCAATTTAATTATTATTCTATTGCAATCAAGCTGCTTCTGCACAGCAGAATTTTTTTACAAAGCGAGTATTCCTGCATTGGGTACACCCACTGGCATCATGAGGGGTGGTTGTGACCCAGTGCCTTTTCCACCCAGGAGCTGAAATTGCAGAGGTTCCACTCTACTTTCATGGGAACCTGCCGTCTGGTCATCCTGATCTACCCACCTGGCTCCGTGTGCGTGAAGACACTGGGGAAAAAGGGAGTGGTCATCCTACCTGAAGCTAGAGGGGCTTTCTTGGAAGGGGGCAGAAAGAAGGTACAGGCAAACACACACACACACACACACACACACACACTGATGGTGTCCCCCTGTGTTCTCTGCACCTTCCCGTGCGTTCATCCCACCAATGGCTCTTTGGGCACATTAGTAGGCTTTTGTTCAGCCAGTGACAGAGAGAGAGAGAAAGAGGTTGAAAGACAATCCTTCCTCCTCATAACATTTACGTGCCCTGCAACTGCACAGTTCAGGAAAGATACGGACAAGCTAGAGGGTGTCCAGAGGAGGGCAACCGAAATGGTCAAAGGCCTGGAAACTATGACACCCTCTGAGGAGCGACTGAGGGAGCTGGCTATATGTTTAGCCTGGAGAAGAAAAGGTTAAGAGGGGACAGGATATCCATCTTTAAATATTTGAAGGGATCTCACGTTGAAGATGGAGCAAGCCTGTTTTCTGCTGCTCCAGAGACTAGGACATGGAGCAATGGGTTCAAACTTCAGGAAAAGAGATTCCACCTGAACATTGGGAAGAACTTCCTGAGGGTAAGAGCAATTTGAGAGTGGAATCTGCTGCTGCCTCCATGGAGTGTGGTGGAGTCTCTTACTTCTTTGGAGGTTTTTAAGCAGAGGCTGGGTGGCCATCTGTCAAAGGGACGGCTTTCATGGTGTCTTCCTGCAGGGCAGAAGGGGGTTGGATGGCCCTTGAGGTCTCTTCCGAATCTACATTTCTATGAATCTGTGGTATCATGATTCTACTAACTGTCTTGATTCAGAAGAGACATTCCCAATTAAACCTCTGCCATCCATCTTTTCTCAGATGCTTTTAAAACGTCCTGGCTTCTCTCTCCTCCTCCCTCTTTCCATTGAATGGACCTCTTTAGGGAGTGGATTCGTGCATTTGAGAGGGCTGGACTAGATGGCCCTTTGGCGATCCTTTCCAAGTCTATGATTCTAATGCAAATGGTGTGGTGCCGTTCCACACTACCCAAAAACCCTGACATCATTATACCATTTTGTCCTTCTTTTTATTAATTTATTAGCCTTTTGGGTAACCTTGAAATGACAAGATTATCAGACTCAGCCAGAAAATTTGCAAGTTTTCTTTTCATAAGGAGAGGTGCTGCACAGCCGAATGGTCCATTGGTCACGCTTGAATTCAAAGAGAGTAGAGATTAAACTCCTGAGATGAAACATCTGTCCCTCAGCCAGGATCCAAGGGGGTATGAAAGGAAATTTGCATTACACACACACACACACACACACACACCCCTCTCAAGCAGAGAGGAATCAGAGAGAGTCCAAAGACAAGCCACGCTTGGGCAACCAGCTCCTTCTAGGCAAGCAGGCAGGCAAGGAACTCAAAATCTCCTGACACAAACTTCAGAGGAAAGGAAGAGTGGCTCAGATTAGAATTCTGCAAAATTCTAATGCAAAATTCTACACTTAGGCCACAAAAGCCAAATTCACACTTGTAGTCTGGGAGATACCTGGTTTAGCAGCAGCACTTGTAAAAAGGACCTTCTGATTATTGTGGATTATAATAATAGAGTCATAGAGTTGGAAGATACCACAAGGGCCATTGTGTCCAAGCTGAACATGAGCCAGCAGTGTGATGCTGCAGCAAAGGTGGCAAATAACATTTTAGCTTGGTTCTATTAATGCAATACTTGCCTTCTTTTCTGTAGCATCACACCACTGACTCATTTTCAAGTTATGTTTAGCTCTGTCTGTTCCTGGATAAGTTGCTCTCAAAAACTTCACTCAGAGTTTCGAATAGAAAAGTGAGCAGCACAGAAAGCTTCCCTAAATGTTGCTGAGATTAAAGTTGGTTACAAATTTTGGTGCACATATCAATCATTGGTTAAAGTCATCAATGTCAAGTCACCCCACCAGCACAGATGTGTCCCCATGCTTACAGTTTAAATATTTGAAGGAATGTCATAGGGAGGATGGAGCAAGCCTTTCTGCTGCTCCAGAGACTAGGACATGGAGCAATAGTTTCAAACTTCAGGAAAAGACACTTGGTCTAAACATTAGGAGGAACTTCCTGGTGGTAAAAGAGTATTTTGAGAGTGAAATACACTGCTGCCTCAGTGGAGTGAGTCTTGCCCTTCTTTGGAGGTTTTTAAACAGAGGCTGGATGGCCATCTGTCCAAGGGAATGCTTTGATGGCATCTTCCCGCGTGGCAGAGGGGGGTTGGACTGGATGGCCTTTGGGGATCTCTTCCAGTTCTATGATTCTACAATTTCATGGTATCCAGCTCATCTTCTTCCTCTCTGTGTGTGGGGAGGCAGCCTCCAGCCTCAAAGCCGTTCCTCCCTGGAAGTAGGGCAGCAGCCATGGAGAGTTCAAAGGCATCCTTGCAAAGCTGGCCTCTTTTAAAGCTTCCATGCCAGCAAACCCTCGTAAAGCAGGTTAATGAGATTTCTGGCCGTGCCATGGAGGGAGCCCTGAAGAGCCCTGCACAGACCAGAGCCATCTGTGCAAGGAGATGGGGCCTGAGGAGCAGGGCATGAGACAAAGCTGGTGGGTTTGGAGAGAAACCAAGGACCTAGATAGACAGAGAGGTGGACAGGCAGATAGACAAACAGACAGACAGACAGGGAGGGAGGAGGGAGGGAGGGAGGGAGGTAAACAGATGAGAGAAAGAGAGAGGGAGACAGAGAGACAAATATCAATAGATGTTTAAATAGAAGTGAAGTGACCCCTCAGTTCAGATTCTTGCTTTCTCCATAAACCAGATGTCACTTTGCAGTAAGTGTATGTGTCTGTGTGTGTATGTGCCTTCAACTCTCCTGTTGACTTAGGGCAACATCATGAATTTTTCCTAGAGTTTTGTTAGGCAAGGAATCCTCAGAGATGGTTTTGCCACTTCCTTCCTCTGAAACAGAGCCCACAGCACCTGGGATCCATTGGCGGTCTCCCATCCAAGTACTAACCAGGGCTGACTCTGCTTAGCTTCCAAGCTCAGACGGGATCTGGTGCCCTTAGGGTATTTAGGACCAAATAGTTTTCTCTGTTACATTCTGTGGAATTTGAAAACTAGGTTCTTTCCTAACTGGAGCAGTGAAAGGACTTTTCTTCTGCTGAAGTGAAGAAAAAAAATGTCTTGCATTGCCAAGAAAGGCAGATGTAATATTAGAGACTTGCAATCAACCCTTCCCCTCCATCTGTCAGGTGTGGATGAAATAACTACTTATGGTGATGCACTCCTAAAGTTTTCTGGTCTAGATTTATTCTAGATTTGCCACCATTCCCTTCCTCTGAGGCTGAGAGAGTAAGACTTGACCAAGGTCACAGTGGGTTTTCCTGGCCAAGTGGGGAACTGAACGCTGGTCTTCAGGGTTGTAATCCAGCGGTCAAACCACTACACCATGCTGGCTCTCAAACAACAGCATGCTGCCCCCTGTTTCCTTGAAGCTGAGTCTTTCTAGGTTCCTCAGGGAAGGCTTCCCACTGGCTTCCTCTTAGGCCGAGAGAGTGTGACTTGGCCAAGCGTGTCCCACTGTCAAACTGCTCTTACCCTCAGGAAGTTTTAGGTGGAATCTCTTTTCCTGAAGTCTGAAGTCATTGCTCTGTGTCCTAGTCTCTGGAGCAGCAGCAGAAAACAGGCCTGCTCCATCCTCCACAGGACATCCCTTCCGATATTTTAACATGGGTATCCTGTCCCCTCTTAACCTTCTGTTCTCCAGACAAAACATCCCCAGCTCCTAAACCTTTTTTTACCATGCAGACTCTCATTTTTCCTGTGGACAATTTAATCCGAGTGTGCCACAAAGCAAGCCTGATCTCGTGCTGATTTCATTCTCAGAATCCTCCTTTCTCAAAGTAGCATTAACCACACTGAAATTTTCCTTTTGTGCCAGTCCTTCCTTGTTGCTTTAATTTGCTGTCATACTGGTTACGGTACCAGTGAGCCAGCCATAAATATCAAGAAATGGGGACTTCTAGCAACCAAAGATGACTATATATCTGTTCCATCATTCACACCAGGACTAGATCTGTCCTCCTTCCTGATGTTTTACCTTCCTCTCCTCACCATAAGAAAGCCCACCTTTTGGCCTCATGGAAACTCAACATGCACGGCGCATCAATGGAGAAACTTCAAAGCGGGATTCATTTTTAAAAGGAGCTAAATCATTTCCTTGCAGAGAAGTCAAAAGGGTTTTCTTAATTATTTTATCTGCTTGGAACTTGCTGCTGTTGTTGCGTGCCTTCAGGTTGTTCCCAAATTATGGCGACTCCAAGGTGAATCTATCACTTGTTTCACAGTGTTCTTTGTGGTTGAGAGTGTGTCTTCATAAGTGGTCTTAGAAGTGCACAAAACTCAATTTTGCAAGGTTCATATTCACCTGGGGGTGCTGTGATGTTACAACTTTGTTGCTGTGTGCCTTCAAGTTGTTTCCGACCTTTGGTGAACCTAAAGCAAATCTATCGTGGGGTTTTCTGGGGGCCGAGAGTGTGTGTCATGCCCTAGGTCACCCAGTGGGTTTCATAGCCAAGCAGATAATTGAACCCTGGTCTCTAGGATTGTAGTCCAATGCTCGAACTCCATGCTAGCCCTGAACAGCTCTCTCCTTCAAAACTTATCCCCTACAACAGGGGTGGACAATTACGTGGGGAAGGAGGGGAGATGAGAACCAATTTCCTGTCTGGCTCTCCCCAATGGGCTACACCCCATCATAACAGCCCCCAATCCCCCCATTTTCTTTTGCAGTCCCTCTCAAAATAGAGACCTATTGCCATTTTGAGAAGGTCTGCAGAGGAAAACAGAGATATTTAGAAGAAGTAAAGGGTTCTGGGGTATTTGGGGGTGCATTTTTGTTTTCAAGCAAAGGCCTTTTGTGTGATTTGGGGTGAAAAACTTCATGAAAATTGTGCTGGTTTGATTTTTTTAAAAATTTTTTTAAAATCAGGGGATTAAGGGCTTTGCAGGATTTGGGCTTCCCCACAGCCACACCTTCTCCAACCTTCCTTCCCTCTTCAAGTTGCCCTTCCCTTCCCTTTCCTTCCCTCTCCAAGTTGCCCTTGAAATGTTCCTCCTTGATAATCAGGGAAGGAGAGAGAAGATCTGGCTGATGACTCCCAGGAGGAACAAGGGCAGGGGAGAAAAAAAAGAGTGGCTCCTTTTGCTGATGACAGGTTGTCCCTGGGAGAAAAGCAGGTTCTTAAAGGAGAAGACACCTCAGCAAACTGCAACCATTGAGCTCAGAGCTGCAAACTCTGACCAGCAGAAGCTAAGAGACTACAGTGAGGGTCTCGCCAACTTGAAAATGCCACTGGGGTTTGAATCTGAGATTTCCTAATAGGAACACAGGATGAACATACGTTTAGCTTAGGCAGTAGATGAAAGAGGTCAGAGATTTCGGGTGCTACACTGTATTCGTTGCTAACTGCTATTTGCAATCATCTATCAATCACCAATTTCTATCTACAATTTATATGCAGATATGTGTTCAAAGGCCTTAAGGCACCTACGGAGTTGATCTGGCAATGTTTGATACCCCAGACATCCAGCATAAAGTGGGGAGGACAAGAAGGAAGGTATGTGAAACTTATGGGAAGGTGATAACAATACATCAACAAGACAAGATAACAATGCATCAACGGTGGAAGTTCTCAGGATGAAAGCTATGTAAACATCAGAAAAGCCTGGGAAACTGGGTTCTGGTGGGGTGACATGAAATTCACCAATCACTGAAGTTCTCACCTGAATTTGTAGGTCACGGTATAAAATCTGTTACCATCCAACATCTACCTGTCTTATCAACTTACCGTTTTGCTTGCTAATTCCAAAATAAATGCTAGTAGTCTGAGTGTTTCTTGGGAAAGCAAGATGGCCTGACCATGACACCAAGGCACCAAGGAATGCTGGTGGTGAACTGCAAAGATACGTAACAGGACAATGGCAAGAGTGTCTTGATGCAAGTTGGCCAGTGGTGTTGTGTGGTGTGAATGGGGTAGGGGTGGGGGCAAGGCAATGGTGCACAGGGGAGGGGTAACACCTATGGCGGGGCAGGCAAGGAGTGGCAGTGCCCACAAAAATGCCACCCAGGGTGCACAGCCCCCTTGCACCCCCCGTCCCTATGCCACTGGAGTTGGCACTCCCTAGTTGGTGTTTGGATGCACAATGGGACCAAGCATCATGCCCCGCTTCCAAAACATGGAAATGGACTCTAAGACTGAAAGAGTGGACGTGCCAGGACCAGCTGAACAGGAGGAGGTTAGAGAACCACAAGAGACAGAACAGAGTGCAGTGCCAGCTCCAGCAGAGAGCCTTGCTCCTTCAGAGACAGTAAACAACTTACCTATACTTGATATAGGTATGAATTAGAAATAATAAAGTAGAAATAAAGTAGAAGCTGGGGGCTTAGGTCAGAGGAACGGAGAAAGATTTAAGAAGGGTAAAAAGGTCATGAGAGCCAATGTATCACGTAGCTAGGATGTTGATCACGTAGCCAGGGTGTTGTTTATTTCCGGGGTCTGAGTGCGGGGGTAATTAGCTAGTAACAGCATGTGGTATTTGTGACCCCGGAGGGGCGGACCGAGACATGCCTGCGATCTTTGCCTGTGATCTTTGTGTATGCTGTGAACTTTGTCTATAAAAGAGCTGTGAAACTTGAATTCAGGGCTTTTGGTCTTTTGGAGAAATCCAGCCAAAAGCCCGCGCGTAATAAATTACTCTTTTTCTTGCTCTGTGGTCTCTGTGGTCTCTGGGCTCCTGCAACATACTTACCTTCGCTGAGTGTAGATAGCAAGAGGAGAACTTGCACCAGTCTCAAAGGGTTTATAGGAGACAGCAATTCCTTAGGCAGCAGCTGCATTAAGCTGCTGACCTATACAGGCACTGCCCTTCCCTTCTGCTTGATGGTTATATTTCTTGGATTATGTTGACTCTGGACTTACTTTGCTCTCTTTGTTGTACCCTGTTTGTGCCTTTGACCTTTTGCTTACTGCGTAAAAGTAAGTGAAGGATTCTGAGCTGTTTTGTTCCTTTGTTTGTTACTTTGCCTGTGTTGTCTCCTGGCTATCAGCTGTGCAGCCACAAGCTTGATGCCCAGATTGAGATAGGAAAGCAACGCACCTCAGTTTTGTTGGGCATCAGTTGCATTGCACATGGGTTCACTTTGCCGGGCACCTCTACATAAAATAACGTAACAGCGTAATAGCATTTCAGAACTGCCAATCCTAATCCCCACAAGTTTAACTCTAATTATGAAGATGTGAAGTCTCAAAATTTGACCATAAATAAAAAAAATAGATCTTTCTTTAAAACTGAAACTAAGGAGTTCTTTAAAGCAAAAGTGAAAAGAGTCTTAAAAAGCTGAAATGACCTGTTTCTCAGAAACTTGAAGTGAAAGACTTCTTAAAACTGAAGGATTTCTTTAAAACATAAGCAAATGTTTTCCTAAAAAACTGTGGTGACAGATTTCTTAAAACCTGAAGGATTTTTTTTAAAAGAGAAGAAGTGAGTGTTTTCATAAAACAGAAGGATTTATTTGAAACAGAAGGCAAAAGTTTCTTAAAAACTGGAAGTAAGAGGTTTCTTTAAAACCAGACAATTTGTTTAAAACAGAAGCAAAAAGGTTATTTAGACTGAAGTGAAAGTTTTCTTAAAAACTGGAGTGAAAAATTTAACATAGAGATTTCTTTAAAACAGAAGCAAAAATGTACTTAAAAAGTAAAGGATTTCTTAAAAATTGAAGTGAAGGATTTCTTAAAAAGTGAAGTGAATGTTTTCTTAAAATGGAAGGACTTATTTGAAACAGAGAAAAGTTTCTTAAAAACTGGAAGTAAGAGGTTTCAAAGAAGATCTCTTTCAAAAATTGCACTGCATCTAAATTGTAAGCTGCTTTGAGGTTCAGTGTTGGAGAAAAAGTGGGAAATAAATAAATAAATAAGAGTGGCATTTTTTTAAAAAAAATCTGAAACCAAAGTTTTCTTAAACTGAGCTGAAGGAGTTCTTTAAAACATAAGCAAAAGGTTTCTTAAAATCCAAAGTGATACGTTTCTTTAAAATGAAGAGAAGGATTTCTTGAAAAAAGAAGGGAATTATTTTTGTGAAAACTCGCTCCACCAGCAGAGGGAACTTGCAGCCCAGAATTTCCCTTCCAAGATCCCTTGCTTTTCCACTTCCCATTGCCCCAGTGAAGCATGACGTTCAAAGACAGGTTTTGTTTGTGCAAGAAAAGACAAATGGAGGTAATTTTGCTGAAGCATCCTCCAGGCCCGAGATGGAAACCGATATGGAATAACTGTGGCATGAGCTGCCAAACCCAACTTTTTTCCAAGGAAGACAACAGTGTGACGAAAGGGCAGCCTGTTTTTCAGAAGAGATTTCACAAATTTGCCTCTCCTGACTTCAACCCTTTTGTTGAAAATATGAAATACATGTTAATAAAACAAAAGCAAAATAGACTTTTCCTGGTGGGGCTATGCACTAGACAAGGCACTCTATTGCAACAGAATTACCTCAGCAGTGTTGCACATACTATCAGCTAAAGTCCAGTTTTCCATCTAACCAAGAACCCGGCTTAAATGGCAGCCCATATAGTAACTTCAGCATCCTGCCACATGAAATCAACTTAAAGCCTGATTTTCCATCTTAACCTGCAATGTGCCCTAGATTATGTGTGAGAAAATCATGCATCAGCATTGCACATCATGTGAAAGCGATCTAGAAATCTTAGTAGACCACAAGCTGAATATGAGCCAGCAGTGTGATGTAGCAACTAAAAAAGCCAATGCGATTCTGGGTTGCATCAATAGGACTATCATGTCTAGGTCGAGGGAAGTGATGGTAGCACTCTATTCTGCTTTGGTCATACCCCACCTGGAATATTCCTGTGTCTGGTTCTGGGCACCACAGTTCAGGAAGGATATGAACAAAATGGAGGGTGTCCAGAAGAGGGTGACCAAAATGGTAAAACAGCCTAGAAACCATGACGCCCTCTAAGGAGTAGACAAAGTTGCTGAGGATGTTTAGCCTGAAGAAGAGAAGTTAAGAGGGGACATAATAGCCATGTTTAAGTATTTGAAGGGATGTCATGTTGAAGATGGAGCAAGCCTGTTTACTGCTGCTCCAGAGACTAGGATATGGAGCAATGGCTTCAAACTTCAGGAAAAGAGTTTCCACTTAAACATTAGGAAGACCTTCCTGAGGGTAAGAGCAGTTTGAGAGTGGAATATGCTGCTGCCTGGGATGGAGTCCCCTCCTTCTTCTAAGGTTTTTAAGCAGAGGCTAGATGGTCATTCGTCAAAAGGAGGGCTTTGATGGTGTCTTCATGGCCCTTGGGGGTCTCTCCTAGCTCTGTGATTCTGTGATCATCTCAGCGAAGTCCCAGTTCTCCATCTAAGCCTGCAACTCCATTGTAAATTGTGTCTGGCAGAATTGCCTCAGCTGTGGTACATATAAGCTTAGCCAAGTCTGGGTTTTTTCCTAAACTTTCAACTTGGCTTAAAATGTGTCCAACACAATTGCCTTGGTGGCATTGCACACCCTCTCAGCCAAAGCCTAAATTGTGTCCAACAGAATTACCTCACTAGCATTACCTGTAAAACCATCTCAGCCTGCAACACGGCCTGAATTATATTTGACAGAATTACTTTGGTGGCAGTATGTTATACTCTCAGTCAAAGCCCAGTTTTCCATCTAAACCTGTAGTGCGACTTAAAATGTGTTTAACCGGAGTGTTGAAGAGAAAATCAGCCAAGGCCCAGTTTTCCAGCTAGGCCGGCCACACGGCCTAAACTGTGTACAACGGAATTATTTCAGTGGCATTGCATATAATCTCAGACAAGGCCTAGTCTTCCATTTAGACTTGCAACTCAGCCTAAACTGTCACCTGCAAAATCGAGGTGGCTTTTCCTATAAGCCTGCAAAGCAGCCTAAACTTTCTCCAACGGAATTGCCCAAGCAACCTTGCATATCTGGTTGTAAGCAGTAAAAGAGTTTGGATAAAAACAGATAGTGTGTCCCCAGCTTTTTCCCTGGCCTACTCTGCAGGGCTGCTAGAAATTCAGCACCCTGGATAGTTCAATGCACAGAAGGTGTTGCCTGCTTAAATGTCTCAGCTAAAGGAACTTTCTCTCTGCATTTGCTTAACTCAGTGGTTCTCAACCTGTGGGTCCCCAGATGTTTGTGGACTTCAGCTCCCAGAAGCCCCAGCCACTATGGTCAATGCTTAGGGCTTCTGGGAGCTGAAGTCCAAAAACATCTGGGGACCCACAGGTTGAGAACCACTGGCTTAACTAAAATTCCTCCATTCTGAATTCTAATCAACTCTGAAGGTTGCTCCTATTGTCAGCCCCTTGTCCTACTGGAAATTATGTTGACGTTAATTGGCAAAGTTAATGCCTGGGTTCCCAACGCTCTCTGGAACAATATTTCTTATAGTTCATTGCTGAGTGAATATATGTGTGATTCGAGGTTCATTGTTGATTGTTAACCAGAAGTTATTTTATTATCCACCATGTACCAGAATTTTAGTCCTGGGAAATCAAATATTTTTGCACATGCGCTGTATGTTTTATAAGATCATTATCACTCCAAACCTATAAAACCCTCTCCTTTTCACAATAAAGGGTCTTTCTCTTTGCTCCCATGAGAAATGGTTTCCACTGTGTTATACCTGAGGGAGGAGAAGTACCTTTGACCAAAGTTGGAGACCTCTTCAGAGCTTACCTGCAATTGTGGAGACTACTCGCGGTAGTCTGTGTGGATCTAATATTTTAGGTCTGGCCCCACATTCTTATTTTATTTTTTTGGAGGATTCAGGGTAACCCAAACACTGCTACCTAAGGCGAAATTTTGCACCTCGGCCTGCAACAAGTCTAAATCATGTCTGATGGAGTTATCTCAGCAACACTGCATGCAATGCCAGTTTTACTCCTAGGTGCTGCAAAGTGTCCAACAGAATTATCTGAGTTGTGTTGCTGGTAATCTCAGTCAAGACCAAGTTTTCCAACAAAGCCTAAGTTGTGTCCAAAATTATCTCAGCCGTATCACATGTAAAATCAGCCAGGGCAAAGTTTTACATATAAGGCACAACATGGCCTAGATTATAACAACGAAATTTTGTTATAAATGAAATCCACAGATGGGTGACACCTGGTTTAACTACATACATGCTAAAAGGATCTAGGAGTCTTAGCAGACCATAGGCTAAACATGAGTTGGCAGTGTGATGCAGCAGCTAAAAAAGCCAATGCAATTCTGGGCTGCATCAACAGGAGTCTAGTGTCTGGGTCAAGGGAAGTGACAGTCCCACTCTGTTCTGCTTTGGTCAGGGCACCTGGAGGAATCCTGTGTCCAGTTCTGGGCAGTTCAGGAAGGATATGGACAATCTGAAAGATGTCCAAAGGAGGGCCACCAAAATTGTAGAAGACCATGGACCATCTGGAGACTGTGAAGCCCTGTGAGGTGCAACTTAGGGAGCTGGGGAGGTTTAGCCTGGAGAAGAGAAGGTTAAGAGGTTAAGGCATGATAGCCATGTTTAAATATTTGATGGGATATCATATGGAGGGCGGAGCAAGCCTGTTTTCTGCTGCTCCAGAGACCAGGATATGGAGCAATAGCTTCACATTTCAGGAAGAGAGATTCCACCTAAACTTTTGGAACAACTTCCTAAGAGTAAGAGCAGTTTGGAGAGTGGAATCTGCTGCTGCCTCCATGGAGTGAGGTCTCCTCGTCCTTTGGAGTTTTTTAAGCAGAGGTTGGATGGCCATCTGTCCAAGAGAGGGCTTCGATGGTGTCTTCCTGCATAGCAGAACTGGGCTGGACTGGATAGCCCTTGGTGTCTCTTCCAACTCTACAATTCTATGATTGTATATCTCAAAATGACCTCAGCGGCATCACTTGCCAATTCAACCTAGGCCTAGTTTTCCATCTAAGCCTGCGACAAGGCCTAAAGTGGTGCGATTTGTGGAAAAGGCATTGCTTTACTTAACCACTAGATGAGAAGTTGGCAGTGAATTTTTCTTAACCTGGGTGGCAGAAACAGCACCATTTTTCTTTATTCCTGGTTGAAATGTCACCCTCAAGTCAACACCCCCCCCAGCCCTTTGAAACGCCCAGCTGCCTAAGCGGAAAAGCTCCTTTTTTCATTCTGTCTTTTTTTCTCTCTCTTGCTAGGCTGGAGGCCCAGATAATGGAGTACCATATGTCGCCGTGTCTCAGCGCACAGAGGGGACAGACAAGGACATGAGCGATAGCAGCTCCCACGTCGAAATCTATTTGGAATTTTAATACTATTATCCGAATGCAAAAAAAAGCAGGCTCATTGTCAGGGAGAGGATGGCGTAGAGAATCGGCTGTGCCTCGCCCCACAGCTGATGGAGACGGTGGGCTCGGGTTGGTTGCTTGGGAACCAAAAGGGTGACATCAAAAATCAGCTGAGTGAGAGCAACCACTGCGTCAGAAGAAGAATCAAAAAAGGCCTGCCGGTCAGCATTAAAAAGACAACCACGAACACGCATCCCCATTGACGCAGCTTTTATCGACGGGAGATAAATTCGGCTCAGAGAGAAAGTGTGCTGGAGTTCAATGGGGAGGAAAGAAAGCTTGTGGTCTTTGTCTCCAGGGAAGGAGGGATAAAAGGTCCAGGGACTGTGTTTTCTTTTTCAGGAGAGAAGAATAGCAGCTGGGGTGAATTCAGAGCACCGAACCCAAACCCAAACGCTTCACTGAGCAAGTCAACTTTTACGGACAGCAAAAAACTCAGCTTCTTACATGTCCTATAAAATTAGCTGTTGACCTTTACAGTTGCCAAGGAAATCCCCTGGACTTGGAAATCTTTTGTTTTAAGGGAACAAAAAATGCTCTTCTTCCATGTTTTGAAAAGCTTATAATTTTCTCGTGGTAATTAATACCACAAAGTGGGGGGGAAATTACCTTGCTCTGTAATCACATGCTTTTGTACATTGTCCTCTATGCAGTGAAATGGTTGATTCAAACAGACCTATAATTGAATCATAGAGTTTTAAAAAAACTGCTGTTTTTCTCCCCATAAAGGTTCTAGAAAAGACTATTTTGATCCCCAGCTTTGGGGAATGGGTGTGCATAAATAAAAATTATGGCTGACATTATCTGCAGGGGACTTCCGTCTTGGGACTTTGTGAGCAGCCTTACATGCATGCAAAATTGAATGAAACGGTTCCACAATCCACCTCTAGCGGCTGTGATGTTACAAGAGATTCCACCTAATTGTCAGAAAGAACTTCCTGACAAAAAGAGCAATTCAACAGTGGAATCTGCTGCTGCATTGGCATGTGATGGAGTTTCTCCTTTTTTGGAGGTGTTTCAACAGAGCCTAGATGGCCATCTGTTGAGAATGTTTCGATTGCATCTTACTCCATGGCAGAAAGGAGTTGGAATGGATGGCTCTTGGGGTCTTGTCTAGGATGCTCTGATTCTAAACCAGGGTTTCTCAACCAGGATATCCTGGAGTCTTGGGCTTCCGTGACAGGTCGCTACGAGTTCCATAAAAGATTATTATTGGAAAAATGAATAATCTTTCCTTTTTGAGCTGAAGATATAATAATTTTATGCAGGGGTGCTGAGAGACCCAAACATTATTAGAAGGGATCTCTTGGGGTGCAAAGTTGAGGAGAGGTTACTTAAATCATACCAAGTGAAGCGCATCCAGAAACTAAGCAGGGTCAGGCCTGGTGTGTCCTAGGACAGGAGACAGCCAGATGATACCTTTGGGGTTTCCTCCAACTCTACGATTCTATAAAACAGGAGCAGCAGATTGTGAACAGAAGATTAAGAGGTGACATGTTAGCCATGTTTAAATATTTTAAGGGATGCCATATGGAGGGTGGTGCAAGCCTGTTTTCTGCTCCTCCAGAGACGAGGATATGGAGCAATGGATTCAAACTACAGGAAAAGAGATTCCACCTAAACATTAGGAACAACTTCCTGAGGATAACAGCAGTTTGACAATGGAATACTTTGCTGTCTGGGAGTATGGTGGAGTCTCCTCCTTTGGAAGTTTTTAAGCAGAGGCTGGATGGCCATCCGTCAAATGAAGTGTTTCAATTGTGTCTTCCTGCATGGCAGAAGGGTGTTGGACTGGATGGCCCTTGGGGTCTCTTCCAACTCTATGATTCTAAAACCATGTAATGCTTTGATGTTTGAAAATCAGCTTTATTGTGTTGTAAGGGGATAATGGGATTGAGTGAGAAACTGTGTGCTGGGAAAGATGGGAGTGTTATTTTAATGATAAAGCTGAACAGATGCAGTTGCAATGTCATGCAGTTGACAGGTGGAATGAGAGTCTGGGAAAAGAGTTGGTTCAATTAGCGGTCAAATAGAATGCTAATTTGTAATCTTACAGCTTGTAAGGTATTGCAAATCCAAATACTGTAATTCTTTAGTCTTGGCAATGGCCAAGGTGTGCTAATGTTTTCTTTGCTGTTCCTGAATAAAGCTTTTAACCCATCTAAGCTTCTTCTCTGAACTCCAAGCTAGCCAGTACATGACAATTGGCCAAGTTATGTAGCCTGTGATGTTGGATGTCAACCAAAAATATCAATTAGGCTTCTTCTCCCATCCTTGGCACTGTTTTGAAAAATGTGTGTATGCATATTTCCACTCAAAAGCTTTTTCTGTGGACTCTCAAAGTCAGGCTCAGATTCATGGAAGCATAAAATGCAACTGGTTGCTGTGAATTTGGGGTTTTCAGTCTCTGTTCTTTTGACTCCAGGGTATGACAGACAAAAGTATTAATTCCGCAAAGACTCAAAGATACTGAGATGAAAGCTCAGATGACTGAAATCAAGTCTTCAATCCAACAAAAAAAAATTCTTTCTTTCTCTCCACTTTACCTGTTTCTTCTAAGTTACCTGGTGGACCTTCCAAATATAAAAATGAGGTTAGCTTTTCTACATGCTAAATTAAATTGTTCTTCCATTGGCAGCTTGGATGGGTTGATATAATTCCTATGAAGGACAGAGTATGTCGTTGCAATTCTGTCTCAAGAGAAGGTTTAACTCATGCATTGCTTGGATGCCCTATTCAAAATGATCTTGGGAATAGTTATAATTTTCATTTACTGAAATCTCTTAAGGGAAGTTCCGCTTCTGTGAAGGTCTGTTTTCTGTTATCTGATGCTGTGAAATATGTATCTTTTAGAACATCCAAATTTCAATTATGTGCTATAAAGGGTAAGGGTGGGGTATGGAAAATGACTCATCTATTGTAGACTATTACCTGTAAATTAGTTTATTTGACTTTTTTTCTTTACCTTTTCTATATTTGCGTATAATAGCTGGTTGATAAAATACAATAAACTGACTGACTGATGCCTTTACTCTGCTGTGAGGGGATGATGGGACTGGCTGGTGAGCAGTGTGCTGGGAACACATGGATGTCATTGTAATGAACTGTGATAAGAGGACAAATGCAGGCAGACAGACTTGGCTGCAAGGTCAAACTTTTCGGGAGCTGGATGAGAAAACAGAAGGGGGTAGAAAAGCCTGGGAAAAGGACTTGTTATGATTATCCATTGAATGGAATATTAGCACGTGCTAATTTGCAATGTTATAGTTTATAGAGTACTGCAAATCCAACATTTCTTTAGTCTTGGCAATTCCAAGTTGTGCGGTTGTTTCTTCAATGTTCCTGAATAAGGTTTTGAAACCTCTAAGCTTGAACTCAAAGGTATCCTGTACATCACAGTAGTGTTATTTCAGAACATGCATCTAGGTCTCCCCCCCCATTTGATTAGTGTGTATTCTATATAACTGTGGTTGATACTTTATTCATCATGCTTAATAATAAATTAATGTGCCATCATCCATACAGCATCTCCAGAGATGGTACCCCTGGTCATCTCCAGGCTGAAGGTTAGTTCTACCCTGTCAATCATTATCATCATAGCTGACTTTCTGTGTGGGTCTTAGTTCTTCATGAATGAACCTTTTGTGTGTGTGCGTGCATGTGCGTGTGCCTTCACGTTGCCTGTTGGCTTATGGAGACCCCATGAACATCATGAATTTTCTTAGGCAAAGAATCTCAGACACAGTTTTGCCAGTTCCTTTCTCTGAAATGGAGCCAACAGCACCTGGCATCCATTGGTGGTCTCCCATCTAAGTATTAACCAGGGCTGATCCTGCTTAGCTTCCAAGATCAGATTGGGCCTGGTGCCTTTTGGCTATTGAGGTCCCAGCAGGTTCCAGTACTTTGCCACAAGACCTTTTCTCTTTCTCTCTGCCCAGCAAAATGTTCCTATGTGTTAACAGAAGGCATATTTTTCCTTCAGTGTTTACTGCCATTCTAATAACCCTCTGCTCTTTGCAAAATTTGCTTCTCAGCCACTAGCTGTGCCTGTGCATTGGCCCCTGAATAAATCTATGGTTCCCACCATGTTCTTTTTCCAGAAATGCTTGCATTATAAAGAGCAAGGAGAACGTGCAAACAATGGTAAATTATTAACCTCCTTAGCCTGGCTTTTTGCTACTGGATTGTTTACCCTGTGATGATTCTTCATTGCTGCTATTACTGGTTGAGATCTCAGTCTACATTTTGTTACTTCTAACCTGCCTTGCAGAAATGCAATAAAACTCTGTTGGTACATTTCAAAGATGCTCCTCTTACTCTCAGGAGGTTCTTCCTAACGTTTAGGTGGAAGTCTCTTTAACTGAACTTTGAAGCCACTGCTCCATGTCCTAGTCTCTGGAGCTGCAGAAAACAGGCTTGCTCCATCCTCCATCTGGAGACCAACAGATGCCCATATGTTGTAATGTCACAGCAGCCCCTCAGTAAATACAGACATTGCAAAACTACTCAATTCAATTCTGCACACCCGTTAGGCTATTTATTGTTGTTGTGTGCCTTCAAGTAGTTTCTGACCTACAGTGACCCTATGGCCAACGTATCATGGGGTTTTCTCAGGGCTGAGAGCATGTGATGCACCCAAGGTCACCAGTGAGTTTCCATGGCCAAGCAGGGATTCGAACCCTGGTCTCCAGACTCATAGTCTAATGCTCAAACTACACATACACACAAAGGCCCCAGATCCCATCTGATCTTGGAAGCTAAGCAGGGTCAGCCCTGGTTAACTGTTAGAGGGGAGACTGCCAATGAATACCAGGTCTTGCAGGCTCTATTTTAAAGGAAGGAACTGGCAAAACCACTTCTGAGGATTCCTTGCCTAAGAAGATCAAAATTCATGGGGTCTCCATAAGTCAACAAGCCACTTCAAGGCACATGTGCACCGACTGGAACCTGCATTAGGCCCAGCGTTCAATGCTTTACACATCCCTAAATAAAATACTATACCTGTGAAAATGTGTGTGTTTTGGAGTGACCATGGATCAGGGTTGTACCAACAGAGAGGACAAAATGAGGGCATTGTCCCCTCAAATAATAATTCCTTCCCCTGAAAAATGAATTTTCCTTTTGGTCTCCAAATGTTTTGCCTTGCTGAAAACTTGAAAACCCTTCATGCCTGGAAATCTTTTTTCCAATTGTTGTGTTTGCATTCCCACCAAATAAGAAAATAAGATTTTGCTTTTAATCGTCAAATTTCTAGCACTGCAGATGGAGATACTGAAAATCATTCACACCTAGAAATAATGTGTTTCGGTGTTGGCATTCCCTTTGAAAAATTTGCATGCTTCTTTTCTTTGGATGCATAAACTTCATTTTTAAATGCTCAAAAGAGGTTCAAGTTCAAGGTTAAAAGATGATTTTTTTTTTAAAAAAAGGAAAGAGCTTTAAGGAGGTGCATGTTTGCAATAGTTTGGAAGCAGAGCCAGAATGTGGGAGTTAGTTTTTTGGTCTACACAAATCCACATAAGGACATACTCTGGGGCTGGGGGTATGTCAACCAGTTCTGGACGGGGTCACGCTCCCCTTGAAACACCGTGCCCACAGCTTGGGGGTGCCCCTGGATCCGGCCCTCTAAATGTCAACTTGGACAGATATGACGGTCAGGAGTGCTTATGATCAACTGTGGCTGATACGCCAACTGCACTTCTTCCTGGAACTGGATGACCTAAAGATGGCAGTGCACAAGCTGGTAACCTCAAGGTTGGACTTCTGCAATGCGCTCTACATTGGCCTACCTTTGTACCAAGTTTGGAAACTCCAACTGGTCCAAAATATGGCAGCCAGATTGATTACAGGTACATACAGCAAGGAGTGAATGTATCACACTGATACTAAAATCACCCCACTGGCTACATTGTACAAAGCGTTGGTTATGACCTTTAAAGCCCTTCATGGTTTGAGTCTAAGTTACTTGCAGGATTGCCTCCTCCCATACAATCCGCTCCATATGCTCTGGTCCTCTGGGAGTCCATTTACGTCAATCAGCCCTGACTAGACTGGCAACGGTCACCCCGAGGACCTCCTCATCCACCACCCCTAGACTGTGGAATGACTGGCCAGAAGAGATTCGACAGCAAAACATGCTGTCTGAATTTTAAAAAAGTATTAAAGACCTATTTCTTCTGGCTGGCCCACCCTGTCCATTTTTAACTATGAATTTTAAACTGATGATATTTTAAGTGGTTTTATGTGTTTCTAGTTGAATTTTAATCTATGTTGTACTCCACTTTGAGCCTTGGGAAGAGACAGATAATAAATAAAATTTATTATTGTTGTTAAACTCATGACAGGTTTGATGGGATGTGCACCAGCAAAAGAGAGCCGGCACAGTGTTGTGGCTTGAGTTTTGGACTTGGACACTGGGAGACCTTGGTTTGAATCCTCACTTAGCCATGGCAACCTACTGGGTGGCCTTGGGCAAGTCACACTCTCTCACTCCCTCCTGAACAAATTCTGCCAAGGAAACCACATGGATAGGCCTGCCATAAGTCAGAAACAAGCCACTGAAGAACTGTTGGATTACTGTGGTTTCATCCATAAGGTATCCACTGGGTGCGTATATGCCAGGTAGGGAGTGCAGGGAAGTCCTCGTTAGATAGAATGCCACAAAATATCGGACATTAATTGCTGGTCACCACAATGCACCTGTTTAAAGCTTGCTTGTGTATTCCAATGTATCAGATGGTTAATTGCTTTATTGCCCATGGCTACAATGAATCTGGTAGAGGGAGGAAAGATCAGATTAGGTCAAAATGAAAGTACCAAAAGGTGTTTTGAGAACTGGAGGGGCTCAGAGATTAAGGGACAGGAAACATGTTCCAGCCTCAAGGGTGAAATGTGGATAAACAACTGTGAGTCTGGAAAATGTCTACTTTGGAGGAGTGATGTTAAATTTCTGATCCTCTCCAATCACAGCTTTGCACACCTAAATTTGTATGGAAAGGTATAAAACTTGTAACCTCCATGTCTGCTTCAGTCTCAGCATCTTAAGATGAAGTGTACTGTGTTTCCTGCTTTGCTTCTGAGTGAAGTTTGTGGATTGTCAGTTAGCCAGGGAATGACAATTACTTGCACAGTACTGGAGGAGGTAATTAATTTTCCCCACTGCTGCTCACTCTAGGCAGTCAGCCATATGGGAACATCTGACCCACAAGCAGGAAGTTAGCACAGCATAGTGGTTTGAGTTTTAGACTGGGAACCTGGGACACCAGGATTCAAATCCACACTGGGCCATGGAAAACCCACTGGGTGACCTTGGGAGAGTCCCACTGTCTCAACCTCACAGGAAGACAAAAGCAAATCTCTTCCAAATAAATCTGGCCAAGAAAGGTCAATGAGAGGCAGTGATGTCTAGTGGTTTGAGTGTTAAGACTAGGGCTGCAGAGTTCAGATCTTTGCTCAGCAATGGACACCCACTGGGATGCCTTGGGCAAGTCACACTCTCTCAGCCTCAGGCAAAGGCAATTGCATCTGAACAAATCTTGCCAAGAAAACCCCATGATAAGCTTTGCCATTAAGTTGGAAACAACCTGAAAGTAAAGAACCATCAAGTAGTCACAAGCAAAACTGAATCGGGGAAGAACTGGCATGGAATACCTGACCCTGACACAAGTTGTGGAAAATATATAAATCCTGGCTTCCAAAATTAAGAGAGAAATTTGGATCTTTGGCCTCTGATCTTTTCACTGGGCATTAAAAAGATGGGCGCCTTATATTTGAGGAGAGACAGAAGGGTATAGTGGTCTGAGTATTGGACTACGACCCTGGAGACCAGGGTTCGATTCCCTGCTCAGCCATGGAAACCCACTGGCTGACCTTGGGCATGTCACACCCTCTCAAACCCAGAAAGCCCCACAATAGGTTCACTGTAAATCAGAAATAGCTTGGAGGCACAAAACAACAACTTATATACAACCCTCTTGAACAACCTTTACCTTATTTAGGAAGCTTAGCAGGCTTGAAAGTCTGGAGCTGTGGCTGCAGAATATAAAATAAAATAATGTAACGTAATGTAATGTAACGCAATGCAACATAACATAAATTACCTCCAGATGTCCTGATTGGCTGGAGCAGTTCCTTTTAATACTCTCTCCACTTTGAGCTGCTGCTCTGTTTCCCTCACCTCCTCCTTCCACTTTCTCCCTTTGTTCTCAGCTTCCCTTAATTGCTGCAAACTGAAATCAAAATGCAAACGTACTTTGCTCTTCATTAATTCAGCTGGGGGCAGAAGTGGGGAAAAGCAAGGGCCAATCTGATTAATTTCCTGCCTTCCCACTTTTTGAGTGGCTTCTCTCTCTGGCTTCTCTCTTCTCCTCCCTGCTTTGCCTAAGCTTATCTTCAACTGCTGCAAAAGTAGTTTCTGCTGTTAACCCAAGAGAGGGGAGAGCAGAGGCGGCACAGAATCTTTCCCTTCCCAGGAGGTTCAGGCAAAAGCAAACTTCTGCAGCCTCTCCTGGCTTGTCTGTTCTTCTTAATTAATATAAATTTTTCCATCTTGATAAAACTTCGGTGCTGCTTGGCTACACAATTTTCATTTGCAAAATGCTGGGAGGGTGCGTGACTGTTTTGGTGAGAGCCAAGAACTGATTTCTTTTGCAGAAGATCCCAGGTTGGTTACAGAAGCTAAGTAGGGTCAGGCATGGTGCATGGATGGGAGACCACTGGTTACAACCCTGTATCTCCAAACAGGGATACAGAAAAAAACAAAATCAGCTTGAAGGGACATTGTTGTTGTTGTTGTGCACCTTCATTTCCAACTTATGGTGACCCTAAGGTGAACTTCCCATGGGGTTTTCTGGGGTTGAGAGTGTGTGACACACCCCAAGTCTCCATGGCTGAGTAGGGAATTGAACCCTGATCTCCAGGGTCATAGTCAAGTGCTCAAACCACTACATCACACTGGCTCTATGTCTGAACACAGCAGCCTTAAAAATTCACATTTTTTGATTATGATGGAATCCCCTAGATTTGTGCTTGTTTAACTGAGGAGGGCTTTTTGCCCCGTGTGACAGGCAACAGCGCCATATTTATGCCCATTGAGTACAACTGTCTCTGTCTTGCCTGGAAACCTACCGTGCCCTGGCAAATGGCTACAGACCACCACTTTGAACAGCACTGCCCTGGATATCATTGAAATCTCAGCTCTTTAACACTATTCCACTTACCCACTTGTTTTTACAACCACCAACAACAGAAGTGTCTCCCCTGATTTACCCAGTGGGGCACAGCCACTTGTAAGATGAAGCTTGAGTCCCCAAAAAGGAAAAATAAAACCAGAACACCCAGCTCCCCCTAAATGCCAGGATGAGACGTCCCTTTGAAAAGCTTAAACCACTAAACCTGTAAATAGGACTTGCTTATAAAATGGAATTTAGCTTTGCCAGGGTCCTCCCCATATTTTTCAAGCTTCTCTGTGAGATGCAACGCATGTCAACATTTGCTGCGTGTTTGTTTTGCCATACCATGCCCAGCTTTTGAATGCTGGTGAATGTGGGATGAGCAGTTAAAACATGCCTTTGGTCAGTTTTCTTTTCTTCTGGCAGACCCTTGACTTGTTCCTCTGATGGGGGAAGGGTGCCACTTGGGAAAGGCATGTTCTTCTGCTCTCAGGGCAGGTGTCACGGGAGACCAGTGACGGCATCCACAAGTGTGGGCCTCTAAACAGGGATTTAGTCTGAACTTTAAGGGCAACATTCCAAGTTGCTGAATTGTAACCCAACAAGACAGGTCTAATTCACTTTGGAAAGGCCTTTTAAATTCAGGCTGAAACTCAATGTGGATTCACCAACAGCCTGCCATACACTGCCTAAGGCCATCACACCATCAAGCATGCATGAAGAGCAAGCCAGACAGAAAAGGGGAGAGGAGGTAAACCTGCCTCACCAGCTACCCCCAGAATATTAAACACCAATCTACATGTTTGATCATCAAAATGGAAACCATAAAGAAAGTGGAAACTAGTGAACAAAGCTTCATCCCTGTATGCATTTTGGAAGAAGTCTTCAAGTGGCTTATAGAAGGTTCAACATTTTTTCTCTCTACTTTTGCAAGGTTTACCTGACCTACTAGTTTCACTTCATATAAGCACATCGGTAGGTTTAAATGGAACATATGTAGTGTTGAACTACAGTTCTCTCTCCACATTTGCAGGTGTGACAGTTCACTAATTTAGTTATTCACGAGTGCCTCCCCGCCATTCTCTTCCCCTCATTCCCATGCGTTTTGCCCCAGCGAAAGAATTCATGCAGGGGCAAAACAGAAGGGAAAGGGTGGTGGTGGAAAGCTTGCATGAGCCGTCTTTCCCCCCACTCCAGAGCTCCCTCCTTCCCCTTCCCAGGAAAAACGGAAGGGAAAGCAGGACGGTGGAAAGCTCATGCCAGCTCTCCTTTCCCTCTTCTGGAGCTGCCCAAACCCTCGTGAAAGTGGAGGGATACCTGTGTTCCTTTTGTTTTGTGGAGGAAGAATCTCTCCCCATATTTCCACTATATTTCCCTCTCTAGTGTCAAATTTTATGATAAAGGAGGAACACCCATGAAGACACTGACTTTGTTAAACGAGGTATACTTGAATTTTATCTTTTAAGCAGGAAGTGTGGGAAAGCTCTACCCAGATTGGAGAAGGACATTTCCCATTACGGTTCTCCCACCTTGAGGACAAAAAGAAAGGTGTACGCTAAAAGCAGGCAAGTGAAATCCAGAACCACAAATTCAGTGAAAACCCAGGTTTGTTTTAATTTCTTGTTTCTTCCCCCATTTTTTTTTCTTTTTGGCGAGGATAGGAAGAAGAGAGGAGTGTAAAAAAAGACAGACAACATCCATAGACACTGTTTGCTGTTTTTTTTCTGTCTTTTTTGGGGTTTTTTTTCTCGGTTTTAAAACAATATAGTGCAAGAGAGCACTTCTCACAGTAGAATATAATGGTCGCTTTTTTTCTCCATATAAAAAAACACATTCTCAGAGATTTGTAAATGCACTTAGTGCTGGAACAGGTGGTTAAAGACACAGTACCTCTATAATCTGAGCAAAACCGCTTGCTTTTGGGGTGGCTCTCCTCCACTCTTTTTTCTTTCTTAAAAAAAAAACAGGTGGGAGGAGGCTGCAATTCCTGCAAAAGCAGACAGGCCATCACCCCACAACCCTTTGAATATAAATCTATTATTAACACAATTGCAGGTGATGAGTAGCAAAGAAGAAGGAGTACAGTTCTAGAATCTTTCATTCTTGTTTTCTAAAGGGAAATAAAGAATGCAAAATACTATATTCTGGAAAAGGAGGAGGTTGAAGAACCCTACGCAAACATGAGATGTATTAAGACAGGATTCTACTCTCATTCATCACTTGAAGAAGAGAATGAAGACAGAACTCACCCGTGGGAATACAGTTGCTTTTTCCCCACTGAACACGCAATGTTCCTAAAACTGAATCTGGGCAAGGCTGAATGCACGATGCGTAAAATGAACAGAGTGACTTTCTTGTTGAAATCTCCAATCTCTAACACCACCCCCTCATGTTTTCAGAACCAACGAAAAACCCCCAACTCCTTATGATTTACCAGCCAGTTTTTTTTTAAAGTCCTGAGGGATGCGTCTGTGTGTCTGTGTGCGCACACATATAAATGGTTTTTGGGGTACAATTTGGTTTCAAACACTGTGGGGGGCAAGTATATACTCAATTACGGCTGGAATTCATGACTGCAGTTACAAATAGGTAACCTAGAATTATGCATTTGTGACTGGTTTGCATTTGCAATCCCTACATGTTTGCTAGTCAGGAGTATATATGAACTGTAACGGCCCCCCAATTCCCACATACAAGGCAGCAACTGCTTCAGCAACAGGTGTCTGTTCTTCTGTCGATCAGGAACCAGCTGATGCTTCTGTCCCCTTCTCATCTGCAGTGTGGGGGGAAATTTCTGACTGTCACACCAGAGATCACTCAGGAGAGGGGGTGAAAACATCAGTCGGCTGCTTCCTAACCAGAAGGAGAACAATCCCCCATTGCTTGCAGCAGCTGCTGCCCAGTATGTGTGGATCAGAGGGGTCGGGCTAACAGATGCAACCAAGCTATAGAACTAACACGGCAAACTCATGATCTAGAATCATGATCCACATACCTGTCTGGGTTTTTCCTCCTTCTTCTGCCCTCTTTCTCACAAGTATGAGTACAATGGCCCATATGCCCCAAAGATGGATTTGAAAAGAATGGCAAGGATGGAAATGAAGGTGAAAAGGCAGCAGAACTTGTAGACTCATGCGCCCTTTTTGCAGGACTTTGCTGTCCTGCAATGGGAATGGGAGAAGGAGGGGACTGTGACAACGTCATGCGTGACCAATCATCACAGTCCTGTCCTTGTCCTGTCCCCAGGTGGTGCAGTCAGAGGCCATTTCTGCACTAGACCACTGTCGTGCTATTATTCCACTTTCAACATCCAATGGAATCCTGGAGTTTGCAGTCCATAGGATGTTGAAAGTGGAATAATAGCACTATACCATTCTAGTGGGGAAATGGCCATGGAGTAAATCATTGATAGGTTTACCCTGTCAATGACCTGCAATTGCGCTGCCATCCCGCACTCACCTGGTTTGTGGAGGGTCCAGAAGCGCAATGGTTGCACTCCCTGCCCCAACACACCCTGGGAAAGTATCTGGCTGCGCTGTGAAAAGAAGAGGTGGGGCCACTGTGCTTCCTGGATTGCGGAGGCAGCCGGCAAAGAGAGGAGCGCTCCTGTCGCGCTCCCCTCCTGACAGAGCTGCCGCTGGGATCCCCACAGGACGTCGGTAGAAGGGCCATGGAGTTGGGAGGAACTCTAAAGCGGTGTCTAGTGTAACCCTGATAGTGCAGGAACTCCCAAACTCACATCCTCCTAGAGCAGGCCTCTTTCCCTGCCAAACCTGACACACACCCCTTTTTGATGTATTTGACTACAATGACCACCATCCCCAGGTGGGGGATAGCAATACTCTCAGCACAACTTCCTAGCCTTTCTTGCTGTTTTCACAAGCACACACATTCCCGCGTACACACACACATGCACACTCACAAACAATGACAAATCACTATTAAAAATAATTATAATAATTATAATAAAATGTAAAATTTTTAATTAAAAACAAAACAAAGAAAAGAAAAAAACCAACAACAAACTAGGGCTAGGGCAATGTGGAATAGAGGGGACATTTGTTGTGTAGCAGCCAAGAACAGAAGAAAAATGTACAGTAGCTTCAACTAAAACTTTTTTTAAAAAAAGTTGCTTCAAGTTTTCAAGTGTTTTCTATCTTCTCTTCTCTTTCTCTGGGAACATCCTGATTGATAAAAAAGAAAGTCCCAGATTTTGTCCCTATTCTCTCCAATTTTATTTTGGAGATCCATACATATTTTATCTCAGAACATTTTCTATCAGCACTTTTTATACCCGTTTCCCAGGTCAATTTTAACTCGGTATAAAATCAGATAGGATAGGAACAAAACCTAGACATTTTCAGTTAGTTAGATAGTTAGTCTGGACCTCTCTTCAGCCTCCCTCAATTAATTAGTTTAAAATTGCGGGGGGGGGGACACCCAGTGCAAGTAGCAGACTTCAGTCAGAAGGTATGGCCAAACCACACAGTTAAGCCACCTGGAACAGGCTGGGTAGGGTTTTTTTTTCTTTTGAGGGAGCAGCTGGAGAGAAAGTTTTGGATCTCTCTTTCCCCTTCTCCCAATCCGAATGCATTTAGAAATCCCAAGTAAACTCATCACGGGACAGAAGGAAAAAACTCTTTCCAGAAGAGGGAAATCAGGGAACTTGTGTGTGTGTATGTGTGTGTGTGTGTGTCCCCCTTCCTGACTGCCCCCACCACACGCAAATCCAACCATAACACACATACAAACACTTCCAATCCTTGTGTACACACACCCACGCTCACACCCATGTGTTAGAACAAAAAAAGCCTCTTCTTTCCTGGATTAGCAGCAAAAAATTGAAATAGCATCTCCCTGTTCACATTCTTAAGAAATTAGGAAGGAAAACAAACATTTTTTTTCTTTCTTTCTCCTTTTCTGAGCTAAAATAGTAGACAAGCGATTATTATTTTTCTCTGCCTCCATCCTGACGTCGCCGGAAGGAGAGGGGAGTGTCACACAACCTAAATGGTAAAAAAAATTCTAGCATCAGGTGACAGTGTCCCTGTTATTCTTCCTCAACAGCTCTTGGATTTCTGTTCTTCTTCCACGCTCCTGGGTGTACACTCCCTTCCCCATGAGTGTGGTGATATACACACACAAACCTGTGTTGTTGGGGGCGTGGAAAGGAATTGGGGTCCAGGAAACAGGCTCAGGAAGGAAGAGGGTCACGTTAGCAACAGCTGCAATGATGGTTTGCCCTTCCAGTTCCAAATGTAAGAGTGCTCCCCATAGACGGGGGCTTGGGGAAGGGTGCCCTTATCTGTAAACTGGTAGTCGGATGTGAGCGTGCTGGTGGTCCAACAGCCGCGGCACCGAGACCGTCTCATAGCCCTTCCCCAGCATCTGCTCTTTGATGCAAGGTGGATGGATGTCATTGATGAGATACTCCAGCGACTGGAGGCTGCTGCTGAGGATGGACGTATTGCAAAGGGTCTTGCTGGGTAAACTGGGGAGCCCGTCGGAAGGGTGCAGGAGCTCCCGGTGTCCATTGGCCAGTTCCTGGGGGTTGTAGCAGTCGCTGTTGGGCGTCACCAGGATGCTGTTCCATGGGGGCGCAAAATACTGCCCCACCGAGAAGTTCCCGTGCATGCCTACGCAATTCAATGGCGATGAGCTCACCTTGTCTGCCCCCCCTGCGGGGTAGGCCCGTAGCAGCCCCGCGCACGTTTCGGGGGACTTGCTGATGGCACCCCCGCCCCCGCTGCCCGCACTGTATATCCGCAGCTGCTGCTGCTGCTGCTTCTGTTGCCACAGCAAGTAATCCATGCTCTCTGGATAAAGCCCGGAAGAAGACTTGGTGCCACCGCCAATGAGGCCTCCGCCACCCGGGTTGGAGCCCCCTGCCGCCACCAGCTCAGCAGCCCCCTTGTGGCAGTCTGGTAGCACAGCTCCTGCGTAGGCCACCGCGGCCCCCACCGAAGCCATGGCGGCAAAACTGTTGGCGGCTGCCCCATGTTTGGCCGGGCTGGGGTGGGTCACCACTACCCCCTGGCAAACCGGCTGGCCGCTCTGCGCTTGGCACTGTTGATTGATCTGGAAGATAATGTTCTGGATGGAGGGCAAGTTGGACTGGGGAAGGGGCAAGTTCCTGCCAGCGCCAGCAGCGTGCGGGATGACTGAGGTGGCCACGGTGACGTTGGGGGGCACTGGCGCCTCCATCTGCTTTGGAGGACCCCCTGTGCCGTGGTATCCGATCTGAGCAGCGGCAGCAGCGCAGGAAGGGCCAAGGGCTAAAGTGCTGGTCACCGGGTACGGGCCCACGGCCACGTGGTGGGCAGGGGACAGCTTAGTCCGCTTGCCCTCCGCGCTCTTCACTACCCCTCCTTTGCCGGAAGAGGAGGAGGAGGCCCTGACGACAGCCAGCAGGCCCTGGTAGCCGCCTCCGGTAGTGTGCACCGGGTAAGGGCTGTAGCGTTGCCCCGAGGTGTCGTACCCGTTCACCGTCCGGCTAAGGTGCTTGTGCTGAGGAACCCTGATGTTGGTGGGGAAGATTTTGATGCTCAGGGGGTGGTTGGCCACTTTCTGAGCATAGGCGTCCAGTTCGGCCGGGCTGGGGTACCGTGGCGAGTGGACGGGGGCCATTGTTTCGCCTAGAAAGAAGCAGAGAAAGAAACGAGGAGTTAAGCGCCTGTTTGCACTGTGGCTGAAAGACAGAATTGTAGAGCTGGAAGATACCCCTAGGGCCGTCCAGTCCAACCCCCTTCTGCCAGGCAGGAAGACAGCATCCAAGCATTCCCCTTGACAGACGGCCATCCAACCTCTACTTAAAATAGACTCCACCGCACCCCATGGAGGCAGCAGCAGATTCCACCATCGAAAGAGATCTCTTTCTGTCTCTGAAAACGAGAAGCATCTTTCCCTTAAGTTGAACGTAAAACAATTTAAACACGTGCCGTGAAATTTCTGTAAGTTTGGTCACTGCACACACCCTCTCTGATCTGACCTCGTATGTAGGACTGTGTGAAGGTTCCTGCTGGTCCTCAGCACTCTTGTATTCAACTCCTTGCTTCATCGTTCCAGCAGGGATGTTTTCGTAGCCCTAAAACCCCGTTTTCATAGGCCCTAAAATTTTTGCAGGCCCTAGGCACTGTGCCTAACAGGCCTAATGGATAAGGTGGTTTAAATTATTTTATGTTCAACTTAATCACACAATGATTCCCCCATCCATTTTTAAAAACATGATTCCTCCAACATTCTTGTTGAGTTTGACTTTAAACCTGGAGTGAGCAAAGTTCAGCCTACACACAACATGCAGCCCCAAGGTCAAAAAAATAAATAAATACTAAAACTAGAATATTGGACTCCCAGACAAAATTTTCACCTGACGAAGAAACACTCTGTGGAGTCTGAAGGCTGATACACATCTGCTCTGCACTAAGAACACTGAACTCCAGCAGAAATCTTGACCAGACAAAGAGGCACTCTCTGAAGTCTGAAAGCTAACATCATTCTTGTCCAAACTATACTACTAAAAATAGAACCTGAACCCTAGCAGAAGTCTCCCTCTGACAAGGAGGCATTCCATGAAATCTGAAATCTACATACTTGTGCTCTGACCAACGCTATTAAAAACAGATGCTAAATCCAAGCATAAACCTCCATTTGACAAAGAAGGACTCTGTCGAATCTGAAAGCTAGCGCACTTGTTCCCTGGCCAACACTACTCCACCTGGCAAAGCAGCACTCTGTGGAATCTGAAAGCTGGCATGCTTTTTCTCTATGGTAGTAAAAACAGAATGCCAGATTCCCAACAGAAATTAAATCAAATGACCCTTACCCCATCCCTGCACCCACCTTTTTGGGGCCTACAAATTTGAGTTAAGTGGCCCAAATTCAATGAAGGAACTAGAAATGCTTCTTTATCGAAGAGAGAAGGGGGACACACTCTCTCTTTGGAGATTGGATTGAAACACATTATACTAACAATTTCATGGGTGCTTTACATGACTATAAAAACTTCACCGAAGGGAGGGAGGGATGCAGTAAAGGAGAGGGGGAAAAATCCATTTACCAGCTATAAATCAGCACTTCTTATAATGAGGACAAAAATGTCACTTTTATGCAATTTTACAGATGAACAGAACTGGCGAAATTAACTGTGGTAACCTACTGTAGTCAGCAAAAGATCACTCCGACGAGAGAAGAAGAGGGGTGGTGGTGAGAAGGCGTAAGAAATTATGTGTATTTTTGCTTCCTTCGAACTCATTTCTTTGAGCAAGCTCCTTGCTATTTCTGGTGCAAAAAGTCATTTGTCGTTCCCATTATACTTCCATTTGGAGTTTTATCTCGAGTATCCAATGAGCCACCAACTGTGAAAATGATTAAATCTACAAAATCTATCTAATACAAGGAATAAATTAGATGTTTGGAGGGAAAAGGGTGGGAGGCTGGGGAACTTTGCCTCCAAAGGAAAGGTGGAGACTTTCTTATCTTATTTTTAAAACTAAGAAACCAATTGCTGCTGTAGAGTCTTTGAAATGAAGATGCCGCCCTGGATTATTAAGCTGAAGTATCCAGGTAGTTCGGAAGGGATGTAGTCATATGATTGGTGCTCCACATGCAAAGAATCCTAGAGTTGGAAAAAACCTCAAGGGGCCATCCAGTCCAACCCCCTTCTGGCATGCAGAAACACACACTCAAAGAACCTCCAGCAAATGGCCCTCCAGTCTCTCTTTAAAAACCTCCAAAGAAAGAGATTCCACCACACTCCATTGATGTAGCAGCCAACTCCACTATTGAACTGCTCTTACTCTCAGGGAGTACTTCCTGATGTTTAGGTGGAATCTCTTTTCCTATAGTTTCAATCCATTGCTCTGTGTCCTACTCTCTGGAGCAGCAGAAAACAGCCTTGCTCCATCCTTCATAGGGCATCCCTTCCAATAGTTAAACATGGCTATCCTGTCCCCTCTTAACCTTCCCTTCTCCAGGCTGAACATCCTCAGCTCCCTCAGCTGCTCCTCAGAGGGCTTCATGGTTTCCAGGCCTTCTGTCATTTTGGTGGCCCTCCTCTGGACACTTTCAAGATTGTCCATCTCTTTCCTGGACTGTGGCACCCAGAACTGGACGCGGGATTATTTCACGTTGGGTCTGACCAAAGCAGAACAGAGCGGTACCATCACTTTCCTTGGCCTAGATGCTATGCTCCTATTGAGGCAGCCCAGGATCACATTGGCTTTTTTTAGCTGCCACATCACACCGCTGGCTCATGTTCAGCTTTTTGTTCACTAAGAAGGGGGACAGTTTTCAATGTCAGTGTCCAGTTCACTGTGAGGAGAGTCTGGAACTCATTACCTGAAGGACTGAGATGGCTTCTTCTGCTTTAAACAACTTGCTGCATCCATTTGCCACCAATAAAGTTTGCTGGGGATGCTGGACACCATCAGCTCAAGGGCTGAGGTGATGTCCTTTGCTACAGACCTCCTCTTGCATCCATTGACTGCCCCAAAATCTTATCCTATAGCAGCAATGTTTGTCTTTAGTGACTGAATCCAGTTCCACCATCCACTGCAAGGGGATGCTGAGACCCATCAGCTCAAGGGCTGAGAGGTTCTTTTCTGTTGGAGCCCACCAGTTGCTTCCATTTACAGCACATTTAGGTGGATGAGGATGCTGGATGCCACCTGCTAAAGGCTGGGATGCCTTCTTCTGCTGTAAACCACCTCCTACATCCACCGACCACCCGTAAATCCTACCCTGTAAGCAGTGACCTCTGTGTTCAGTTTCAGAATCCAGTTCTACCGCTTGCTACAAAGGGGTGCTCGGACCTGTTAGTTGAAGGGCTGGGAAGTTTTGCTCTGCTATAAACTACTAGCTGCATCCACTGGCCACCAACAAAAGTTGTCTTCTGCCAGTTATGCATGTGTCAGTTTTCTTACACAAAATGAAATCTTGGGGAGACCCAAAATGGCAGTCAGTTCCAGCTTAGATGAGAACTCAGTTCTGAAAACTGTCTGTTTTGCCCTGACACTGTGACGGCAGAAGAGCAAAAACTGCCTCCAAGCTCCATTGCCTCCTCTCTCCCTGCAGCTACATTAAATCCTGCTCAATGGGCAGGATTTTAATTGCTTTAATAGACTTGTTAATAACAGTGCCTATTTAACACATCTGTTTAAAAAAAAAAAGAAGCAGCAGCAAAAAGGCTTATAACATTAATGTAATAGCATAAATGGCCAGTGAAGTCACCGGTTCTGCTTTTTAACTGACTTACTACGGCTGCAGAGGGTTTGCAAATGGATCCGTTCAATTACTGGGCCAGGAGGGGGTCACTGCTTGAGTAAAAAACACTTGTACAAATGCATTTTCACACCCAGATTGGTGCTACACCTCTTCCAATGTTGAAAAGGTCATCCATTTCATCATCCGTTGCAGCAAAACAAAGCAAACGACCTCGAAAAGAGAAGAGAGAAAATATCACCCCAGTTCTTAGCATGGAGCTCGCTTAAAAGGAGATGTCATTCCATCTGTATTCCATCCCCAGCATGGGGAACCACAGCAGCAAATCCAATATTTGGCAAGATCCTCGCACGTGGAATCAACAAGTTCAGTAATGTCTCCTTGGGGGTATCCACAGTACACAGTCATAGTGCTATGATACCATCTTTAATAGGCATTATGGTTGTTGTTGGCTGGAACACTGTCGGGGATTTATATCTTTGTAAGTAGACGTATATCTGTAAGCATCAGAATTTCGCAGTGTGTCCATTAAAGGGCAGCTGTTCTGTTATGAGAAGTTGAGCATCCCTTTTCCAAAAAGCCACAGGACCAGATGTCTTTCATATTTCAGATTTTTCTAAGATTTTGGAATATTTGCATACAGGAAGCCCCAAACATTTTCACACCACAACGTATGACAATGCCCTCTTCTGACACTTCCAAATTAAAGACACATTCCATTAATTTGATGGGGGTTCCATTCCTTCATCAGTTCTATTTGAGATTCCATCTAAACATGAAGAAGAACTTCCTGAGGGTAAGAGCAGTTTGACAGGAGAATCCGCTGCTGCCTCCATGGGCTGCGGTGGAGTCTCCCCCTTCTTTGGAGGTTTTTAAAGAGAGGCTGGGTGGCCATCTGTCCAAGGGAGGGCTTGGATGGTGCCTTCTTGCCTGGCAGAAGGACTGCGTGACCCTGGGGGTCTCTTCCAGCTCTAGGATTCTATGACAAGAATGCTACAGAGGCTTGTTTGGGACCCCTCGCACATGTGCACTGCTTGCAAGGGAGCTGAGGGGGGAAAGGGTGCCAAGCCGGCTGAAAGACTTTGCAAGTAGTGGTCAGTTCCAAGTCAGCCTCCATAAGCCATTCCTACTCCCCACAGTATAGGACGTGGATTCTGCTTCGCAACCAACTCCGTTTTCTGACTGTACGCCGATCCCTAACCTGTCAGATAAGGGAAGGAATCCTGTATACCTAAATGAAATTGTTCTGTCAATGTAGGGTCCACTCTTTGGCCTGTTCTTCTTGCCTTCTTCCTGTTGAGAACAGGAGGGAACTAGAGAGCCTTGCTTGGGACTATTTATGTGCGGTCCCAAGTGAGCCTCTGTAATTCTCTCTCATTCCCTACAGGAAGAAGACTGGATTCTCCTTTTCAAAAGTTTCGTAGTTTGGAGCCCTGGTAAACTCTTGCTGGTCTCACATCATACATCTTCGCAATTCACTAACAGAATTTCTTAGTGTCTCCTCTACCTTGCAAAGTATGCATAAAGTTATGCAATGTAGATTGTAATAGGGAATTCCAGGCATTCTTATTATATTTACTAATGTCCCAACTTTTTCCCAGTTTGGGAGTCATAGTGGCTTACAATAGTTAAAAAATACATAGCCAAAAAATATGCCAAAGTTAAAAACACACTCAAACTCTCCACAGAATTAAAACCAGCTTAAAAACATAACTATTAAAAAAAGAAAAATAAGCAAAACACAGAGACAGTATGGAACAATAATGTAAGGCCTGGTCTACTTATTCCTTCCTTCCTTCCTTCCTTCCTTCCTTCCTTCCTTCCTTCCTTCGTGAGACCCAAGGTGGTTTCCCAAAAAGTTAAAAACATGAACTCGATGGCCCTTGTGGTCTCTTCCAAACCTACAATTCTATGATTAACAAAACATTTAAAACAATTAAAAAACATTAGGAAAACATAAAATTATAAAAACCTACAAAAATTTTGAAAACATTTTGATAATAGGCCACCTGTTTACATATTCAAACCCTTGGAAGGTCAGTCTTCAAACAGTATGGCTCCAACCTATGGAATCCTGGGATTTGTAGTTTGCTGAGGTTCTGAGAGTTCTCTGTACTAGAGAGGTCTAACTGGGGAACGGATTAGTGCTACCAAACAGGATTCTAAGGGTTTCTCACTAAACTATAAATCCATACAGTGGAGCTATATTTGTTAAAGTGGTTGTTGCTGTTACCATTTACTATAAAGTCAATTTTGACTTATGGCAACATTACGAAAGAGAAACCTCCAAAAGCCCTGCGTACATATAGCAAACTCTGGACATGAGACATGGCTTCTTTGATGGAGTAATCCATTTGTAATGTGACTTTCCTTCTTTTCCTACTGCCTTCCACTTCACCAAGCACCACAGCCTTTTCCAAGAAGTCACGATATCTCATATGTCCAAAATACAACAACCTCAGTTGAGTCATTTTGGCTTCCAGGATTGATTTCCTCTTGTTCTTGCAGTTATCTGCTATCAAGTCGTCTTTCTCCTGTCTCTAAGAAGAGAAGACCTCCAGGAACACCTAACGTTTAGATGGATTTTTTTTTCTGTAGTTAGAATCCACTGCTCCATCTCCTAGTCCCTGGAGCAGCCCAAAACAAGCTTGCTCCATCATCCATATGCCATGCCTTCAAATACTTGAACATAACTATCAAGTTCTCTCTAAACCTTCTCTTCTCCAGGCTAAACCTACCCAGCTCCCTCAGCCACTCCTCAGAGGGCTTCATGGTTTCCAAGCCTTCGACCATTTTGGTTGCCCTCCTCTGGACACCTTCCAGCTTGTTGATACCCTTCCTGAAGTGTGGTGCCCAGAACTGGACACAGGATTATTCCAGGTCTGACCAAAGCAGAATAGAGTGGGATTGTCACTTCCCTTGACCTGGACACTATGCTCCTATTGATGCAGCCCAGAATCACCTTGGCTTTTTTAGCTGCTACATCACACTACTGACTCATGTCCAGCTTGTGGTCGACTAAGACTCCTAGATCCCTTTCACGTGTGCTTCAAGACAGCTGGGAAAGAATCAGATTCTCGTGAAGCTGATGCCCCTGTAGCCACATGTGATTACCTACAACACAGTCACACTAGGAGGAAGCAGGTTTGTTTTCAAGTTATGGGAAGGTAGATTTTGACTAAACATGAAAAGAGTAGTTGGGCACTAAAACCAATTGCCTCCAGAGATAGTGGAGTCTTTTTCTCTGGACATCTTCTAAAAGAGGCCTGGGCAGCTACCTGCTACGGGGGATGCTCTAGCTGGAGATGCTGCCCTAAGCAGAGGGGTGGACCAGATGACCCATGTCTCTTCTTCCAACTCTATGATTCTACGAAAGCCAATGCATTTCAGCATCTCGGAGAGATCCTTTCAAGACAACTGGGGATGCTCTACCTGGAGATCACAGAATCACAGAGTTGGAAAAGACCCCAAAGGCCTTCCAGTCCAACACACTTCTGCCGTGCAGGAAGACATCATCAAAGCATTCCTGACAGATGGTCATCCAGCCTCTGTTGAAAAACCTCCAAAGAAGGAGGAGACTCCACCATACTCCCAGGCAGTATTGGATTCCATGGTCAAACTGATCCTACCATCACGAAGTTCTTCCTGAGGTTCAGGTAGAAACTCTTTTTCTGTAGTTTGAATCCATTGCTCCGTGTCCTGGTCTCTGAAGCAGCAGAAAACAGGCTTGCTCCATCTTCCACAAATATTTCCCTTCAAATATTTAAACATGGCTATTATGTCCCCTCTTGCCCTTCTCCAGGCTAAATGTACCCAGCTCCTTAAGCTGCTCCTCAGAGGGCTCTACGGTTTCCAGGCCTTCCACCATTTTGGTCACCTTCCTCTGGATGCCTTCCAGCTTGTCCATCTCCTTCCTGAACTGTGGTGCCCAGAACTAGACACAGGGTTATTGCAGGTGGGGCCTGACCAAAGCAGAAATCCTGCCTGTGAAAGAGGTTGGACTTGATAGCTTTCCAATAAATCTATGAGGAGCTCAAGAGATATTTCTGCAGCCCCTCCTTCTTTGGGAGGCAAGTTAAGAGTTATAGGATTAATATTTGTAGTGATTTCCTGCCCCCGGGGATTAACCTCTCATGCTCTGGATTTGCCCAGGGGCCTAGAAAAGCCCTCCCTGGCATGCTCGAACCACACAAGGACACACAGACACAAACATACACCAGATGATGACAACCAGAGACAGAGAGCGGACACATCTGCATTCCCCCTCACGCTAACCCTGTCCTTGGGGGTGATGACGGCACAGCAAATACTCAATTAACTAATTAGCCTAGGCGATGCTGGCAGAATCCGCGATGTCTCCCCAGCTTGAGGAGGGCGGTACAAAAAATAAAGAAAACTCATTTTTTTATGTGGAAGCTAAGGCAAGAGACAGAGCAAGACAGAGGGAAAGAGGTCAAACCATAGTTCTGAACTTTGTTAATTTTTTTCACAGCATATTGTGATGTTTTTAAAGAGCAGCACAACCCATTGTTTCAAACAAAGGCATCTACACTAATTTTAATACCTTTGAGAACCATAAGCATAATAACTTTTAATGTTAAATATAACTTTCTTTACCCTATACAGGTGGCCCTCCACATTTGCTAGGGTTAGAAGTATAGGACCCTCGCAAAAGTGGAAAAATTGGAAATATCTGAATGTATGGAGGGAAAGGGGCACAGGCATGGTGGGGAGAGGGGGCACCCAGTGTCCAAACCAGGTCAGGGAAAGGAGAGGGAAAGGGAGTGGGTTGGCTTGGTGGCCCTAGACTTCCTCTCTCGTCCCTGTCTCCTTCCTTGGCTGCGTGTTGGGGCTGGAAGAGGGGTTGTGGTGCTGAGAAATCAGGGCGCCGTCTCTCCTTAACTGGCCAGGCGGTGGCTGGAGGACAAGGAGAAGGACCAGAGGGTTTTTTTCAAAGGGCTATGCAGCCAGACTGAAGTCAGCAAGAGGGGAGGTTGCTCCAGAAACTCACAAATAATCAAACCCACAAAAGTCAAACCCACAAATGTGGAGGGTGGACTGTATATTTAACTTTAGACAGACAACGATACAGACGGGGTGAGACCCGGCATGGCACATTGGTTTGAAAGTTGGCCTCGAACTCTGGAGACCAGGGCTCAGACCCCTGCTCAGCCATTGGGTGATGTTGAGGTCACACTCTCTCAGCCTCAGAGAACAAGCCCCCTCTGGACAAATCTTGCCAGGAAAGCCTCTTGATTCGGTTTGCTGTAAGCTGGAAACAACTTGATTGTACACAACAACTGATATATTGAAAGATGAGTTCTTCCAGCCCTTCAGAGACACAACTGGTGGGACATGAGAGAGGGTCTTCTCGGTGGCTGCCCCTAGACTGCGGAACTCCCACCCATGGGGGGCAAGAACGACAACCTCCCTGCTGCCCTTCTGTCTCAAGGCAAAGACCTTTTGATTCCAGCAGACTTTCAGAACTGAAATTTTTAAACTTGTAAGTCTTGTATTAAGAAGCAGTGTTGCATAGTGGTTGGAGCGTTGGACAGCGACGCTGGAGACCGGGGTTCAACTCCCCTTTGCCTGGCAATGGAAACCCACTGGGTGACCTTGGACGCGTCACACTCTCTCAGCCCCCTGATAAATCCCAGGATATTAGGGTCAATTTAGGGGCACCATAAGTCAGAAACAACTTGAAGGCACAAAACAGTAACAATTACGTTTCAATCTGAGTTCAGTTTAATCTATTTTAATATAATTTGTTCCTTTTTCCACCCTGTACTTGTGAACTTGTTTGTATTAAAATCAATAAATAAGAAATCTTATTAGACTGAACTTTTTAAACTGCTGTTTGTCTTTTAGTGATATTTCATCTATTTAAGCTTAGCTTTAGATCATGTTAATATTTTCAACAGTTTCGCCCTATTTTAATTTTCAGTTTTCTGCATGTTTTTAGCTGTATGGTTCTTTACTTAAAATTGTAAGCTGCTTTCAGTCTTAACTTTGGGAGAAAGGGCATCATATTACTATTATAATAATTATTATTATTTACTATTACTATTATTAGTATTACTGTTATGATAATATGATTATTAATAATTATAATACAAATTCCAGGTCATTGACAGCAGGTTGAATTGAGACAATGGTTTCTTGGCAGACTTATACTAATGTACCTTAATGTATGCGATTTATAATAAAAGGAAAAAAATGGGGGAAAAAGTAGTACATCTGGACACAACTTTCAGGCACCTAATAACAACAGCAATGAAAAAGGAGCACTTTTTTTTGCAGTTTTTTTAGACGTCTGCTCATCCACCCCCCCTTCTTGCCCTTTGTCTAGCTGCAAGTTCTTTTGCAGCACTGGCATGAGAAAGAGTTTTAGGAATTATTTATTTATTTATTCTATATGTATTGTATGTATGTATATAGTACATATACATGTATGTGTGTGTGCGCGCGCGCGCACGCACGTGTGCCACCTTTTCTCCCAAAGTGGGACCTAAAGTGGCTTCCCAAAAGTTAAAAAATATTAAAAACATTTAAAACAATTAAAAATATTTATTTAGATGGTGAAGGAGGAGCAGAGAAAGTCACACTTTCAGTGTTGGGGTGGAGCAGCACATACGCAGTAAATATTTCTAGAAAGCTAGACCTGGGAAAAAGCAGGATTCTGCCCAGCCCTGGAAACCCGCTGGGTCACACCATCTCAGCCTCAAAGGAAGGCCACAGTGACAGACATCCTCTGGCCACGAAAATCCTAGGAAAGGGTCACTAGAATACAATAAACTGAACTCATATTTTAACCCCTATGATATATTGCAATTTTATTGCAACCTTTAAAAAAAACTTGTACTAGAAGCTAACTTGCATCTCAACTGTGGGAACAAAGCAAGATGCATCAATCAATCAACCAACTTTATCTATATCCCACTTTTTCCCCAAGAATGGGACTCAAGCTATCTTACAGAGTAAAAGCAATCTTAAAATAATGTTAAGATTACAACAGTATCAAACTACAGCATTAAAAGCTCATAAACCCTTCAGTTATAAAAGCACGGATTAAAAATGGTTCAAAGACTAAAAACAATCAGTTCCCAAATGCCTGTTGGAATAAAAAGATTTTATATAAATCAAATGAACAAAGAGATTTTGAATGGACATGCTGAGTCCTTCTCTTTTTTTCCTTCCATCTCTTATGAATCTGCAAACAATACTTGAACTATTTAAATTCTAATCCCAGGCTACCCAAATTCCGGGCCAAAGGAAAGCTGGCCCTCTGTGACCCGTATAAATAATGCAAATCGGCATAATTCCTTGTGCTTTCCATTCATATATTCAGTAGTCTTGAGGATTTTCCATTAATATTTCAACCTGCTTTGGCCACTGGTCGGAAGCGGAGAAGATGGAGTGAGCTTGTTTTCTACCGAACATGAACAAATGGATTCAAATTGAGAGAAAAAAAGGGTTTCCCCCAAAACATTAGGAGGAACTTCTTGAGAGTAAGAGCTATCTGGGGTTGGACTGTGCTACATTTCCTTCTTTGCTGGTCTTTAAAGAGAGGCAGGATGGGTATCTCGCAAGGCTGCTTTAGTTGTATTTTTGCATGGTAAAGGTTTGGACTAGATGGCCATTTTGGTTGCCCTCCTCTGAGCATCTTCCAGCTTCCAAAATCCTTCCTGAACTGTGGTGCCCAGAACTGGACACAGGATTCCTCCAAGTAAGGTCTGACCAAGATAGAATAAGAGATGGTACCATCACTCTCCTTCACCTGTAACACTAGAGTCCTATTGATGCAGAATCACATTGGCTTTTTTAGCTGCCATATCACACTGGCTCATGTTCAGCTTATGGTCTACGAAGACTCCTAGATCCCTTTCACATGTCTGTGGTCAAGCCAGGTGTCACCCATCTTATATCTCTGCAACGTCACTTCCTTGTTTCATTTTCAGCTGTTCTCTGGCTGTTTTTCCTGAGCTGAGGGAGAATATGGGGGGGAAATTATCCTCAGCAGCATCTAAAAGCAAAAGGGGGGCCTGCTATTACTCAGGACATCAGGCTTCAAAATTTTGACAGAATGTTTTTGGTTGTGAGTCAGCCAAGCGGCAGTGACCGGAGCAAGAAAGGGGAAACTAGTTGGAGGTTGCGTGCATGTGTGTGTGTGTGTGTGTGTGCATGCTGGGAGATACCCCGTGCCACCAAAAAGCAAGTTGGGGGCCATTATGCAGCCCAGGGGCCAAACCTTACTGACCCTCCTTGAGGTAGAGAAAAAACATGGCACATTGCGGGTGGAAACAAGGCTGAGCTTCCGCTAGCTGCAAAAACCGCACCGTGCGGCCACGGACATATCACTCACAGATCAATGAGGGAGGAGAGGATGGCATTGTCACATCCCGTAACACCAGCACCGCATGGATTTGACAACTTGCAAATTCTGTGCCTTGTCACATCTCACAGTGACGCAGGCTACCCCCCCCCCGTGGAAATTACAGAGGGACCAATTTCGGAGGAAGCTCCCAGCGCACTCTGGGATTATTCTGCTGGCAAAACGCCTGTCCGTCTCCGCCGCTCTTTCCCTCCGCCATAATTACTGCTTTCTAACAGGCCAATAATTACTCTCTCCAATCAGCCTGTCATGCTAAAGCTGGATGGCGCTGACACACGCCGGGCTGGTGCGCTGGCTCACCCTCGCCCGGGTCTTTCTGACACCTGGTTTCTCTCTACACAGAGAACTACAGATTCTCGGCCCACCCAGGATCCGGTGACATCCACTTCAGCAGCAGGGGAGCAAATTGTACAGGCAATGCCCTCACTTTCTGAACCAAAGGGAGGATCACAGGCAGCAATCCACACAGTGAAGCTTGGTTTTCTGAATTTCTCCTTTTTTTGATCAGAGGGATTGAAATCTCTCAGCTGCAGAAAATGTGTGCCTCAAATGTTACCCTTAATTGTAATTCTTAACATATGACAGATATGTTAATGTTATTACAATTATGACTTGACATTAAAATAATATTATCAGAGTTATTTACTTATCGCTGTTGTTGTTGTCTGCCTTCAAGTTGTTTCCAACTTACGGTGACCTTAAGGCAAATTGGTCATAGGGCTTTCTGGGGCTGAGTGTGTGTAACGTGCCCAAGGTCCCCCAGTGGGTTTCCATGGCCAAACAGGGAATCGAACCCTGGTCTCCAGAGTTGTAGATGAATGCTCAAACCTCTACACTATGCTGGTTCTATTTACTTATCATAATTTATTATTATTAGAATTACAGTCCTCCCTCCACATTTGTATGGGTTAGGGGCTCAGGATCCCTGATGAAAATGGAAAAAACATGAATCATCTATAGGCCCCCTAAACCATACTGCATACTGGACACAGACATTATGAACTGCCTCATTCTAATTCCCACAGAGCTGAGTCCACTTATAAAGACACAAGTACCTAGGAGGCAATGGAGGACCACAGGCCACAAGATTTGTTTGAAAAATCATGAATTTAACAAAGCTGTTGTACAGAGGCCAGCAAAGGAAAAATCTAATCAAATACCAAACAATCTAATCATATTCTATCATGCTATGTTTGGCCATAACTCATCATAACATTATTATATCCACATGATCTCCAGCATCTCCACACCACTTAGAAATGTTTGGGAGCGTTATAAATAATCTAGGCCATTTCCACACTAGATTGTTATAGCACCGTTTTTCCACTTGCAACCTCCTACGGAATCCTGGGGTTTGCAGTTTCAGGAGGGGCCGGCTGGCCCCTCTCGAAACTGCAAACCCCAGGATTTCATAGGATGTTGCAAGTGAAATAATAGCGCAGTAACAGTCTAGTGTGGAAATGGCCCTAGTAACAGGAGGAGAAACAAACCCAAACTAGGGAAATAATGGTGGCTCCGATGCAGCAACGAATTGCAGGGAACAATGCCAGTGAGCAGAATTATCTCTCAGTGAGACTACTGTAATAAACTTTGCATGGAGTGGCCCTTGGAGATGACCCAGAAGCTGGGGCTGCTGCAAAATGCAATAGCTACACTGTTATCAGGTGTGCATCTTAGAGACTATAAAATGCTACTTCACAAGAATGACACTAGCTTCTAATATGCTTCCAAGCTCAATTCAGGGTGCTGGTTTTGACCTACAAGGTATTATGTCTTGGATAACTTGTGCTCACAAACTTCACCGAGAGTTCAAAACAGAAGCATTTATTTGGAGCAATGTAAGCAACACAGCAATTTTCCTAAAAATTGCTAAGACTACCACATATGGGATGGTTACAGATTTTATACCTTGTCATACAAATTTAGGCATGCACATCAATGATCACTGCACACGACAGGACCTTCTCAGTAGCAGCACCCTGAATGAGGAAGTCCTTCCCGAAGGAAGCACGGCTGGCCCTCTGAGTTTCCAGCAAGCAGCTACGACAGTGGTATTTTGCTTTGGCACTGGTCTTCAACTGCTTGTGGTTTTAAAAACCATTTTCAATCTGTTTTCAAATGTTGTATCTACATATTTATGAGAGTTAGTATGGGCTATTATTTACAGACCCCACTTGGATTCTGGTCACCCCTGTTCTGGACAAGCTGAAAGGTGTCCAGAGGAGGGTGACCAAAACGGTAGAAGGCCTGGAAACCATGAAGCCCTCTGAGGGGCAGATGAGAGAGCTGGGTAGGTTTAGCTTGAAGAAGGGAAGGTTAAGAACGGACATGATGGCCATGTTTAATGGCCCTTTGGAGGATGGAGCAAGTCCATTTTCTGCTGCTCCAGAGACTAGGACACAGAGCAATGGCTTCAAACTTCAAGAAAAGAGATTCCACCTAAACATTGGGAAGAACTTCCTGAGAGTAAGAGCTGTCTGGCAGTGGAATCTGCTACTGCCTGAATGGAGTGTGGTGGTCTCCTCCTTCTTTGGAGGTTTGAAAAGAGAAGCTGGATGGCCATTCTGTCCCAGGTAGGGCTTTGATGGTGCCTTCCTTCACAGCAGAAGGGAGTTGAACTGGATTTGGTCCTTGGGTTCTCTTCCAGAGCTATGATTCTACCTGTTGTCATGGCCCCTCAAGTCATTTCTGATGACCCTAAGGTGAATCCATCATGGGGTTTTTCTAGGGCTGAGAGTGTGTGATGTGTTCAAGGTCACCCAGTGGGTTTCCATGACTAAGTAGGGAATCAAATCTGGGTCTCCAATACACCTCTAAGCCTCCAGCTGGGCACTTTTTCAATGTAAAATTCATATTGTGCTTTATTTCCATAGAAAATAACAGCACTGTTGTGGTTATTCTATTTTATGATTTATTTAATATCACTTCTTGCCCAGAAAGTGTTGTGCAGAGCAGCCATGTGAAAGAAAGAACTTCCTAACAGTCAGGGCTGTCCGGTGGTGGAATATGCTGCCTCAGAATGTAGTGGAGTCTCCTTCCTTGGAGGTTTTTAAGCAGAGGCTGGATGGCCATCTGTCGGGAGTGCTTTGATGTGGGTTCCTGCATGGCAGAAAGGGGTTGGACTGGATGGCCCCTGGGGTCTCTTCCAACTCTACATTTCTATGATTCTATGTGTCAATTTTGCATAGACTAAACTCTGAATTGCAAATACACTTTTGCAAACTGTGTGGTTTTTAAAATCCTCCTTGCAGTGGGAAGAAAATTGAAAAAATTACTCATTGCTTCCTTTGAGAAGAAAATTAGTGAAGTCTGGCATCCCTAACAGGGTCAACCGATAATGGACAGACCTTGAAGAAAGAAGGGGAAAACATCAGATCACAGCCCCACTGTTTGTGAGGAGAGAGGATGGAAAACCCAGATTGCTTTTTTTCCTGTGCCTTCCTTGCCCGCCCCCCCTCCCCCCTTCCCGACTCCAAAAAGAGCCATTTAATCCACCAGACGCCAAGGATTGCCTGGTGACTATGTCGCTGATCTGTTGCCAGGGTCCCCTCTGAACTAGACAGGAGGAGGAAGGAAGAGTGAACAAAAGGAAGGAAAGAAGGAAGGAAGAAGGAACGAAATGAGAGGAGGAAATAAAAGAATAAAGGAAGGTAGGGAGGAAAGAAGGTAGACAAGAAGGAGAAAGAGGAAGGCAGGCAGGCAATGAGGAGGAAATACAAGAAGGAAAGAAGGGAGGAAGGAAGGGAGGAAGGAAGGAAGGAAGGAAGGAAGGAAGGAAGGAAGGAAGGAAGGAAGGAAGGAAATGAAAGGAGGGAGGGAGGGAGGGAGGGAAGGAAGTGAGGAAGGAAGGAAATGAGAGGAGGGAATAAAATAAGGGAAGGAAGGAAAAAAGGAAGGAAGGACAGAAGGAAATGAGAGGAAGAAACAGAATCATAGAATCATAGAATCATAGAAATGTAGAGTTGGAAGAGACCACAAGGGCCATCCAGTCCAACCCCCTGCCATGCAGGAAAACCCTCAAAGCACTCCCGACAAGTGGCCATCCAGCCTCCGCTTAAAAACCTCCAACGAAGGAGACTCCACCACACTCTGTGGCAGCACATTCCACTGCCGGACAGCCCTGACTATCAGGAAATTCCTGACAATCAGGAATAAATAAATAAATAAAGGAAGAATAAAGGAAGGAAAGAAATGACTGTAGGGAGGGAGAGAAGGAAATGAGGAAGGAAGAAAGGAAATGAGAGGAGGAAATAAAATAAAGGAAAGAAGGAAAAAAGGAAGGAAATGAAAGGAGAGGAGGAAGGGAGGGAAGGAGGGAAATGAGAGAAGGAAATAAAAGAATAAAGGAAGGTTGGGAGAAAGAAAGGTAGGCAAGAAGGAAAGGAGGGAGGGAGGGAAGGAAGGAAGGAAGAGGGTGTGCTGGAGGGAGTCTGAGGGGAAGGGGAAGGAGATGTGAAAGAGGGAAGAAGAAAAACAAAGAAGGACAATAGGAAGGAAGGAGAAGAATAGAAGGAGGAGCCATGCAGAGAGGAGAGGGTGGAAGAAAAGGAAAGAGGAAGGGAGGGAGGGAGCCCCAGCCACATGATGGGCTGCTGGATGTGTACTGAATTAGTGTACTGAAGTCTGTGGAGAAGCCGTTGCTGTAGAACTCCATTAAGCTTAGTTGCAATGCTACAAAGTGACTGCAACAATGTATCTGTTTGGAGCCTGCAAGCATTATTACAAAGGTGAATTGTAATCACAATTGCAATTGGTTAATTGTGTCATTGCCTCTTGCTACAATGTGTCTGATGGGGTTTGAAATCAGAGCAGGACAAATATGAAAGTGTAGAGGCTGGTATTTTCAGAACCTAGTATCTCTTAGATAAGAGACAGGAAACAAAACTTCAGGAATTTGCTTTGAGATCTCACCAGAGCTATATCTAGTAGGAATTAAAGAAGACAATCTTAAAAAAAAAAAAGTAGGGAGAATACTATTTTGTATGATGGCAACTGCTAGAATTCCACCCCAAAACCAGAAACAAAGAATTCTTTCCACTGAAAAAGACTGGAATGTGAAATTATTAGAAATGACTTATATGGACAAACTTACGATTAAGAGGAGAAAAACTTGAAAGTTTTATAAAACTCCTGGGGAGATTATAATCATAGAAAGTTTTGAAGTTTGATTTCATTAAAATAATTCTGTATGAAAATACTATAAGGAGATGAAATAAATAAAATCATTTATTATATCAGATGACAAGATACAGAATTTATAGTTAGCGTAGACCTAAATTTTGTCAGGAGGCAGTTGAGGCATGTAACAATGATGGTTAAGAATTATTGTGTTTTTATGTTTGATGACTTTGTTTTATTTTAAATGCTATAATATTTATTTTAATAAAAATAAAAATAACACTAAAAAATAAGAGGCAGGAAATATGTCTTTGGCTCAAGGGTGAGAAGTGGGAACCAAATGCAGCTCTGGGAACTGTCTGAGAAGTGGTGTAATGTTAGATTTATGATCCTCTCCAAACATAGCTTTGCACATCTGCATTTTGGAACTGTATCTATAAAAGGTGTGAATTCTATGGATGCCTTAGTCTCAGCAACTTGGAAGAAGTGTGCTGCGTTGCCTGCATTTTCTACAAATAAATACATCTGTCTACTTCGGAGTGAAGTTGTGTGGATTATCCAGTTACGACACCTCTCCATCATCCTACCAGATGTACCTATGAGGGTGGTGAGAGAGAGAAAATGGCTTCCCACAGAAGATCCCTAACCAAACCTGATATTCAACTGAAGATGGATCTAGGTAACCCGTCTCATCCAGAAACCACTGGAGCTGTGAGGCCACTACCACACAATTCAATACCCTGAGTAACAGCCACGAAAATACCCTTGTCGAATTCTGAAGCATCTCCCAAAATATCCTAACGATTTATGGCAGACCTGACCAGAACACTAACTTAACTTCCAACAATTCATCAAAGGGTCCATTCTAGCTGATGAATTTAGGCAAAGGCACACAGCCTTACAGATTTTCGTCAGCAAAAGAAGACACAATGCAAACCCCCAGCAGACTCCTCCATTAACACATTTGTTTTATGCACCGCCAACATGTCATCCTTTTTCTCCGAACCTTTCTTCCCCTCATAGGAGCAAGAGGCTTTTGGGATGCCAGCGCTTGATCCGTTCACCTCGGGGCAAGCTCTTTTACTCTCTGCAGCCAACGTGTCGCTGCAAATAGCATTCTACACACATGTGGGTGTCACCTCGAATTTGCCTTTCTGTGGGAGGAATCCATCCCCATCTGCGCAACTTAAGAGGAGTCAGCAAAAAGAAAGAAATAAAAAATATAAACGACGCTGAGAGGAGGGGAAAGGAGAGATGGAAGATATTTTAACAGCCTCAAAACAAACTCCATCCAGCCTCAAGAGCTGTTTGCAACAAGGGAATATGCGGGAATGTGGTTTCTTGGAATACTGATGAAGGAATCTCGCACTTGCTGAGATATTGGACAGGGGGACCAAGCCATTTTGAACACCCCAGTCCTTCTCCCAAAATTGCTAACTTCTATTTTCAATAACAGAGCTCCTGTATGGGAGGGAAAAAGAAGGAATGGCAGAAAACTCAAAACTGCTACATTTATTTCGAATTATGAGAATAAATTTTATTTACATAAACTGATGCCTCTTGACATGGCCCCTTCATGGCAGAAGTGTGCTTTCTATAGGATTTTGAAATGCAGTTAGTAAGAGGCCAAGAGACAGGAAAACCGCCAGAGAGGTTATATGAAGATTGAGAGAGCCGAGGAAGTTTAGCTTGGAGCAGTGGTGTATCTAGCGTAAACAGGGCCTAGGGTAACTGTGGAATTTGCACCATTACCTTCTTATCCCTACTCCCTCCCCCCCCGCAACCTTACATGCACAGCTTTTTTGTACTCCTCCTCAGCACTGGCTCCCAGGGCATGTGCTCTACTTGCCCCACCCTAGATACTCCCCTGGCTTGGAGAAAGAAGACCTGAGAGCAGGCATGATATATATTTAAGTACTACTTTTTGACGCCCCCTTATGTCACAACTTTCTCTTTCAATGCTTCCAAATTAAGGACAAGCTCCATTAACTCGACAGGGCTTTTGCTCATTCTTCAGTTTTTCTGAATTTGCGCTGCTTGCAAATTCAGCTGAGAGGAGGAATAAATGCACCAAGCCAGCTAGGAGACTTTGCACGTAGCGTGCACATGGTTGGTCCCAAGTGAGCCTCCGTAAGTCCTTCATGCTCCCTACAGGTTTTGTGTCATGATGATGTTGTGTGCCTTCGAGTCATTTCTGACCTACAGCAGCCCTAAGTAAGCCTATCATGGGGGTTTTGGGGCTGAGAGTGCATGATGTACCCAAGGTCAGCCAGTGGGTTTCCATGGCTGAGCAGGAAGAAGTTTACATATCTTTCATCCTTGAAGCAGAACAAATTCCTCTCTTCTTTATCTTGAGCATAGCCAGTTCCCATAACACCTTACTGATACTTGTGCTTTTCTTCCCCACCAGCAGCAAAGAATAAAGCAATTAACCATTTGGTGCCCTGGAATACTTTGGCAAGTTTCAACCCTGGAGAATCAAGATGGCACAGTGGTTTGGGCGTTGCAGACCAAGGTTTATTGGAGACCTGTCTCTCTAAATGCTCAACTGGAGTTTTGAGTTCCTGGAATGCTAAAAAATTTGGGGACTGAAGGGGAAGTTAACTGACAGAGCAGTATTCTTATGGGGCGGGAGCAGTCAGCATCCTCATTACCCCCTCCTGTAGTTACACCCTTGGATTCACTCATTTGTACTTCTCAAAACCCGATTAAAAGAGAAAGACATTTTTACCCCACAATACAAAATCAGTAGATTGCAAACACAGTCAGAGAGGAGTGACTGCATGTCTTGGTCAACATGTATTCTTCTTAGGAAAAAAGAATGATTGTCGTGTCCTGGATAATTTGTGCTCCACAAGTTTCAGAGTTGAAGCAGAAGTGTTTAATTATAGCAAAGCAGGCAACACAGCAACCTTCCTGAGAAGTTGCTGAGACTATTGCTTATTGGATGGTTACAGAGTTTATACCTTGCCATACAAATTTAGGCGTGCATAGCAATGATTGGTGAAAGTTGTGCATCTCAACCCATCCCACCAGTACAGGCACTTACCTGCTGCTATTTACATATCTTTCATCCTTGAAGCAAGATCAAGTTCATGTCCTCTTACCTTGGAAATTGGCAATTCCCGTAACACCTTCCCCATACTTTCATATTCTCTCGTCTTACTTCTTCCCCTTGGTCATTTCTGCACTAGACTGTTATAGCACTATTATTCCACTTGCAACATCCTATGGAATCCTGGGGTTTGCAGTTTCGGGAGGGGTTGATAGCACTACAACAGTCTAGTGTGGAAATGCCCCTGCCTGGATACATTGCAGCAATGAAGAGTAAAGCAATTAACCATTTCATACCCTGGAATATCTTAGGAGTTTCAACCAGATGCATGGTTGCAATTCAACCAGATACAGAGTTGCAATTAGCAACTGATACTTGGTGGTACGTTAGCAAACCACAGCAGTATCTAAGCTAGCAAAATCTACTCTACTTCTAAATCTATTCTATTCCAAATCTATTCTGTTCTTCTATTATTCTACTACATATATTTGTACACTTCCAGCATAGTTATGCCAGGAGCCATGCATTCTGACAATGCTGTTCCCACGGCAAAGGATTCTGGGAAACGAAGAGCAGTGGCTGCAGAGAGATGGAGGGGGTGGCAGATGTCAGAATACTGGGAGAGGCATCACGGTGAACGGTGGGTAAGGAAATCTGAAAGCGCTCCAGGGCTTGCCTGAGGTGCTCCTTCATCTCCCTGCTCTTGTCATTTAAGCAACATCCTCTCCCTTCAACGGCTGCAGAAATTAATATTTCATTCTGCTCAGAAGGACGGCAGGTTTTCATCGTCCCTGCAGAATCCATCTGGCTTTTCATTTATCATTCTCGAGGCTCTCAACACCAAGCTCCTTCTGCTAGACAGGAGAGGCTGGAGTTGTCTGCTAACAAAAGTGGGAGATTCAAGTGAAAGATAAGAAAGGAGAGGCCCCTTATGCAGTGTGAAATTGAAATGGCAGAACCCACAGCCACAGGATGAGCTGCTTGAGCCTAAAAATTCCTCAGGGGGAGAGCCTGTGTCATGTACCGGCCAGCTCTGAATTCAGAGAACAGGCTTAGATGGGTTCCAAAGCTTTATTCAGAAACAGCAAAGAAATGGCAGCACATTTGTGCAATTGCCAAGATTAAAGAACTATTGGATTTGCTGTACCTTATAAGCTGTAACATTACAAATTGGCATGCACAAGCATTTTATTTGACAGTTAATTAAAGCAACTCTTTTCCCAGATTCTCATTCCACTGCCAGCTGTGTGACCTTGCAGCTGCATCTATTCCCTCTTATCAAAGATTGTTAAAATAACATTCCATTGTTCCTGCCATGCTATTTGCCACTTGATTCCCTCCCAACATTTTTCAAACATCAAAGCACTACATGGCCTTACGTGGCATGGTAGGGAGAGCAAAGCTGACCTGACCACCTGCTCAAGGGGGCATCTGGTGAAGACATGGGAGACAGGGCCTTCTCTGTGGCTGCCCCCAGGATCAGGAACGCTCTCCTTAGTGAGGTTAAACTGGTGACCTCCTCACTCTCCTTCTAGATCTAGGCAAAGACTGCCTTCTCCCCCATGTGAGCCTGCTCAAATCATGACTTTTTTTGGGGGGGGTTCTCTTTGTCTAGCAAATGGTGAAGCATTTTCTGACCCTTGAGGTCATCCAGAGTGACATACTCTTACACTTGAAGCATTTCCCAAATCTTGAGGTCATCCATACTGACCCGCACTTACTGACATCTGGTTAAATGGGGGGTTTAAGGAGATGCTTAGTTTTGGTGCTTACGATTCTAGGAAAAGGAATGTATAGTTTGTGGTGGCCCTTAACTTCTGACTCCAAGATTCTATGTTTCTATGAATATTTTTTCATCCTGAGTCCTGATGTGCCATTGAGTTGTGAAACACTACAACTCATGAGGTGGTGTTATGTGACGTAATGCTGAACCCTCAGTGTGAGGATGTGGCCCTTTTATTGCCATTTCCTCAATACATCTCAGTGCCGTGTGTTGATCAGATCATTTCTCGTTGGGATTTAGTTCCATTCCTTACTGTTCATTTGGGCATCATGTTCCCCTCCAGCTCTTCTTTCCTGCTCTGATTTAACTGTGATAGCATCACCTAACGTCTTGTATTTCTCCGTTCTCTCCACAACCCCACAGATGTGCTGGTGATTTTTCACCAAGATGGTGCTGATACCAGAATGCATTTTCAGAGATGACTTTGTGCCGATGCAAAGGCTGAGAAAGCAAGCAGACGAAAGAACAGTAAGGACGAACAGTAAGAAAGAACAGTAATGGAAGATGGTGATAAGAGTTTTCAGAGTTTTCAGAGGCCTCCTTTCAAAGCACACACAAGCTCTTCGGCGACACAGGCAGCCTTTTGTGTTGCCCTAAAAAGGATTTCGGCAGCTTATCATCTCAAGTTTTTAGGCTCTTGTCTGGAATACTTGGGGTCCAGCATCTCTTTTTGCTGCTTGCAACCTTGAACTGTTTCAAAACCCTGCTGTGTGAGGACTGTGACGAGGAATATACATGCCTCTCTTCCACGTGTTAATAGACTCCATGTTCCATCATCCTGCAGGAAGCAAACAGCCTGAGTCTGGGACCAAATGCAGTCTCACAAATGCAGGAATCCTTCTGTTAGAGGGCACTGCCATCTCTGTGTTAGGATGTGTGGGTCCTATCATAGGTATGCTGGAGATGTTTTAGTACATTTAATAACATAGCTTTGCTACATTAAGTAGGGACATAGTTTGCTAAAGGGCTACCAAGTATAAATTGCCAATTGATACTTGCAATTAGTTATCCAGTTGGAACTTCTAAGGTAATCCAAGGCACCAAATGGTTAACTGCTGTGTCGTTCAATGCCACTTTGTACTCAAGCAAGGGGGAAGAAGAAAAGAAGAAGGAGTGCAAAAGTAAGGGGAAGGTGTTATGGGATTGGGCACGGCAAAGGTAATGAGACATGAACTTATTCTGGCTTCCAGGATGAAAGAGGGTCTGGGAAAGTGCTTGCACTGATGGGTTGATGTGACATTTATGACTTTCAACAAACATTGCTATGCATGCCTAAATTTGTACACAAAGTTATAAAATTTGTAACCATCCAACATCCAATAGTCTCAGCAACTTCTCAGGAAGGTTTCTCTGTTGGTTGCTTTGCTCCAAATAAATGCTTCTGTTCAGGCTCAGAGTAAAGTTGATGAGCGCAACTTATCTTGGACATGACACTCCTATACCCTGCCCTATGAGGAGCGGCTGAGGGAGCTGGGGATGTTTAGTCTGCAGAAGAGATGGTTAAGAGGGGACATGATAGCCATGTTTAAATATTTGAAGGGATGCCATGTAGAGGAGGGAGAGGGCTTGTTTTCTACTGCTCCAGAGACCAGGACAAGGAGCAATGGATTCAAGCTGCAGGAAAGCGGATTCCACCTGAACCTCAGGAAGAACTTCCTGACGGTCAGGGTTGTCCGGCAGTGGAATATGCTGCCTCGGAGTGTAGTGGAGTCTCCTTCCTTGGAGGTTTTTAAGCAGAGGCTGGAGGGCCATCTGTCGGGAGTGCTTTGAGGGTGTTCCTGCATGGCAGGGGGTTGGACTGGATGGCCACTCTGGTCTCTTCCAGCTCTATGATTCTATAGCTTGGCTCAGTCTTAATTCAAAATGGAGCAAGATGACTAAGACCTGGAAGGACAGTGATGAAGGAACTAGGAAAGATCCTCAACTATAAAGATGTACCATTGCATACCAAGGTAGAAGGCAGCAGAAAAAGAGGAAGATCTCTTCCCCCATTACAGATGGATAGACCCAATCAAGGAAGCCACGTCCCTGAATCTGCAAGACCTGAGTACGGTTGTTACTAACAAGGTTTCTTGGAGTTCACCATAAACTGAATCCAACTGGAGGGTAGTTAACTATAATTGTACTTTGAACACAGCTTAAGACAAGGTGACTCATTAGCATAAACAATAATGCCAGGAAAGAAAAAGATATAGGAAAGGAGGAAGACAACCTGATGGATGGACTCCATCAAGAAAGCCAGGGCTGCCCCAAGGTGTTATGAGAACATGAAGTGTCCAGAGATAAGGGGCAGGAAATATGCTCCTACCCCCAGGATGAAAGACAGGTAAACAACTGTGAGTCTGGGAAACATCTAAAGATGTGGGCTGATGTTAAATTTATGATCGTCTCCAATCACAGTTTAGCGCACTCAGATTTATATGAGTAGGTATAAAACCTGAGAACTCCATGTATGCTTCAGTCTCAGCAACTTTGGAAGTGTGCTGCACTGCTTACTTTGCTACAAATAAACACTACTGTCTACCTCAGAGTGGAATTTGTGGACTGCCAAGTTATCCAGGGAACAACAGTAGGGCTGTTTAAGAACAGGTGGGTCTCTTGGTGGGCTTCCATTCTTAGGGTCACCACAGGTTGACTTGACCACATCTACCAACACTAAGAAGAGCATATCTGGGCTGAACTCTCACCAGAAGCCAAAAGAACTCAACTTTGGATGTCATACTTTGAATGTATTATGAGATGACACACCTCGCTGGAATACGCTAGCTCAAAGTGGGAGGCAGAAGGAAAAGAGAGGGACCGCACTACAGGTGGATGGATTCCATCAAAGAAACCACAGTTGCTTCTTTGAGTTTGCAAGACCTCAGCAGGGCTGTTCATAACAGGTTTTCTTCTGAGAGGTCTCTCATTTAGAACTGATTTGATGGCACAGACCAATACCACATCACCCCTAATCCATGGAGACTTGCAAAAGGGGAGGAAACCCATCATCCTCAACAGAGAGGTCAAAGATTACCAAGAGAAGTTGGAAGAAATTACTTATTTTTCAATTAGGAAAAAAATTAAATATTTAGGAATCACAATTACAAACAAAAACTCAGAATTATTTGAAAACAATTATAAAGTAGTTTGGAAACAGAGAGGTCTTGACTTGGCAGATATTTATCTGCCAAGGTTCAGAATGGATGACTTAAAAGCCTGCAAACTGGCACGCGATGTTCCAACATGGATTATTAGCCCTAGGGGGCTCACCGGAGTAGGCAATTCTGATACTTGCAATTTTATCGAGCCATTGTGAGTTTACCTGGAGCAAAAAGCAGGAAAACGCAAGGAAGATATTTTGGGGATATTAGAAATGCCTTGTCTTTCTGAGCATATATATACGGTACTTTTCTTTTTTGAAAAACTTTGGTTGATGCTCATATTTAGTGAGAGCAACCAAAGCATCAACCAAAGTGAGGGTGGGTGAGTAATGACTTGTTTGCAAACTCCACAATAGTGACACCACTTTGAGAGGGAAAGAAATTACACACACTTCCCACATACTCCATGGCATTGCCTGGGGGCTCCCATCATCAGTCGAGTCTCTTCCAAGTTTCAGTCTGAACTTTAAAGGTGAACTGAACTTACTTTGCAGACATCAGACTCCAAATCTCAGGCAGCTCCTCTAAAGTTCACACTTGAACCAGGAGCAGAGCAACCTTCCTTGCTCCAAGGCACACACAGATAACATAACATGGTGTGGTTGCCATCCTGTTGGTTGGTCCCAACTAGAGTTCACCTGTTCAACTGATTGTTGACCAGTGAGTCAACACATAAGTAAATCAAATTAATTCGCTGGGTCTACTTTGGTAAGGATGAGCCATTGAGGACACTGATTTCAAGTGAGCCTCTGAGTTTGACCGGTCACACAATGGAACAGAAGTTCAACAAGTGAAGAGTTTTCAAACGTCACAAAGTTCATCACCGCAAAGTCTGAAAGTTGCAGCAGTTACAACAAAACTGGACAAATTCACAGGGACTGGATCTATCTCCCACAACACCCAGGATAGTGGATAATTAGCTTTATTCAGGAACATGGAAGAAAATAACTGCACACCTCAGTAACAGCCAGGACTGAAGAAGCTTTGGATCTGCAGCCTCTTATAAATTGTAGGATTTTAATTTAATGTACGCTAATTCTATTCTATTTGATAGCTAACCATAGCAACTCCTCCCATTTTCTTATTCAGCTTGCCAACAGTCCGACTTTGCAGCCAAGTCTGTCTGCACCCGTACCCTTAGCACAGTTCATTACAATAACATTCCCTCATTCCCAGCACATGGTTTTCCAGCCAATCTCATCATCCCCTCACTGTACAGCAAAGCCCATTTAAGCATCAAAGCAAAACAACTACCTAAAAGCATGGCAGGGAGAGCAAAGACGACCCGACGAATGGACAACTTCACAAAGTATTCTCTGCTGCTGAATTTTCAGTGCCTTGTGGAACTGCAAATCCCAGGGTTTCACAGGATGGGAACTGTGGTAGCTGAAGCGGCACAAGAAAAGAAGTCCTGCTGGGTTGGGGCTGGGAGAAGATTACAAAAAAATGGGAAAGTACTCAAAGCAGAGGAAACTAGGAAACCCCTTGGGGTATTGCTCCTTAAATTCTAGTTCGCCTGTCATTTTGTACTACAGTTCCCAGAATTCTTGACTGTAGAGGCTTCTTCTGGGAGCCAGAGTCTAAAACCCTCAGTGGACTAAAGATAGAAACAGGCCAAGAAAAGGAAATATACGTGTGTGTAGGGAGGGGGAGTAGCAGGCAGAATTAATACAAAAGTTAATCAGCAGCATAATACGATTTTTTCAACAGCGGTGATGGGGGGGAGGGTGATGGCCATGCCATGATGGGAAATGATGGCACAAGGACAAGAAATAAGGCTCCATAACGATAATTACCAAGATACTCAAGAGCAAATTAAGTCATCGGGGCCGCTGCTAAATCATGTCACATTTTAAGAGATGGTATCCTTTTTGATTGCTCAAGCAAACGCTCAGAGGAAAAATGTAAGGCAAGGAGAAAAAAACACACATGTATCTCTCGAATGCCACATAGGTTGAGACTGTTCCGGATTTCAGTCTGAACTTTTTATAAAGGAATTGTCCAAGGTGTTGAAATTATTTCTGGGGAAACTGGAGGCTGTAATTCAGTTTGGATCAAGCTCTGTTAAAAGTTCTTTCATACTACAGGTATCCCTCTTTTCCTGAAGTTTGAAGCCACTGATCCATGTCCTAGTCTCTGAAGCAGCAGAAAATAGGCTTGCTCCATCCTCCATATTACATCCCTTCCAATATTTAAACATGCCCATCACGTTCCCTCCTAATCATCTCTTCTTCAGGCTAAACCTACCCAACTCCCTAAGCCTCTTCTTGGAGGGCTTCATAGTTTCTGGGCCTTCTACCCTTTTGGTTGCCCTCTTCTGGACACCTTCCAGCTTGTCCATATCCTTCTTGAACTGTGGCACCCAGAAATGGACACAGCACTAACCCAGCTGCGGTCTGACCAAAGCAGAATAGGGTGGGACCATCACACTAGACTCTTATTGATGCAGCCCAGAATCACATTGGCTTTTTTAGCTGTTGCATCACACTGCAGAGCCACGTTCAGCTTGTGGTCTATTAAGACTCCTGGATCGTTTTCACAGTCCTCCTTCTCCATCGTCCCAATGCCAATGCTGCAAAAGACATTCCAGCTAGCTGGAGAATGAGGATGAAAAGGAGGGCAAGGGCCAAATGTATAGATCTAGACCCAGCACGGCTCAGTAGTTTTGACCGTTAGACTAAGACTGGAGATCAAAGTTTGAATCGCTGCTCAGCCATGGAAAACCACTAGGTGACCTTGGGGAAGTCACACTCTCTCAGTTTCAGCAGAAGTGAAACCTCCTCTGAAAAATCTTGCCACAGAAACCCATACAGCTGAGGATGACTTGAAGACACACAATGCCTTTTTAATGTGCAGGTTTGGGGATCAGTTCCCACTCGAGTAAACCCATCAACTGAGTGGTGGTTCTACATATAGGTCAGCAGTAAGCAAAGTCTGGCTCACAGAGCATTTTTGTGGCCTCCAAAATCCCCCAACCTAGGTAGTGGAGGGTGTTTCCATCACATGTGAAGCCCCTCTGGACTCTGTAGGGGTCAAGACAATTTGTTCAAAATTTTTCAAAAAATGTTTTGCCTTTAAAATACCACAAAGTGTCCTCTAAAGGCCCTGGAAGTCCCCAAAACACGGGGGGGGGGGGGGAATGGAATTTTTTTTCGTTTGCAGAACAGATATGGTGAGGACAGGTGGCCCTGCAAAGTCTCCTGAGAGGGCTTACACGGCCCCCTAACCATTCCACTGTCGATCACCCCAGCTGCAGGTAAATTTTAACAATTCAGTGAGTCTACTGTGGAATAACAGAAGTCAGGTCAGGATGTTTTTTTGGGGGGGAAAAAGATACTGTTTTCCACATAGAAATCAGGGCAGGGGATTTGCAAATAAAATTTGTACACAGTGAAAAAAGTCCCAAAAGGCAGAGGAAAAGTATTTTTGAAGGTCCAATGTGCAGGGGGAAAAATGATATGGAAAAGTCCAGAAACGTAGTTTCAAAAGTGTCAAAAAATTTCCCAAAATGTCAGAAAAAAATTAAGTTGAAAAAAGTCTTGAAATGCAGAAAAAGTGAGTTGAAATTTCTGCCATGCAGAAAAACTTGAATGGAAAATATGTAGGCAAAGAGTGCAGAAAGCCCTGAAATGTATAATTTTTTTAAAAAAAAATGCAGGCAAAAAATGAGAAAAAGTCTAAAAAAGCAGAAAACTTAGTTTAAAAAAGTCAGAAAAAAGTCACAAAATGCAGAAAAAATGAGTTTAAAAGTCCAAAAAAATTGCAGAAAAAAATAAAATCTCAAAAGGAAGATGGAATTTTTTAAAAAAAGGTTGAAAAACGAGAAAAAAAATTCTCTTCATCCAGCAGGAAGAGGAGGGGGAGTGAAACACATTTGAAGGAATTTGCGCTTGCGTTTGAGAACAAACTACCAAAAAATAAAAAAGGGTTTATATCCATTGATTAAGTCAAACTTTCTTGCAAATACAAAAACGGGGCAGTTGAGAAGAGGGAAAATGGGAGGGTTAAAGAAGGGAAATGGGGAGAGGCGAGGTCTAAATTTACAACAGACCCCAGGATAAAAAGATATATCTATTTTAATAAACAGAATCCCCACCCACCCACCCACTGCTTAAAACCCACTCTTCATCACTGGAAAACCATAAGGTGCTTTTGCCGGCCGGAGAAGTTGCGGTCACAGCCTCATTAAACGTACATTTAATCACAGCGCTGGATGGAGAGACAAAAGCCTTGCCGGAGAGACAGGTGCCGTGTCGGCTGACCTTTCGGAAACCTGCTTTAATGTAACGAGTTTACGGCTTATCCGAAAGGGCACTCCGTCAGGAACTGTGGGCGAAGTAATTATAGGGCCCCCGAGGAGGAATTAAAAAGGAGAAAGGGCAGCGGTGGGGAAATGGGCAGAAAAGGAAAAAAAAGAAGGGGGAAATGGAAGGAATAATTCCTTGGAAACAGGTGATGAGGGCACAGCCTGGTGCTGCAGGAAACTGCTCTGTTTTCCAACCACAGTCTCCATTCTCCTCTCATTCTGTTCATTTTCCTTCTCTGCCTTCTTCCTCTTCCTGTCCTTCTTTTATTCTTTGTCCTCTCCTATTCCTTCTTGTCCGTTTTCCTCTTTCCCGATTCCTCCTCCTCCTCCTCCTCCTTCTTATCTCTTCTACTACAGGTTTCCTCTGCTTATCTGACAGGTAGGGATCCATCAGGACGTGTAGCCCCTGCCACAGCATATCTGCTGGATATATAAGGCAAGCAGGATCAGGAAATGCTAGAGTCGTTAGAGTGCTACAAAGTATCAAGTGGCAATTGCTGATTGCCCCTGCCCCAAGGATGAAAAGCAGGTAAACAACTGCAAGGGAAATGTCAAAAGAGGTGGCGGGCATTACATTTTCAGTTCTTCTCCAAGCACAGCTTTGTGCACCCGCATTTATATGGAAAGGTATAAAGTATAAAAGCTGTGAATGGCATGTATGCTTTAGTCTCAACAACTTTGGAAGAAGTGTGCTGCGTTGCTTGCTTTGCTACAAATAAACCCTGCTGCTCACCTCAGAGCGGAGTTTGTGGATTGCGAGTTATCCAGGCACGACAGGACTGGAGCACTGTCAGAAAACAAAATTAGTTGAAAAGCAGAACCCAGGTACTGTACTGTAAGGAGCATGGAGGACCTATGGAGGCTGAGTTGGGACCGACCATGTGCATTGCTTGCAAAGTCAGCCTAGTGCCTTTTCTCCCCTCTCAGCTCACTTTGCAAGCAGTGCGTGTATGCGAGCCGTTTCAGGTGAGCTTCCATAGATAAGAAGAACTGATGAAAGAGCAGAAGCCCCAATGAATCAGTGGCAAAACTTGTTCTTAATTTGGAAGCATAAAAAGAGCGATTTGTCAGATAACGGGATGTCAAAAGGTGGGGGTTTCCTGTACGGTACAACATTCGATTAGCTCAGGAAGTCCCTACTTTCAAATGTCTTCTACCTCCCTTGCCAGTTAAGCTATTTTGAGTATTTTGAGTCCCCAGACATTCTCGACAGCAAATTACAGGCTTCCCTCCACATAGGAAGCTGCCATGTTTTCACAGAACCCGATGAAAAATTAATGGGGTCTCCATAAGTCGACAGGTGACTTGAAGGTAGAGAAACATACATCCTCTGTCTCTAACACAGCAGAACAGTAATCCATGACAACTCACACTACAATTAATCTGTCCCTTTTAAATATACCACTGCAAATTTTGTGTTTTTTGCTGCAAATAAGTAAGCAAGGGAGCTTTTTTCCCCCCACTAACAAGCCCATGCAAAAAGTTCAAAATTCAGGCCATCAGAATAACATACATGCAGCAGTGTTGGACCAGAAGAAGAAACTATCGCATTCATGTTTTCCTTTCACAGAGGCCAACCTGTGTCCCCTAGTATGTTTAATCACTATTCTTCACCTTGTCCTCCTGAGTACCATATACAAAATAAATGGTGTGTGTGTGTGAGAGAGTGAGAGACACACTCACACTGGTTAGTAGGCCACGGAAGGCTTGAGCCTACAAGAATTTGGCCATTCCCTTTTTAAAGCTACCCAAATTGTTACATCTTGTGGCAGTGAGTTCCAGTGTCTAACTGTAGGCTGTGGAAAAGACATCTGTTTTGCCTGAACTCCAGGTATCTACAAGAGGTCTTTTGGTGCTGAGCACACACATTACAGGCCTCTGTTGCCCATCAGACTGTGGCACTGTCAGAAAGTAGAATAGTTTGAAAAGTGGAACCTGGTGTTTAATCTGTTCTTCTCCCCTTGCTTTTTTCCTTAAGGAACATGAGGGAATTATGGGGCTCGCTTGGATTGGAGGGTTTTCCTGGCAATATTCATTCAGAGGGTCTATGCCTTTGCCCTTCCTCCGAGGCTGAGAGAATGTGGCTTGTCCAAGGTCACCCAAGTGGGTTTCCATGGCTGAGCAGGGATTTCAACTCCAACCTCCTAACACTGAAACCACAACATCACACTGGCTCTCAAGTAAGTTTTATTGGTAGTAAATGAATATAACAGGTAATCCCATGGAATTATAGAATCATAGAGCTGGAAGAGACCCCAAGAGGCCATCCAGTCCAACCCTATTCTGCCATGCAGGAAGACAAATCACAGCACTCCCTTTGACAGACGTCCGTCCAACCTCTTTTTAGAAACCTCCAAAGAAGGAGGAGACTCCACCACACTCCATTCAGGCAGCTGCATATTCCACTGTCCAGCTGCTTGTAAGAAGTTCTTCCTAAGGTTTTGGTGGAATCTCTTTTCCTGAAGTTTGAAACCATTGCTCCACAGTGCCCTAGTCTCTGGAGCAGCAGAAAACAGGCTTGCTCCATTATCTCTATGACATCCCTTCAAATATTTAAACATAGCCATCATGTTCCCTCTTAACCTTCTCTTCTGCAGACTAAACATACCCAGCAACCTAAGCCACCCCTCAGCGGGCTTCATGGTTTCCAGGCCCTCTGCTCCCTCCTCTGGACACCTTTCAGCTTCAATCTTGAATTGAATTTGCAGCAACAAAAGCACCCCAGCTCCTTCACTGACAGGGTCCAGCATTCCCGTGCAGCCAAGGGTTGAACCGAGCCCCCCCACAATTGTACTAAGATACCCGGATTATCCCTGGGGAGTGATCTCCATGGCTGGCTCAATGGCTGGGGTGAAACTGATGGAAGATGGACCTCTAGGGGTTACACCACACAGCAACAAGCAAGGAAAATCAAGAGTGTGCCCCCTCTTCCCCATTCATAGCTATAGGAACTGTGGGAGCAGGTTAGCAACAGAAGAAAATTCACTCCTCCAATCTTTTCTCAACCTCCAAGTCCACGTAAAAGAAAGGTGTCTAACAAAGGCCATTTCCACCCTACTCTGTTACAGTGCTATTATTCCATTTTCAACATCCTATGAAATCCTGGGGTTTGCAGTTTAGAGAGGGGCATTTAGACTTCTCAGCCAGAAAGCTCTTAGCCCTCAATAAACTGCAAACCCCAGATTCCAGATGTTGAAAGTGGAATAACAGTACTCTAACAGTGCAGTGTGAAAAGGCCCAAAATCACGCATACAAACTGATTGTTTCCAAACCACTGGCCAGCTGTTAATTCTTGTCCACAATGCTTAACAAGGACTCCAAAACCTGCATGATGAAGCCTAGCTCCCTACAACGTCCTTCCGACGTCTCTCCCCTCTCAGTTTCCAGAAGGATGACTTAGCTCTCTTTGACGCTGCAGACTTTGCTGAAGGCAATGGATGGTTTAGAATCATATGAGTTGGAAGGGACTCCAAAGATCATCCAAACCAACCCCATTCTGCCAGGCAGGAAAGCACAATTACAGCACTCCCAAGAAATGCCCCTTTTAAATTCAGTTTCATGATCTCCAAACATGAAAGAGCCTACCAGCATCCAAGATGAATCTATATTCCACTATCAAACAGTTCTTACTGCCAAGCAGTTCTGCCCAATATTTACTCAGAAGCCCCTTTCACAGAATCACAGAGTTGGAAGGGACACCGAAAGGCCATCCCATCCAAGCCTCAATGCAAGAATAAACAACTAAAGTGTGCCCAAAATATGCCCATCCAACCACTGATTAAAGACCTTCAAAGACAGAGAGTCTCTGAGAGACAGCAAGGAGGGGGTCTACTCACACTTGCGTGGCTCCAAAGACTTGTTGGGACACACTAGGTGTTGCCTTGGCGGGTTCTGTGTCCTCTGCAGGCAGGCTAACATGGCGGAGGGCAGCAGGGTGGCTCAGGTGGCGTTACTCCAGATAATGCTGCAAGAAACCGCCCAAATAGGTATTGTTAGAAAACAAGGGGAAAGGATTGGTTATAAATAACAAATGGACCCATTGCTTAGTCCAGAAGCAAACTGGGAAGGCTGAAAACACTAAAGCAAGAGGAGTTTTCTTCTACACTCAACCTTTAAATTTACAGTGAGCTTTTATGACAATGGTTTGGCTAAATATTAAAGCAAAAGAAGCCCTCTTCTGTATTCAATCTGGAATTTCCTGAGTCTTCCTGACAGAGGATTGGCTAAACGGTAAAGCAACAAAATCCCTCTCCCATATTCAACCTGGAAACTTACAGTAAGTGTGCCTAACTGAGGACTGGCTAAACGTTAAAGCAACAGGGGCCCTCTCCCATAGTCAACCTGAAGTTGTAATAATAAGATCAAGGATTACCTAAATATTAAAGCAGGAAGAGCCCTCTCCCATATTCAACCTGGAAACTTAAGCCTTTTCCACAGAGAGGAATCGTCCTGTGATGGTGACGCAAAAGCAGCGGGACCACAATGATGTTTCTGCACAATGTCATCACAGTCCCATCCTTCTCCCACCGCCAACTAGTGCAACTGTGGAGTAAATCACTGATGCGCTTTCCCCGTTGATGACACCCAGTCACACAATGCTTCTGCACTTACCTGCCCTGCGGAAGGCTTGGAAGTGCAATGGAGATACTTCCTGCTCTACCACAGCATGGGAAAGTGTCTCACTGTGTTGCAGAAGAGGCATGCCCATGGTGCTCCCTTCTGCAGGGAACTGGCCCAGTGCAGAGGAAAGCAATCCAGTCATGCTGCTAGGATCACAACTGTAAGGCAACACGATAAGGCACATGTGTCAAACACAAGGCCCACAGGGCAAATCCAGCCCACTAGGCCATTTCATGTGGCCCTTGCACCTCTCCTGTAGCTGTGGCTGGGGGACAGAAAGGGGCATAGACAGGGTCTGGGGAGCAGAAAGTGGCACACTTTGGATATATTGGCCAATACTACGTGAGGTATAGGGACCATAAACTACTATCAAATCGTCCCAAAATGTCCAAGAAAAGAAAAATAGATGCAGAGAGAAAGCAGTTTAAAAACTAGTAATAATTGAATGCAGAGGCAATTATTTAATGCGATAAAAGAGTAGAGACATTTATATAGTATTACAGGTACAACCAGACCTTTGAATGCAACCATAATGCTGATGCAGCCCAAGATGAAATTGAGCTGGACACCCCTGAGAGGTGCGGAAAGGGCCTTAAAGTAAGCTTTCCCAATTGAGGACTGGCTAAACGGTAAAGCAGCAGGAGCCCTCTCCCATATTCAGCCTGAAACTTTTATGATAAGGTCAAAGATCTGCTAAATATTAAAGCAGGAAGAGCCCTCTTCCATATTTAACCTGGAAACTTATGGTATGTATTCCCAATTGAAACTTTGCTAAATAATAAAGCAACAGGAGCCCTAACACATACTCAACCTGGTGTCAGGCCTGGTCCCAGGTGCACACGCAAACAGGATTGCCCTCAATGGCTGAAACACAGAAATGAACAGGACCTTACTGCAGGCCATCGTAGACAAGGAAGGGAGAGCGCACAAGAGTCAGAGCGTTTATACAGGGAAGCCTCATTAATAGCTGGGAGAGGGAGGCTGCTGGCCAATAAATACAGCAGGTGGGGAGAATTCCATTACAGACAACTGCCATTTCTAGTGGAAGCAATGTGGTCTTCTTTTGGGTCCTTGGCTCATATTCCTGGAAAACCTTGACTCTTGCTTTATGTGCTGACTACGTTGCTGGATACTCTTTTGAACTGACGCTCTAAATTTCTTGCTGATCTAGACTGCTGGAACTGAAACTGGAACTGACTGGTAAGTTTCTGTAAATCTTGACTGTGGCTGCTACAGTAAACTCTGTTTAAGGAGTGGGAACCATCCTGATTGAAGACTATTTTTGTTGTGTGCTTTCCTGGGGTTTGTTCATAGAAGGGTTGTCATGGCCTTCCTGCGAGGCTGAGAAAGTGTGACTTGCCCAAGGTCACCCAGTGGGTTTCTATGGTTGAGCTGAGTGGGATTCAAACTCTGGTCTCTAGAGTTGTAGTCTAATGTTTCAACCACTACACCATGGTGGCTCTATATCATGCTTTTTTTATTTATCTGTTGTATACGTATATCTTTTTTTATTTTTGAATTTTAGTGATATTTCTGACTTTAGAATTTACAGTAAGTCTTCCTGATCGAGGACAGGTGAAATATTAAAGCAACCAAGGCCTTCTCCATATTCGATCTGCAGATTTATGATGAGTCTTCCTGACAGAGGACTGGCTAAAAAGCAAAGCAACCGGAGCCCTCTCCTACATTCAACTTGGAAATATACAGTAAAGTTTTCCTGATGGAGAACTGGCTAAATATGAAAGCAACCAGAGCCCTCTTCTGTATTCAACCCAGAAGACTTCCTCATTGTGGAAGGGCTAAACAGCAAAGCCAATGGAGTTTTCTCCTATATTCGGTCTGGAGAGATACAGCAAAGTCTTCCTGACAGAGGACTGGCTAAATATTAAGGCAACCAGAAGCTGTCTCCCTTATTCAACCAGAAACTTTACTGGAAGTCTTCCTGATCGAGGAGTGGCTAAATACTAAAGAAACCAGAGCCCTCTCCCATATCCAACCTGGAACTTTATGACACATCTTACAACTGAAGGCCAATTAAAGCAAAAGGAGCCCTCTCCCATACGCAACTTGAAAATTTTATGGTATGAGTGGGGATCAGCTAAATGGAAAGTTTTGCAAAAAAAGAAAAAAAGAAAAGTATACAAAAGATAGATACTTATTTTTATACAGCCTTGAGGACACTTACAGGTCTATAGAGGTGATGACCATCTATTCTGCTACATGAACATTACGTTTAATAGATGGAATTCTATACAGAATTTGAAAACAAGTCAATGTAAATCAGCCAACAAATAAAAGACATTTCATAGGAAATATAAGTAGACATAGAATAGGAAAAGGGAGTGGAAGAAGGTGAGAAGGGAGGTTTCATGGGATTATATGATTGCTCCTAAAGTCTGCGATAATAGGTAGGAAAAAGTTAATTCAAAATGACAGAAGCAGGTATAGTAGTGAGTAAAATGATGTGTCGATCTGGAAGTTATTGTTGGAATTTACTTCTATTGTTTTGTAATATTTTTATTGTTCTTTTTTCAATAATAAAAGGAATTAAAAAAAACCACAGGAGTCCTCTCCTCTATTCAACATGAAACTTTAGAACACAATTTAGGACCAAAAGATTGGCTAAAGATTAATGCAACTGGAGCCCAGTGCCATATTCAACCTGGAACTTTATGGGTTAAGTCCTTATGGTTAAGTCTTCCTGGCCAATATTATATTAAATATTATAATAAATAGTAAAGCAACAGCAACCCTCTCCCATATACAGCCTGAAATTTTTATCAAACAATTGAATATCAGCTAAATATTAAGGCAACCAGGAGCCCTCTCTCTGACATTTTTATGATATGACTGAGGATTGGTTAAATATTTAAGGATACGGAACCCTTTCCCATTTCAATTTGGTACTTTAAAATTAAGCAACCTGGAGTCCTGGCCAATATTCATCCTGGCAACCCTACAGGGATGACATGTACTGGCTAGCTTCAAGTTCAGAGAGGAAGCTTGGATGGGTTCAAAAGCTTTATTCAGGACAGTGAAGAAAACATCAGCTCACCTCAGCAACCGCCAAAACTAAAGAGCCATTGGCCAAGCTGGAGCAAGTCCAGAGGAGGGCGACCAAAATGGTGGACGGTCTGGAAGCCATGAAGCCCTATGAGGAACAGCTGAGGGAGCTGGGGATGTTTAGTCTGCAGAAGAGAAGGTTAAGAGGGGACATGATAGCTATGTTTAAATATTTGAAGGGATGCCATGTAGAGCAGTGGTTCTCAACCTGTGGGTCCCCAGATGTTTTTGGACTTCAGCTCCCAGAAGCCCTGAGCATTGACCATAGTGTCTGGGGCTTCTGGGAGCTGAAGTCCACAAACATCTGGGGACCCACAGGTTGAGAACCACTGATGTAGAGGAAGGAGAGGGCCTGTTTTCTGCTGCGCCAGAGACCAAGACAAGGAGCAATGGATTCAAGCTGCAGGAAAGGAGATTCCACCTGAACCTCAGGAAGAACTTCCTGACGGTCAGGTCTGTCTGGCACTGGAAGATGCTGCCTCAGAGTGTAGTGGAGTCTCCTTCCTTGGAGGTTTTTAAGCAGAGGCTGGAGGGCCCTCTGTCGGGAGTGCTTTGAGGGTGTTCCTGCATGGCAGGGGGTTGGACTGGATGGCCCCTGGGGTCTCTTCCAACTCTACATTTCTATGATTCTATGACTTGCAGTACCTTATAAGCAGTAACATTACAAATTGGCCTACACAAGCATTCTTTATAACGGCTAATTAAAACAACTTTTTTTCCGGACTCTCATCTTGCCTGCCAACGGTGTGACCTTGCCTGCCAACGGTGTGACCTTGTCTCTTCAGCCTTATCAGGAATCATTGCAACATCACTCCCTCCTTTCCCAGCAGGCTGTTTCTCACCTGCTCCCATCATCCCCTTTACAACACAATAAAGCCCATTTTCAAACACAGCATTACATGTCAGGATGTGTTGCTCCTGTTGTATGTTTAGTAACAGTTGCAATAGATTTGTAAGGCAACGCTGGCTAGAGCTAGTATGTATTTGCCTTCAATTGACACCAGCAACCATGCATCTGCTTTTAATTGACCTCTGTAATGACATATCTGGTTGTAACATTTGAAATCTCAACAGGCCCCGAATGGGCAGCTGCTTGCAGCGGACATTCGGAAGGGAAGATCAAAAGGAGGAAAAACAATGGAAGAAGCAGAAAGTGTTACGAGAACACCTAAGACAAGAGACAGAAACTTGTGCTATGACAAAAAGTATGTGAATAATTGTTCCCAAAATGAAAAGTAATGTAAATAATTATAGCCTGGGAAAGGAGTTTGAGCTGGTGAGGTTTTTTTTTTTTTTTTTGGACATGTAGACCTTTTGACCCAAACCTTTTCATCAGAGATGGGACGAATCCAGAATTTTCTGAATCCGAATCCCTGGAATGTTCTGGGAATCCATGAATCTTGCGAATCTCGAATCTTTTGAATCCTTTTTTAAAAAAGAGTTTTAAAAGGCAAGGAAAAGAAGGATAATCTTGGGCAAGACACACTCTCTCAGCCTTAGCAAAAGCCTGGGCAGAGGAAAACCTCCCTCTGAAGAAATCTTGCCAGGATAATTGTCATAGTTTTGCTTCAGGTTCTCCCCAGATTGAAAATGACATGAAGGCCCTTTCTACACAGGCAGGAAAATGTGGATTAATCTCACATTTTCCTGCCTGTGTAAACAGGGCCACATACTACAGTACAGAGATAGTCCAGATCAAAACTGGCTTTTCTTTGCTTAGCTTCTTCTGGCATGCTGGGGTTTGTAGTTTGATGAGGCACCAGCACACTTTGGCAGAGAAGGCTGTGACACCTTGTAAAACTACAAAGCCCAGAATTGTGTCTGAAAGAGCTTTGCAAGGGAGCCATGCAAAGGAATCTTTCAGCTGTCCTTGAAATCTCAAGCCTGTAGCTTCCAGTCAAGTGCTGAACTTAAATATGAAATGTTCAATTTAAGTATCTTAGAATACAACCCCAGATGTAATTTCTGAAATTGTTAGCAAAGACCACTATTACTCCAAGGGAAAAACTCACCTACTTGTCATCTCCCCTTGCGTTTCTGGTCTCCCAGGTTTTCAGGCATCCTGGTCTCCAGCAAACTATTTGGTCGGTGGATACAAAAGATTCGGTTTGCCTATTTTGGCACAGGGATTCGGATTCACATATTTCATAGAATCATAGAAATGTAGAGTTGGAAGAGACCACAAGGGCCATCCAGTCCAACCCCCTGCCATGCAGGAAAACCCTCAAAGCACTCCCGACAAGTTGCCCAGGATTCAAGGATTCGGTTGACCCATCCCTACTTTTCAGGCACACCAAAATGTGTATGGAAAGGTATAAAAATTTGTAACCAACTCTGATGCTGTAGTCTCAGCAACAGTTTGGTCATGTTGCTGTGTTGCCTGCTTTGCTAAAATGCCTCCCTGACCATGCGCAGCCCTTGCAGCCTGGAGGAGGGGAGTTTGATGCCCTCCCCGGAAGAGACCACCAATGGGCAGATGGTGCAGGCAGCGCCAGACTGCGCCACGTGATGGGGCGAGCAAAGGCCTGTTTATTTCCAGAGACCCCACACGCAATCTCTTTGGATCATCGCCACAACCCACCCCTCCCACCCTCATTGCTGTGTGCCTTAGTTGGGTCACTTCGGGGCCAGGTAGGAATTTTTCCTTCCGTTTGTGGGGTTTTTTTCATCTACCCCACACTGTTTCGATTGGAGCCGGGAAATTGGCTGGGATATGGTTGTCACTTAGGCATTCACCTGGCAGGGAAGGGGCAAAGTGACAGCTCCGGCGGCCACCTTGGGTGCAGAGGGAGTCTCCGAATCTACTCTTGAGTCATGCAATCTTGGGGGTGGTGAAGGTGGCACCCCCTTGAGGTTAACACAGGGATTTAATTCCAGCCTGAAGGGTCCTGTGATTTCGGCAGGAGTTACCCCAGTGTACACGTCCCCCTACGTTGCGAGCAACCAGTAATAACTGGGTTGCTCCAAGGGCTCAAGGTGATTTGCCCGAGGGAAGGTCAAGGGGTTTGTCACCTGACCTCGGCTGGACCCACATTCCTCCTCTTGCTGCTTCCTCCAGGTCCTTAATGATTAAATAAATAAATAATTCAATAATTCAGTAAAGGTGGCCCTAGTTTACCCAAGTCTATGTGTCTGGACTCTTTATTCCGGGGTTGGGACATCAATAAACGCTTCCGTTTGGAAACTCTCAGCAAAGCTTTTGAGAGCAAGTTAGCCAGGGATAATTCATTCTCTATCAATCTCTCATTTGTCCAATCACCAGTCCAGGCTGGAAATTTTCAAACAAACTTGTGCTATTTCTTTAAAGGGAAAAAAAAGCAAGCAAGCAACAGCCTGGTAATTCACACCGACCTCCAGAGAAACACACAGAGGTCAGATAAAAAAAGGATTAGAGACGTTGCCAAGAGAACAGGTGCAAGACCTGCAGCGACTTCTCCTCCTACCTCTATCAACCATCACCAGCTTCTCTTTCTCTTGTGAACACAGAGAAATTGCCATTTCTGGATAAAACTGCCAACAGAAGCAGGTGGCGTTACCCAAGACAACGTGCCAAATGTCCCCAGGAGAAAACATGCAGGTGGAACTTAAAAGCGTATCTTTCAAAATGTATATATCTCCAAAATTCTAAGAAGGGGCCATTTAAAAAAAAAAATCACACTGCAAAGGAAGCTTCATAGAAAGGACAATGAAACTTCCCAAGGTTGCGATCAGCCCTTGCAAAGTTTAACATTGAAAAGAAAAAAAAAACATTCTTTTCCGAAAATAAATGAAGTTTAAGCAGTAGAAGGAATAGATATGTTTAGGGATTGAAAGAATACTAAACAATTTTCAAGAACAATAGGAAAACATGTTAAGTGTTAAGAAACCTGCTGTTAGAATCATAGAAATGTAGAGTTGGAAGAGACCACAAGGGCCATCCAGTCCAACCCCCTGCCGTGCAGGGGTGCCTTTAAACTATTCCTGACTTATGGTGACCTTAAGGGGTTTTTCTTGGACAGATCTGGGGTTGAGAGTGTGTGATGTGCCCAATGTAACCCAGTAGGTTTCAGTGGCTGAGTGAGGAATCGAATCTTGGTGGTCAGGGTCATAGTACAATGCTCAAACCACTACATCACACTGGCTTACTCAAGGATATTTTACCAAACTATAAATCCCAGGATTCCACAGGCTGTTATAAGGGTTCCAAAGTGGTATAACTGCCGAGTGTGGAAAGTGTGGAAAGAGTGTGGAAAAGTGTTTTTCACATTATGCAATTACAGCATGAAGCTTGTTCTTTAACAGCCATGGTTTTGTCCCACAGGACTCTGGGAGTTGTAGTTTCCTGAAGTACTTAGAATTCTCTGCTAGAGAGGTCAAGTGCTTCACCAAACCATAAACATCAGGACTGCACAGGAAGGAACCATGGTGGTTAAAGAGAAAATGCAGAATCACTAGATCATCCAGGGGTCATGTAGTCCAACCCCTGCCCAGGCAGGAACACACAATTAAAGTATTTTTGGGAGACGTCCATCCCATCTCTCTTTACAGGCCCCCAAAGAAAGGACCACCATTTAAGGAAATCCATATTCCCCCTCTGAACAGCTCTTATGCTAAAGATGTTCTTCTAATGTTTAGATGGAACTTCTTTACCAGCAATTTGAACCCACTGGTCTCTGTATCAGTAAGACATAGTCTCTCTCCATCTTGCAATATGTCATCCCCTCAGACATTTAAGGGTGGCTCCATCATGTCAATGTCCAACCATCTCTTTAAAGGCCTCCAAAGACGGAGGAAATTCCACCACTCTCCAAGGCAGTGAGTGTTCCACCATCAAACAGCTCCTACAATAATGAAGTTTCTCCTAAAGTTTAGGTGGAATCTCTTTTTGTGAAATTTGGAGCCACTGCTCCATGTCCTGGTCTATGGAGCAGCAGAAGACAGGCTTGCTCTATCCTCCATAGGACATCCCTTCAACTATTTAAACATGGCTGTCATCCCCTCTTAATCTTCTCCTCTTCAGGCTAAACCTATCCAGCTCCCTCAGCCGCTCCTCAGAGGGCTTCCTAGTTTCCAGACCCTCCACCATTTTGGTTGTCCTCTTCTGGACACCTGCCAGCTTGTCCATCTCCTTCCTGAACTGTGGTGCCCAGAACTGGACACGAGATTCCAAGGAAGAACAGAATGGCACTATTACTTCCCTTGACTTAAACACTATTAAACACTATTAAATCCTATTCATGCAGCCAAAAATTGCACTGGCTTTTTTAGCTGTTGCATCACATTGTTCACTCATGTTCAGCATGTGGTCTAATACAACTCCTTGATTTTAACTTCCCTAACTCAATTCTTCTTAAAGCTTGATTTCTACTTCTTGAACATCTTTGTCCCTGAATATGGTCTTGAACAGAAGTCCAAAACTGGAACACAGTGTTCCAGACATGATTGGGTCAAAGTAGAATATAGTACAGCCGGTTCTCCCATTCATTAGGGTTAGGGATGCAGGAGACTTGCAAAAGAGGAAAAACTGTAAATATCAAAATGCATGTGTGTGTCTGGGAGAAGGGGGCCAAGGCATGGTAGGGAGAGCAGGCGGCCAGGGTCCAAACCAGGTCAGGAAAAGTGGATGGGTTGGCTTGGTGGCCCTAGACTTCTTCTGTCTTGCCCATCTCCTTCCTTGGGTGTGTGTGGGGGCATCAGGAAAGGGTTTGTGGTGCTAAGAAATTGGACTGTGATCTGTCCTTAGCTGGCCAAGCAGTGGCTGGTGGAGAAGGAGGAAGACCATGAAAGTGAAACGTGCAAATGTGGATGGCCACACAACAAAAGCAATCTTGCAAGATGACCATCCAATCTTTGTTTCAAGGCCTCCAAAAACAGATACTCTCTGAGACAGTCTGCAGTCCCTTGTGGAACAGCTCTTACAGTCAGGAAGTTGTTTTTAATGTCTAGATGGAATTTCTTTTCATGCAATTTTGAATCCACCATAGCAGCACAGTGCGACCATTGTGTTACAATGGCACTAAAGGGCCCCTCTGTTCCTTTGAACACATCTCCTTCCAAGTTCTTGGAACAGAGTCCACGCGGACCGGTAAGCAGAGAGCAGAAATGGCTGAGTGTAGAAAGATAATTCAGCCCCCGTTGCTCCCTACAGCAGGAAGGTAAATTCTAATGCCAAGGTCACCACTGCTGGGCCAAAGAAAGCTTTTGGCACAACCCCACAGATGGCTGTCAAAAGCTCTCAATCAACCTCATGGCCTCCTGATGAGAGCTGAAGAACTGTTCCTCCTGGCCTTGAGGTGCACAATCTGGATTATGTGCACCTTGTGTCAGTGTAAACTCTCTCATATTGCAAATGTATGTCAGATAGTGGAGGGCATCAAAGAATTTCAGAAGAAAATGAGGCTACAGATTATAGCAAAACTTTCAACTGCATAGATATGGAAAACTATGGGTCACTCTTGAAGAAATGGTGTACTCCAACATTTGATTATCCTACAATATAACCCCTGTACTCAGGGCAAGAGGCTACTGTTAGGACAGGATTTGGAGAAACAGAATGGCTTCCAATTGGCAAGTGGGTCAGGCAAGGCTGCCTTTTGCTACCCTGCCTGAAGAAAAGCTGGATTTGACTTTGAGGAAGAAGGTGTGAAAATTGGAGGAATGAATATTAACAATTCCATTTAACCTCACCAGTCCTCTTGCAACTGACTGCTCATCAAATCAACACCATCTAATACACTGGTTTTAAAAATGTAAAATGAAATGCACTGGATTTATTTTGCTAACATGGCACAGCAAAAGAGCTAAAACCCAAATTATTCATTAAAAACAAAATAAAATTCTAGATTCTTGGATAGGATTGGATGAAGTCACTAGCAGTCTTCTTAATATCACAGTTCTTAACATGTTGATGGAATCTCTTCTCTTCTAATTCATGGCAACTGGGAAACCAATAATAAACAAGCCACTTTATCAATTGACAGATCACTGGTTTTTGGATAAGATCAGATTGATGGATAGTCCAAAGCTCCAGTCAATAACACCAGTAGATTCTGAAACTGGGCTAATAATAACAGCAACAAGAACATGCTATTTTGTCCACTAAAGTCACTGATTCCTAGATTCTTGGATAAAACCAAATCCATGGATAGTCCAAAAGTCCAGTCAATAAGACCTGATAGCTTCTGAAACTGAGAGTGCCACCACAACAGCAACATACTTTTTTGTCCATTGAAAAGTCATGGATTCCTAGATTTTTGGATAACACCAGATTCATAGGTAGCCCAAAACTGCAGTGGATTGTTTAACTGAGATGATGACAAAATAAATTACTGCAATATCCTATTTTATCAAGGGAGGAAAGGTTCCCCTCACTCTGGATTCAGCTGCCAATGGATTCTATTCATTATTCTTATTTCTTATTATTTCATCTTTTTCTCTTTCTCTCTCTCCACCAGGGATGTTTCTCCATCATTATTAATAAATTCAAAGTCCTGAAACTGCCATCGCTTCCAAACTGGAGCACACTGGTTAATGGTTATGTCAGCACAATTTAGCCTGAAACACATCTTTCCATTCCTTGAAACACTGACAGATGGAGGGGTATAGGCAGAAACGCACTTCCCTCACTTTGGTCTCTCAGCTTGATAAAATTAGTGTGGACACGAGCGTGTGGTTGCTCATTCTCCTGGCTCCTTTGTCTTTCTTCTTTCAGACAAAATGTGCATTTTTAAAAAAAAAAAATCAAGAAATCTCATGCCTTAGCACAACTGGGGAATGAGAGAGATGGAGAGTGTGAAAATAAGGGCAATTTTGCGAGGAGAGAACTCAGTTAACTTGAAAACAAGAGGGTAGCCATGTCAGAAAACATTAGCTTTTGGAAGCGCTGGACCTTTATACCAGGTTGCCCACCTTCCCAGAAACAGAAAAAGAGAGAAACAAAAAGATTTAATTGTGGTCTGAAAGAAACAGAAGGGTTTATGCACAAATAAATACATATGCAGGGTGAATTAGTTGCTGGGAATAGCCAGTTACAGCAGGCAATGTGAAGCCTCCAAGGTTTCTTAGAATCATAGAATCCTAGAGTTGGAAGAGACACAACTCTGGTTCGACTGGACCCCACATCAAAGCACTCCCCTTGACAGATCGCTATCCAGCCTGCACTTAAAAACCTCCAAAGGAGACTCCACCACATTCCACTGAGGCAGCAGATTCCACTGCCCCTAACACCCACATTCACTAGACCACACTTGTTTTCCAGTGGCTAGGCTGGTCAGTTTGGAGGTGGCCGGAAAACTGAATCCACGATGCAGAAGGCAAACATACCTATTGCTCTAAGTGACCCAGCCTTACCACTTGGAACCCCTTGGAAGCCCTGAAGCCCTGTAGGGAGCATCTTAGGGAGCTGGGGATGTTTAGTCTGCAGAAGAGAAGGTTAAGAGGGGACATGATAGCCATGTTTAAATATTGGAAGGGACGGCATGTAGAGGAGGGAGCGGGCTTGTTTTGTGCTGCTCCAGAGACCAGGACAAGGAGCAATGGATTCAAGCTGCAGGAAAGGAGATTCCACCTGAACCTCAGGAAGAACTTCCTGACAGTCAGGGCTGTCCGGCAGTGGAATCTGCTGCCTCGGAGTGTGGTGGCATCTCCTTCTTTAGAGGTTTTTAAGCGGAGGCTGAATGGCCATTTGCTGGGGGTACTTTGAGTGTTTGTTCTTGCATGGCAGGGGATTGGACTCAATAGCCATTGTGCTCTCTTCCAACTCTACGATTCTATGGGATACGAGGTTACAATGTGTTTTCCCATGGAAAGCACTCCAGAGTCTTACTTATTAATTTAATTTAATTTAATTTATTAATTATTCAGAACAATTATAACCTCAATCTTCAGCCAAACTTGTCCCCAAAGCAGTTTATGAATTGTTAATTTGAAAGTTCCTGGCCCTCAGACCGCTAATGAACCTCTATTAACATTTAGACCCCTCTTCCTTTGTTCATTCACAACAGCCACCATAATAATCATTAGTACAGTGGTGAATTTTTGCAGTGCAGGCACTCACTGCCAAGAAAGGATTTCTGGTGCAAGGATTTTCCAATGAAAATTCAGAAATGCAAATGGCTGGATACAATCTCCATCCACAAAGCCATTTTCAACCCAATGTTGGCGAGGAGTTTGTTCTGTTTTGGTGCCACTTGGGCAGGAACTGTGGGGGACCACAAATGTGGATTTTGGTGGCCCCCTCATTTGCACAGTGGCCTTCGTCTTTCCCATGGGTCACATCTGGACCATGGGACACTTTCTCCCTAATCCAGATGTAGAATAAGAGAGCTCCCTATGCTCTCTTTCAAACCAACTCCAAAAAAAGACCCATTTCAATCTCCACTTTTCCTCCACCAACCGGAAACACAATTTGCTTTCCCTCCCGCCTTGCAACAGAAAGGTAACCCAGGAGAAAAGTTACTTAATTCTTAGCAGGTGCCTGGAGTTGCCAACTGGTCCTCCTAATGAATAAGAATTATTCTTATTCATAAAATAAGAGGACTTTTTTCTCTGCTATTTTAAGAGGCAGATTTCCCAACAAGAGACAGTTACTGTGCAATTATCCTAATCTCGGTTCTTTTTCTTCCCTGCATCCCATATGTATCAGCTTTTCTGTCTCTTTTTCTCTCCAAATAAAAGACAATCACCCTACCAACCACCTTTCATCACTGACTATTTTACTTTCTGGAAAGGCACCTTGAAAGAAGCGATTTTCTCTCTGAAAGGAACTTTTTCAATCTCTTTCAAAACCAATTTTCACCTATTACTACTCCCTTTAAGAAAAAGAAATAAGAGACAGAGAGGGAGAAAATCTTTTTTTCTTTTTTTTTTAAAGCACACTTGTTATTTATCCTTCACTAATGTGGCAAAAAGCAATGGTTATTCATTTTCTGACTTTGATTTCTGCTAATATAAATATGCATTGGCAATCGTAATCACTTGGAAACTATGCATGTGGAAGGAATGAGTGAAACAAAAACCACAGCCTAGAAAGGGCTTGATTGAGGATCAGAATTTGCTCAGCTTTGCTAGGATCACAAACTATGGTCTAAACCACTGGTTCTTAGACTTTTCTTTACCAGGGACCATCTTTAAATATAATTTGTTGCTGAGGGCCCCCAAGACTTAAATAGTTAAATTTAGATGTAAATATTCAAATATGTAATCTAAGTTTCGAATGTACATTTATTAAAGGCTTCTAAAGATTAGGATTCAAATCCCTGCTCATACACTGGGTAATCTTGGGCAAATCACTTTCTCTCAGCCTCAGAAGAAGGCAAAGGCTAACCCTCTTCTGAACAAATCTTGCCAAAAATAGTACCCTGTGATAGGGTCACCTCAGGGTTGCCCTAAGTCGGAAGACACTTGACAGCACGCAACAACAAAGTGCCACTAACACGGGGAAGGTCTTTCTTGCCATCATATCTCCCTATCTGAAATCTGACTTTTGGAGACCATAAAGCATGAGGGTTTTCTTGGCGAGATTTGTTGCCTTTGCCTTTCTCTGAGGCTGAGAGAATGTGACTTGCCTGAGGCCACCCAGTGGGTTTCCATGGCCAAAAGGGGATTCATACCCTGGTCTCCAGGATCATAGTTTGGGCACGCACACAGACCTGCGGCCATTTCCCTTTCATCACAGACGTGTAGCTGGGGGGTGTGGGTGCCAAAACTTCTCCCTTATTTGCAAATGAGGGAACAGTTTGGGTACACTCACACACCTGCCACCGTGTCCCTCGACACCCACAATCCCTGCTGCTACGTCCCTAATGAAGGAGACACTGGCATGTACATGGGCATGCCCAAACTGTGCAAACAACGGAGCAGTTTTGGTACCTCACCCACCCACCCCCACTGCCGTGTCCCTGTTGCTGCCGCTGCTATTGGACTCCAGCAGTCGAGCTCTGTGGGCTCCCTGTGAGAGCCCCATGGACCCTCAGGGTTCCCTGGACTCCAAGTTAAGAACCACTGGATTAGAAAAACACACAGAAAATATAAAAATGCACCGAGATGCAATTCTCACGAGGTGGAAACAGCCAGGGAAGAATGGCAGATGAACCAAATTTAGATTCCGTTCTGATTTTTCTTTATTGCCACCTTAAGGATTATATTCTGCATTTCTGAAGCCTGAAAACCCTTGAAGAGCCAAAACTGACGTACATGGCTGCCCAAAGATCTGCCCCACAACAAGGCCACCTTCCCGTGTTCCTACTGCAAACGGTACCTGGTTGATGTCCCCAATAACATTCTCCAGGTAAAGGAACCATGACAGAGGGGCATGGCAGTCAGAGTTGGAAATACTGGCCTGGATGAGCCAAGTGGAATGGCATTTCCCTGTATTCTGGCACAACAGCTCCCCATTCAGTCTGCAAAGCTAGCATCCTGTCAGAATGTGGAGCCCTTGCCAAACACTGATCTGCTGGATGCATGTTGAAATAGTGTAGTGTAGACCGCCAGAAAATTAAGCTAGCAATGGTACAAAGTATCCAGGACTAACTTGATTGTAACAATGTATCTGCTTGGAGTGTGGCTGTGCTATTACAAAGTATCACTTGGTTAATTGCTTTATTGCCTCTTGCTACAATGTATGCCACGAGGGAGAGAAAGTCAAAGCAGGCAAAAACAAAAGTGTCGAGGAGAGCGTTTTGGGAACTTAAAGTGTCTAAGATGAGAGACAGGAAGTATGTTGTTGTTGGAAGGATGAGAAGTGGGAACCAAATTCAGGTCTGGGAACGGTCTAAAGAAGTAGGGTGGTATGATCTCTCTCCAATCGCAGCTCTGCATGCCTAAAATCTGTATGTGTGGGCATAAAATATGTGCACTCCATGTATGTTTAATTCTCAGCAACTTCAGAAGAAGCATGCTGTGTTGCTTGCTTTGCTACAAATAAGCACTCCTCAAAGTGGAGTCTGTGGATTGCAGTTATCCAGGGCATGACAGCCACACAAGAGGCTGAGCACAACGCCTCCCTATGTGGTAACTTTTGAGATTCTAGCTCTGGAAAATATATTCTTTTTTTAATTGAATTGCTCTGGGCAGTCACCCAGCTCCAACTCCCACCTGTAACCTTCACCCACCTGCTGCCCTCCCTCTCTTCCCAGCTGGCCGCCAACAGGTGCACCTATCCCAGAGGTGTGAGGGACCTTTTGCATAAAGGTAGCCAAGTGGCAACCTTCCTTCTCACCAGATTATTCCACCCATGGTCAAATCGACAACCTACCATCCCTGCACACACCTCTACCCTGAGAACCAGTTTTGGAATTTCTGATGGGCTCATCCCCTCCAGAATTTAGGAATGAAGACACCTGTCCAGCTCCAAAGCACAGAACGGCAGGAGGAAACCATTTTGTGACATCCAACACACCTTTACAGCATATTTCTAGCACACATTATTCCATTAAATAATATCAATACCTTACACAATAAAATATATTCCATAATAATTACACTAAATAATTATTTTAGCAATTACCTAACGATATGGGAACCAGCACGATATAGTAGCTTGAGCGGCATAGGTTAGGACTCTGAAGACCAGGGTTCAAATCCCTGCTCAGCCATGGAAACCCCAAGTCACATCCTCTCAGCCTCAGAGGAAGGCAAAGACAAACCCTCTCTGAACAAATCTTGCCAAGAAAAACTCTAGGAGACTCAGTGTGATGCAGTGGTTTGAGGCTTGGACTATGACTCTGGAGACCAGGGTCCAAATCCCCAAATTGGCTGACCTTGGGCAACTTACACTCTCTCAGCCTCAGAAGAAGGCAGAGGTAAACCCCTTCTGGACAAATCGTGCCAACAAAAACTTGTAAAAATGGTTGCTGTAGGTTGGTAAAGACACGAAGGCAGGCATCAACAATATAAAAATATATACAAATTATTAAACAGTGGTAATGGAATCAATTTACAATAAAACGTTCTTGTAATACTGTTATTATCAGTAATGATATCAGTATTAATAACAGGCATAAACAATAACAATCATGATCTCCTTTGGTTTCTAAAAAGTATTATTTTATTATAGATTATTAATCTACCAGGTATTACTAACTGGAGCTTTGGACAATCCATGGCCTAGAAAAACTAATAATTAATAGCTGAATTAAGCAATTACTTGTAGCTAGTAATCAATTCAATCCTCCTATTAATAACTAATTAGTTAATAATAATAATACAGTAATTAATTCACAAACAATTATTTATAGCTATTATTATTACTGATCACTGATAGTCCGAACCTCCAGTTAGTAACACACAGTAGACTATGGAAGCAAAGAACGCTTCTCCCAAATGTCTGCCAGGTCAGGGACGAGAGCACAGCCCAAAAATGGAAATATAGTCAGCCCTCCACATTTGTGGGTTTCACTTTTGCAGATTTGATTATTCATGGATTATTTGCTGCTGTTTCTGCTGCTGTCCCCTATGTCATTTCTAACAGGGACTGCAAGACTCATGACACTGAGAAACTGAGAACGAGGCTTGTTAAGTCCCTATTAAACATGGGGTGGGGCAGCAGTGAAGATGGCAAGGAGCCTCCACCAGCCCCCCACTTCTGCCTGGTGAAGGAACCCTGATGCCTCAAAGGAATCCACAGTGGGTTGAATATGCTGATCATCCTTTTTTTGTGTGTTAAATATAGTTTGGGAGGGCCTAAAGTTATTCATGGTTTTTCCACTTTACAGGGGTCCTGTGCCCCTAACCCTAGCAAATCTGGAGGGATGACTGTAACTAGAAAGTGGAACCCATGTGTGGTAGAGAATGTGAAGGACTTATGGAAGCTTGTTTGGGAGCAACCATGCATGCACTGTTTGCAAAGTCTCTCAACTGGCTGAGCTCACTTTGCAAGCAACGCACACGTGTGCAATCCCAAGCGAGCCTCTGAAGGCAAGAAGAACAGGCAGAGGCCCACTGTTTCGATGCTTGCAATACAGACAAGTTCCATTAATTTGACCAGGAAATGCACTCTTTCTGTAGGCAAGATTTGGGACTGCAAGTAGTCTGAAGAAATGATCCACAGGCAAGACAAACTGATGACCAAATTGGTGGGCATGGGAACTGAGAAGCCTCAGGGAGCTGGGGAGGCCCAGGGATTAGGGAGCTGAGGATGTTTAGCCTGGAAAAGGGAAGGTGAAGAGGCAACATGATAGCCATCACATGTCATTCCCTGTTCTGAGCCTTGGGGAGATGTGGATAACAAATAAAAATTCATTATTATTATTATTTAATGGAGGATGGAGCAAGCCTATTTTCTGCTGCTCCAGAGACCAGGACACGGAGTAATGGCTTCAAACATCAGGAAAATAATTCCACTTAAATCTTAGGAAGAACTTCCTCATGGTAAGAGCAGTTTGAGAGTGGAATCTGCTCTTGCCTCAATGGAGTGCAGTAGTCTCCTCCTTTGGAGGTTTTTAGGCAGAGGCTGGATGATCATTTGTAAAAAGGAGGGCTTTGATTATGTCTCCCTGTATGGCAGAATGGGGGTTGAACTGGATAGCCCTTGCTCTTCCAATTCTTTGTATGACAAAAGAGTGGATATCATGTCAAATTAATGGAACTAGTCCTTAAAAAAAGAGTCACCAAATAAATGGGGAGGGGACTTCCTGTAATAGTAATAATAATAATGATAATAATATTTTTGATAACTTAATATTTCTAACGACGATGATGATGATCGGCCCGCCTTCTCTTTCTGTCCACAGAAACACACCAACCCAATCCCTCACTCACCCTCATGTGCCACCTCTGCCAGTCTATACTTAAGGAATAAGATTAAACATTATGATAAAAGGCAGTTTAATGCACCCTGATCTGCCCCCAGAGGCCTCTCTTGGCTTATTGGCTAATCTGCTGTGATGTCATGGAAAGACTCACGAGGTCAAAAAACAGAAAAGACAGCAAACTGTGCCAGACATGAGATGCCATGTCACAGCTCAGGTTTGGAGCAATGGTCAGGCCAGGTGAGAGGTGCCTGGGGGAAGGAAACAGGAAACCCCACACCGAGTCTACACAAGAGGGGTGGATGAAATGTGGCCCATCAGCCATACGTGGCATTCAGTATTTTATCTGGCCCATCTCTCCCTCCACCCCAATTTCTTTTTCCCCAAAAACAGGATCATGGTTAGTTGCAACTGTCAAGCATTTAGTCATGACAGTGTAAACACCTGCATGCAAAGAGAAGCAACTTTGAGCAACTTACATGAAATGCAGAGTGACCTTGTGCAATGCTCAATCACAATATACAACAGGCAACACCAAACACAGCTATATGTGCAACTCTGCCTCCTCTGCTTTCAGCCAAATACAGTGGCACAGCATAACATAAATATCCATGCCTTTATATTATGTTATGCTATGCCAGTGCTACGGAAACCCAGGAGAGCACAGCAACAGATGCCAGTCGCAGAATCCTAGAGCTGGAAGACACCCGAAAGGGGCCATCTGGACCAACCCCTTTCTGCCGTGTGGGAAGGCACCATCAAAGCATTCCCAACAGACGGCTGTCCAGTCTCTGTTTAAAAACCTCCAAAGAAGGGAGGAGACTCCACCACACTCCGAAGCAGCATATTCCACTGTCGAGCGGCTCTTGCTACCAAGGAGTTCTTCCTAAGGTTTAGGTCAGTGGTTCTCAACCTGTGGGTCCCCAGATGTTCGTGGACTTCAGCTCCCAGAAGCCCCAGCCACTATGGTCAATGCTCAGGGCTTCTGGGAGCTGAAGTCTACAAACATCTGGGGACCCACAGGTTGAGAACCACTGGTTTAGGTGGAATCTCTATTCCTGACTTTGGAAGCAACCACTCCATAGAGTCCTGGTCTCTGGAGCAGAAGAAAACAGGCTTGCTCCATCTTTAACATGACATCCCTTCAAATATTTAAATATAGAAAATTACCCTTCTCTTCGCCAGGCTAAATCTACCCAGCTCCCTATCTCCTTCCTCATAGGGCTTCATAGTTTTCAGGCCTTCAGCCATTTTGGTCGCCCTCCTCTGGACACCTTACAGCTAGTCCATCTCCTTCCTGAACTGGGGTGCCCAGAACTGGACACAGGATTATTCCAGGTGGGGTCTGACCAAAGCAGAATAGAGTGGGACCATCACTTCCCTTGACCTAGACATTATATGCTTATTGATTCAGCCCAGAATCAGATTGGCTTTTTTCGCTGCCACATCACACTGCTGACTCAGGTTCAGCTTGTGGTCCACTAAAACTCCTAGATCCTTTTCACATGTACTCTGGTCAAGCCAGGTGTCACCCATCCTACATTTGTGCATTTCATTTTTTCTGCCCAACATAGTACCTCACACTTCTCCCTGTTCAAATTCATTTGTTGTTCAAGCTAGGTGTCACCCACCTATACCTTTGCGTTTCATTTCTCCTTCCTTCTTCCTACAAAGTATTATTCCAGGTGGGATTTGACCAAAGCAGAACAGAGTGGTACCCCAGACAGATTCATAAAATGACAAACATAAACCATGATACAGTATCTCAGAACTGGGATTTCTATATTTTAGGACAACAACGGGCCACAAACATGGTTTATTCCCAGTACGACTCTGTACTTCACCTGTTGATAAACCATCCTCTTTTGCATCTGCCGCCTGTACTGAAACGACCCTGATTTTCCCTCCCGTGTGTCGAGACGTTAATCCGTCCATGGCACAACCTCTCACATTGCCCTAATTGGTGCATCACCTCATGGCATCTGCTCCCAACCTGACACAGGTCCTGTCCACTGGGGCGGAAACAGAGAAAAACCCACTTGCTTGCCCCCTGGCATTGGGACTGGGGATTTTCTGGCATGTTTAGTGAGTCTAGGAATCAGCTGACAGGAACTGGACTCTGTGCCATTCAGATTAGCCCCATTAGCTAATTCCCAATTGCCCTCGATTTGGTTTCCAAAGAAGCCGCTGGACCAGAGAACGCAAAAAAAGAGAGACCAGAACTCTGCAAAGTTTTATGCTTTCTCTTCCTCTAGTATTCTGCCGCTCTGACTCAAAATTTGGAGATCTTTTTGTTTAGCACTGACGGAGGAAAAAAGCCATGAGGGGACCAAAGCAGGATGGAGAGATGGATAAGCAAGGCAGTCAAGAAAACAGGCTTGCAACGTTGCTCAGAGAAGGCTGAAGGTCAAAGCAACCAAGTCCAGTCTCCTGTTTCCAAAAAGGGACAGTCTTGAGGCTGGGACGCTAAGACACAAACACGGCGGTGGCCCACTCAAGACCCCCTTTCTTCCCTTGCTTCTCAGGAAGGAGATGGTCAGCTGGTGTGCGTTTGAATTCGCTCCAGATACTAGTCCGAAATTTGAAAGAGCTGGTCCAAGGATCTGAACCCTACATTCCCACTCACCCACCTCGCAAGGTTTAGCTCACCTGGAATGGATCTCGCGCACGCACGCACACACACACATGTATATGTATACATACACACATACAGATGTATATACAATATATGTGTGTTGTGTGCATATATATATACACACACACACACATACACATATATATATGATTTATTTAAAAAAAATAAGTCCACATACTTACAACAATATTCTATATATAATTCATCATTCAAAAATGACAAAAACAGGGATATCAGATTATTTTAACACTTTAAAGCACAGGAAAAATTAACTTGTAATAACCCCACTGAATAAGAGTTAGAATCAGACTTGTATAATTTTATTTATCCATTTATTATATTTGTATGCTCCTGACTCCTGCCATTTCACAGATCCTCACATCTCTCTCCAACCTCATGTCTCATTGGTTCGCTGCTTGTGTTTTGAATGAGATGCAAGGCTGGAGAGAGACTGAGGATCTGGAGACTGAAGATATAAGGTTCCTTGGATTTAGGGGGGAAAATACAGCCCTGTAAAGGAAATCTGGTCTCTTCCAACTCCATACAGGAGATTAACACTCTATTCTGCTTTGGTCAGACCCCACCTGGAATAATCCTGTCTCCAGTTCTGGGCACCACAGTTCAGGAAGGAGATGGAGAAGCTGGAAGGTGTCCAGAGGAGGACGACCAAAATGGCTGAAGGTCTGGAAACCATGAAGCCTTCTGAGGAGCAGATTAGGGAGCTGCTGGAGAAGAAGACGCTGCTGGAGATGTTTAGCCTGGCGAAAAGAAGGTCTTAAGAGGGGACATGAGAGCCATGTTTAGATATTTGAAGGGACGTCATATGGAGGATGGAGCAAGCCTGTTTTCTGCTGCTCCATAGACTAGGACATGGAGCAATGGCTTCAAACTTCAGGAAAAGAGATTCCATTTAAACATGAGGAAGAACTTCCTGAAGATAAGAGTAGTTTGAGAGTGGAATCTGTGGCTGTTGCCTGAATGGAGTGTGGTGGAGTCTCTTCCTTCTTTGGAGGTCTTTAAAGAGAGGCTGGGTGGCCATCTGTCAGAGGGAGGGCTTTGATGGTGTCTTCCTACATGGCAGAAGGGGGCTGGACTGGATGACCCCTTGGGGCCTCTTCCAATTCTAGGATTCTATCCCCAGGGAGCTTGCCAGCTGGGAAGTACAGACATAGTTTCCTACATCCCAAAACAGAACAGCAGGTCAACAACACATTTCAGCAAACTTCTACCCAAAACTCACAATCCACATACTTGAAAAGAACATGAACACCACCAGGTCAGATAAGCCTTGCATAAATAAGCAGAAAACATTCTGAACACTTAAAAGACACCCGCAAAAATGCATCCAGGGTAACTTATTCTTTCAATAGCCTCTGCTTGAACAATTTCTGCTTTGGTGGCCAAACTTATACATCTGTGCTTTTATAACCTGCTAAGAAAGAAGCTGGCGAAGCAAGTTTGTCAAATTTCCCCTTTTCTCTCTGTTTTGCTATTTTGCTCAGTAAGGGAGGAAGCTGCTCCTCACATTGCCTGTTCTAGGCTACAGCCAGATGCACTGGAGTAGAATCCCATTCTTTAACTGCACAAATTTGTAGTTGCTAATACCTCAGCGGACAGGATCAAAATTCAGAATGACCTGGACAGATTGGAGGAGAGCTGGGCCAAAGCTAACAAAATGAATTTCAACAGAGAGAAATGTAAGGTCCTGCACTTGGGCAGAAAAAATGGGAGGCACAGATATAGGATGGGGGACGCCTGTCTGGACAACAATCCGTGTGAAAGTGATCTGGGAGTCTTGGTGGACCACAAGCTGAACATGAGTCAGCAGTGTGATGAGGCAGCCAAGAAAGCCAACGCGATTCTTAGTTGCATCAATAGGAGTATGGCGTCCAGACCGAGGGAGGTAATGGTACCACTCTATTCTGCCTTGGTCAGACCTCATCTGGAATCCTGTGTCCAGTTCTGGGCACCTCAGTTCAAGAAGGATATCAACAAGCTGGAGCATGTCCGGAGGAGGGCAACCAAAATGGTAGAGATTCTGGAAGCCATCAAGCCGTATGAAGAACGGCTTTGGGAGCTGGGGATGTTTAGTCTGCAGAAGAGAAGGTTAAGAGGGGACATGATAGCCATGTTTAAATATTAGAAGGAATGTCATGTCGAGGAGCGAGTGGGCTTGTTTTCTGCTACTCCAGAGACTAGGATGAGGAGCAATGGATTCAAGCTGCAGGAAAGGAGATTCCACCTGAACCTCAGGAAGAACTTCCTGACAGTCAGAGCTGTCCAGCAGTGGAATCTTCTGCCTCCATGGAGTTCAGTGGAGTCTCCTTCTTTGGAGTTTTTTAAGCAGAGGCTGGATGGCCATCTGTTGGGAATGCTTTGATGTGTGTTCCTGCATAGTAAGGAGTTGTACTGGATGGCCCCTGGGGTCTCTTCCAACTCTACAATACTATGATTCTATGAAATATTATTCTGTTATTTCTTGCTGCAACCTGACACTGAAAGTCTATGTTTCACCTACCTTCCAATGCTGATGGTTCTTGAAAAACTAACAACTAGACAGAGAATGAGAAGCTGGCTTATCTACTCTCCTCTTTCCTCTTTTGCTGTTCATGCCTACTCAGTAAAGAATCCTAAAGGGGCAGCTGCTCTTTACCTTCCCTGTTGTAGGAAGGCATGCAAGGCTACAACAGGATCAGTAACAGCAGAACCTCAGGCTTTCCCAGTTCAAACCTTGTTTACATACTCTATTTCAAAAATGTTGCTGCAATCGGACACAAGAAGTACTGGGTTTTTCCATCCTTCCTTTGCCTATCTCCCAATGTGGATACTGCTAAAAGAACTTCCAGCTAGACAGAGGATGAGGATGAAAGGCAGGTGCCAGGGGGGCATCAGAAGTCTTTGTAAAAAGGAGCTTATTTCTTAACAGAACTATGCCTGTCTTTTGAGTCCCAACCTAGAAAAAAAGCTGCGTATAAACAAAGATGACAATAATAACAATAATAATTTAATTATAACAATTATTGTAATTAACATAATTATAAATTATAACACATAATAATTATTATAAATTATAATAAATTATACAAACTCTTAGAATTATTAACTTCAAAAATGGTTAAGCTTTTAAAAGCACTTATATTCTTCTATTGAATTTTTTCTTTCATAATTTTTATTAAGAGTTTTTAAAAAATACCATAAAAATTACAGATATTTTGAGAAAAGAAAAGATAGTAGCAAAAGAGAAGACAGAAAAGTAGGATAAGAAATATAGACAAAAAGAAAAGTGGATTTTTTTTTTTTTTTTGGCAGTTATGCATAGCTGTTGTTGTGTGCCTCCAAGTTGTTTCCAACTTATGGCAACCGTAAGAAGAACCTACCACAGGGTTTTCTGGGGCTGAGAGTATGTACCTGTCAGGATGCATGGCTCCTGTCATAAGTATTTTGCTGAATGTGTATTAGAATAAGTATTAGAATAGCTTTGGCATTGTTAGAGTCTGAGAGTGTTACAAAATATCAATTGCCAATTTTTGATTGCAACTACGTATCTGATGGTTGAAGCTTGCTAAGGTCTTCCAGGGCACCAAATAGTTCGCTCCTTTATTATTCATCACTACAATGTATCTGGCCAAGAGGAAAAAGATCAGAGGGGAAACACAAAAGTTCGAGGAAGGTGTTATGGGAACTGGCCATGGTCAAGGTAAGAGGACTGTACCTTAGCCCTTCTTCAAGAATGAAAGACATGTAAACAACGGAGGGTCTGGGAAAATGTCTAAACTGGTGGGATGACGTGAGATTTATTATCTTTTCCAACCACAGCTTATTGCACTTAAATTTGTATGGACAGTTATAAAACCTGTGAACCCCATGTATGCTATAGTTTCAGCAACTTTGGAAGAAGTGTGCTGTGTTGCTTGCTTTGCTACAAATAAACACTCCTGTTTATCTCTGAGTGAAGTTTGTGGAGCGCAAGTTACCATGGAAATTACAGTACCTATAACATAAACATACCTCTCTCTAAAACTACAACGCTAATTTCTTCCAATAATCAAAATCTTGCTCCTTGTGAAAATCAAAACTTAACCAAATCATTTTCTTTTTTCTGCAATATTTCTGCAATCCCATCTTTTAGAAATGCAATGCAATCCAATCTTTTACAAAAGCCTCCAACATTTTTGCTCCTATCAAACCAGGTAATTTGTCCATTTTCTTCTATTTCAGTCAATTACAACAACTATTCCTCCTTAGTAGGTAATACTGAGTTCTGAGTTTCTGCATAATTTTTAATCTGTTTTGTTGTAAATTGTGTTGTAAGCTGCCCTGTGTCCCATTACTGGGGGAATTCTCCTACCATCTTCACCATTGTCAATCCTTGCATATCCTTTTCTGGTCCGCTCAACCTGCATGACAACTTCACAAATGACGAGTGATTGCTGGCGAGCATCAGTGAACACACAAGTGCATTAAATTCCTGTGGCACTTTCAAGCCAGAAAAAAGGTCACGTCACTCTTAATTAGCAGCAAAAACCTCAACAAAACTATAATAAAATAAAGTCACCTGAACCTGGAGTGAAGCTTTGATGTCACTTGTTCTCCCAGGGCACCCTAAAAAAAAGGAACTTTTTAAAAACAGGTTGGAAACCTAATTCCACTGCCAGCCTCGGCACAGCCAGGTCACCTGCTGGTAAGGTCAGTCCTATTTATAATCTTCATAAGCTGTTCCTTTTCGGCTCAGGATTTTGTGTGAAGGTTGAGGTAGGGAGGGGGTTAAAAGGAGGAGTTTAAAATAAAGCTACCCAAGGTGAGGAATAGCAGCAAGACCTTTTTAAAAGAGGAGAAGAAAAAGATTGCAAACGAGAGCAAGTCAGCAAAAGAAAGAGACAGAAAAAGGAAGAAATAAAGTATAGAAGGAGGGATGAAGAGAAGGAAGAAAGGAGGGGGAAAACAGAAAGAGTATATTCTATGTTTGCAAAAAGGGATTTAAAGCAATGACAGCTCCCAAACACAGTGCCACAAACCCCTAAAGAGTGTAATGCCACACGCAGTGGGCTGTCCATATATGAAGGGATTCTGTTCCAGAAAGCCCCACAAACAACAGAATTTGTGAATGCTTGCATCTCATTGTATTCAACAGTGGTGACATGTACAGAGAGAGGCACTTCAGAACAAATGTTGCCACCATTTTAAGCATAAATGTTAGGAGAGACCTGGGGATCATAGAACATAAGATGAGGGATCGCTGGCTTGACCACAATACATGTGAAAAGGATCTAGGAGTCTTAGGAGACCACAAGCTGAACAAGAGCCAGCAGTCATGACGCAGCAGCTGAAAAAGCCAATGCGATTCTGGGCTGCATCAGTAAGAGTCTAGTGTGCAGGTCAAGGGAAGTGAAGGCATCACTCTATTCTGTTTTGGTCAGACCCCACCTGGAATAATCCTGTGTCCAGTTCTGGGCACCACAGTTCAGGAAGGAGATGGAGAAGCTGGAAGGTGTCCAGAGGAGGGCAACCAAAATGGTAGAAAGCCTGGAAACCATGAAGCCCTGCGAGGAGCAGCTTAGGGAGCTAGGGATGTTTAGTCTGGAGAAGAGAGGGGATATGATAGCCATATTGAAATATTTGAAGAGACGTCATATGGAGGATGGAACAAGCCTGTTTTCTGCTGCTCTAGAGACTGGGACACAGAGCAATGGCTTCAGACCACAGGAAAGAGACTCTGTCTAAACATGAGGCACAGTTTCCTGACAGTAAGAGCAGTTTGGAGAGTGGAATCTGCTGGAGTCTCCTCCTTCTTTGAAAACGAGATGTCCTCTGTCCAAGGGAGGGCTTTGATGGTGTCTTCCTGCACGGCAGAAGGGGGTAGGTCTGGATAGCCCTTGGAGTCTCTTCCAACTCTACAGTTCTAGCGTGCTGGGAACAGTAAGGAAATAACTTTTCCATAAAAGCTGCCTGCTGCTTTGATGCTAAAAGGACAGCTTTGTTCTGCTATCTGAAGCTGAAGATGCCCAAGCAAATGGCCTTGAAGACAAATAGTTAGAAGAAATGTAACACATAGGTAACAATGAAAGAATTTAAACTTTGGCAGCCTATAGCTTATTTTAGAGGTTGGAGAATTTAATCTGCTAATCCCACCCCCTTATCTTGATACCTGATGCCTACCAGGTTTGCAGACAAGTGATGTAATTATTAACATGTAGAAATGTATAAAGAATAGTGCCTCCTCTTTGGCCATTTCCGCACTAGCCTGCTATAGCGTGATGATTCCACTTTCAACATCCTCTGGAATCCTGGGGTTTGCAGTTTCGGGAGGGGTGAGATCCAAAAGTAATTTTATTCATTGTAACGAAACAAAGGTTGCCCCGGGGAATGAGATTTCCACAAAAAAAAGGCAGCCAAACAAAGGCTATCTCCACACTAGCCTGTTACAGCGCGATGATTCCAATTTCAACATCCTCTGATTTATTGCAGCCCTGAGGCAAAGTGATCACACAGTTTTCTGGGGCTGAGAGAGTGTGATGTGCCCAAGATCACTCAACTGGTTTCCATGGCTGACCAGGGAACCAAACCCTGGTTTCCAGGGTTGTAATCCAACATTCAAACAATTATACCACATTACTCCCAAAATAAAACACAAAAACCAGTGTTTTGACCCCAAATGCAAAACGTTTTCACCCTGTTTTGGGGTCTTTCTGGGCCATTTTTAGGTCCAGGAGAAGACTTTTTTAAAAAACAACAGGAAGTGAGTGGAAGCCACTTCCTCTTTCAAAACAAGCTTCTCCTAGGTCTAAATTGGCCCAGAGTGAGCCCAAAATATGGTGGCAATGCCCCGCTTGTCCACTAGGGGGCATTCAGGGGTGAAGAAGTTCTTTCTGGGGGGACCAGGTGCAGCCGAGAGTACAGGACTTTGGGGCCACAGAGAAAATTTTGCAAAAATTTTGTGACACATCTCAGTCTTCCAATATCGTGGGAATGCCCTCTACTCACCCCTAGAGTCCATTCTGGGGAATTATGGAGCAAAACAAATGCATCCAGAGAGGGGACTATATGGGAGTCTGCAGACCACACTGACAATATCTAATCCGCTCACTCACAACTTTGAATATCCACCAGCCTCCCTCTCTGTATTTTTTTTTTAAAATGGCTGCCCTTTCTTCTTACAAGAAGGTCACCCTTACAGCCAACTTTTTATAACCTCCCACTTCACAGCCTTTTCTGTAATGCCTGCTAATTTCAGAAGCCCATCGTTAAAAATTGGAGCTATTTATAAGCTCAAAGTCTCCGTGACTTTTTTTTTTAAATTCTCCCTGTTTTAATGGATGCTGGGTGACAGAACGCCCGTCCTTTCCTCTGATATCAACAGGCAATAAAATGCACTAATCCAGGTCCCTTGGTCAGACAGAATTGTGGAGCAAAATTCTGATGTCCAGTTTGTCTGTCCCCCCACCCATAGGCTCAGAGAGAAATGGGAAAGTGGCTGTGTAAGAAGAGGACGCCGTGGTGTTTAAAAAGAACAAAAACTTCAATTTTGGGGAGTATATTAAGAATTATGGAGATTTAAAAAAAGGAGAAAATATAAAAATAAACTGAGACAAAATAAAATAAAAAAAGAAATAGAGAAAAAAGAAATGAAAGCATGGAATTGTTTCCTGTTCCTTACAGGATTGTATCTTTTGCTCACAAGAGGTTACCTGTTCCTCACAGAATTGCTTCCTGTTTCTCAACTCTTTATGACAGAGTTACAAGCTTGAAAGATGAAGAGAATGCTGTGGACGTGGCATATCTTGATTTCAGTAGGGCCTCTGGGAAAGTTCCCCATGACATTCTTGCAAAGAAGCTGGTAAAATGCGGGCTGGACAGGGCTACTGTTAGGTGGATTGGTAATTGGTTGAATGACCCAACCCAAAGGGTGCTCCTCACCAAGGGCTGCTTTTCATCTTGGAGAGAAGGGACTTTTGTGGGGGTGCCACCAGATTCTGTCCTGGGCCCAGGGCTAGTCAACATCTTCATCAATGACTTGGATGAAGAAGTACAGGGCATGCTGGTCAAATTTGCAGATGACACCAAATTGAGAGGGGTTGCTAATACGGCAGAGGACAGGATCAAATTTCAAAATGACCTGGACAGATTGGAGAGCTGGGCCAAAGCTAACAGAATGAATTTCAACAGAAAGAAATGTAAGGTCCTGCACTCAGGCAGAAAAAATGGAAGGCACAAATATAGGATGGGGGATGCGTGGCTGGATAGCAGTATGTGTGAAAGGGATCTGGGAGTCTTGGTGGATCACTAGCTGAACATGAGTCAGCAGTGTAACGCAGCAGCCAAGAAAGCCAACATGATTCTTGGTTGCATCAATAAGAGCATGGTGTTTAGACTGAGGAAGGTAATGGTACTATTCTATATTGGTTAGGCCTCATTTGGAATACCGTATCTGGTCCTGGGTACCTCAATACAAGAAGGATATTGACACGCTGGAGCATGTCCAGAGGAGGGCAACCAAAATGGTGGAGGGTCTGAAAACCATGCCCTATGAGGATTGGCTTAGGGAGCTGGGTATGTTTAGTCTGCAGAAGAGAATATTAAGAGAAGGGGACATGAGAGTCATGTTTAAATATTTGAAGGGATGTCCTATCGAGGAGGGAGTGGGCTTGTTTTCCAGTGCTCCAGAGACCAGGACAAGGAGCAATGGCTTCAAGCTGCAGGAAAGGAGATTCCACCTGAACCTCAGGAAAAACCTCCTGATTGTCAGGGCTGTCCGGCAGCAGAATCTGCTGCCTCAGTGGAGTGGAGTGGAGTGGAGCTTCCTCCTTCTTTGGAGGTTTTTAAGCAGAGGCTGGATGGCCACCTGTTGGGAATGCTTTGATGGGTGGTCCTGCACAGCAGGGGGTTGGACTGGAGGGCCCCCAGGGTCTCTCCCAACTCCAGGATTCTATGATTCTATGGGATTATACTTTTTTTCTCATGGGACTGTTACTGGTTCCTCACCAGATTATTAAACATTCCTCACCCATTTGCGACCTGTTCCTTACGGGACTCTTTTCTGCTCCTCACCATATTATTACCTTTTCCTCAGGGGATTGCTTTCCTGTTCGTCGAGGGATTGTTACTTGCTCCTTGTGGGATTATTAATTTTTTTGTGAGATAATTAAACACTCCTCATAAAATTGCTACCTGTTCCTTCTGGGATTGTCTCCTGTTCCTCGTGGAATTATTACCATTTCCACATGGGATTGCTTCCCGTTCTGCAAGGGATTGTTCCTTGTAGGACTGTTTCCTTTTCCTCATGGGATTATTGCCTTTACCTTGTGAGGTCACTACATCTTCCCCGTGCAATTGCTACCTGTTCCTTACACACAATAGTGAACTCTCTTTTCCTCCTGCTACCTCTTCCTCCAGCGATCGTTTCCAGTTCATCCACTGCTTCCATGCTCCTCCACGCAGACGCTCCTCACACCTTTTCCCTATCACAGGCATCCTCTTTTTTGATGCTGTACTCTTTTGGCCTTTTTCAATGACAACCATACATGACACACAGTTTACTCTTTCAAACTATTTCCTCATGTTTCCATGTGCTTCTGTGGCCACCCACTACTTTTCCTCTCAATTGACTGCGTTAGTTTTTGCACACATTCACAAGTGACACATAGTGTGTCGTTTACATTATTCAGCAACCAAAATGCATCTGCAAGCTAAAAAAAAAAAAAAAGGACTGGGTTCCATAGTTTGACAATTTGCAGTTTTTGACAATGTTTTGGTCCCTAACCTGCTGAATATCCGGGGACACAACATATTATTCACAAACCCTCTCAGCTCTTGGGTTTAAACAGGCATCACAAATTCTAACTACAGATTCCAAACCGTAGCCAGGAATATATGTCACATTTTCCACAATGATAATCTATATGCATCAGGTTAGTTATTTTTTGACCTAAGAATTCCATGAAGGAGATTACTGGGTGCAAGAAAATGCAAAATAGCCAAATCCTACCTAATAACTTTAATTACCGATGGTTGGATCTGAACGCAGGTCCAGGGCTAACATGGTACTACAGGTAAACATTACAGTATAATGTTAGAAAGTGTGTGTGTGTGTTGTGTGTTCTTGCAAAACATTTTGGGTTTACAGTGATTCCAAGGCAAACTGAGAATCTTGGCCAGATCTCTTCAAAAGATATTTGCCACCACTGCCTTCCTCTGAGGCTGAGAGAGTGAGACTTGCCCACATGGCCATGATAATCCAATGGTTGACTTTGGGCATATCACACTCTCTCAGGCCCAGAGAAGGCCCATGGCAAAACCTCACAGCAGTATATATATGCTGTTGAGTGCCCTTATGTTTACCTGAACCAATATTCTAGAGTTTTCTTGGCTAGATTTATTCAGAGAGAGTCTGCTTGGTCCTCCTCTGAGGCCGAGTGTGATACACCCAAAGTTACCCCTCACTAGATTATCATGGACATGTGAGGATCTGAGCTGTGATCCCCAGATGCCTATTGTGTGCCCTGTGTGCTCAGGCTTTGAATCTCCACTTGGACATGGAGACCTACTAGAAGACCGTAGAGAAGTCACACTATCTCAATCCTCTTTGAACAAATCTGCCAAGAAAACCCTTTAGCATCACTCTGAGAAATGACTTGAAGGTACAGAGCAACAAAATTCTGCTTTAGCTGGATCTCACTTGGAGTCCTGTGTCCAGTTCTGGGTACCACAATTCAAGAAGGAAATGCAAGAATATGTCCAAAGGAAGGCCACCGAGATGGTAGAAGATCTGGAAATCACCAAGCTCCATCAGGAATGGCTTAGAGAGCTGGATATGTTTAGTTTGGAGAAGAGAAGATACGACAGAGCCATCATTCAACATCTGAAGGAACGCAGAAGTTGGAGAGTGCTTGTTTTTGGCCTTAAATATCTAAAGGGATGTCACAGAGAAGATGGAGCACGTTCTCTTGTTTTCTGCTGCCGCAGAGACTAGAACACAAACTAATGAATTAAAACTACAAGAAAAGAGATTCTACCTAAACATTTAGAGGAACTTCTTAGCTCTAAGAGCTATTATGGGGTGCCTCAGAAGTTGGCAGATTCTCCTTTTTCAAAGATCTTTAAACGAAAATTGGATGGGTGTCTCTCAAAAGTATGCTTTAACTGTCTATTCTTGGATGGTAGAATGAAGTTGGACTGGATCACCATTGTGGACTCTAATCCACTCTGTGTATGCTCAGAGACACCCTGCTCTTACTCATCACATTTTCCCCAATCTACCCAGTTTGCTGGAACCGGAAAAACAGAGTACAATTTTTGCTCTGTGTGCATATGCGCTTTCAAGTTGCCTGTCAATTTATGGTGACCCCACAAATTTCACAGGGTTTTGTTAGGCAAGGAATACCCAGAGGTGGTTTTCCTAGTTCCTTCCTCTGAAACAGAGCCTACAGCACCTGGGATTTGTTGGTGGTCTCCCATCCAAGGACTAAGCAGGGCCGATCCAGTTTAGCTTCCAAGATCAGACGGGATCTGGTGCCTTTGGTGGGGAGGCCAATAAAGGAAAACAGGAGAAAAGGTTCAATTAGGCAAGCGGACAGTTTCTGGTGGCTGGAATCTGCAGAAAGGTCACCCCTTCGTAAATTACGGGAAGTGTTCAACCACATTTTGCCAAAGGGCTGGCCATTAAAAAGTAGAGGGTGACCTTCCCCTGGCTGGAGTTGTTCTGACGCCACCCCCTCATGCACAAACATACACACAACACACACATTCAGAATGTTCCTTCCATCAACGTCTCCATCAGAAATCTCTCTGCTTTGTCCATTTGCTGTTGGGGGGAAAAAAAAGAACGTGCTCAAAGCACAGCGCCAACAGACCCGGTTAATAATTAAATGTTAATCTGGAAAGCAATTTTCGCCGCTGTGCTGGAGATACAGTCCAAGATTATATTAGCATGTAGGAGTCAACGGTAATTCTCCGCTAACCTTTCTCTTTTTCCCCATTATTTCCATTTTTAAAAGGATGCAAACATCTTTAAAATAGCAGAGAGGGCCTATTGGTTTAAAAAACAGGCAGAGGGAAGGGGGGGACACAGAAATCACCATCCTGTGCGTGCAGACTATATTACTTTCTTTCTCAACGTTGGGAAAAATCATTAAATATCCAATTTCCTTTTTCAAAAAAAAATTACTTATGGTCTTGTTGTTTTGTGGCTTCAAGATGTTTCCAACTCCTGCTGGCGCTAAGGTAAACCTATCACGGGTTTCCTGGGGCTGAAAGTGTGTGACACACCCAAGGTCACCCAGCCGATTTTCAATGGCCGAGAGGGGAATTGAACCATGTTCTCCACGGCTGTAACTCAATGCTTAAACCACTTTGGGAATGAATTGCACACTCTGTGTGTGTGTGTGTGTGTGTGTGTGTGTGTGTGTGTGTGTACATCACCCTGACTCTGTTCACAACTAAGATCCTTCTAGAGCTGAAAGAGACACAACAGGTGGCCCAATTCAACGCCCCACCACATCAATATTAAGATCGTAATTGATGCACATCGTAATTCTTTCTCCAGACTCTTCCAGCATGCTCTAGAATTATGATTCCCCTATTACTCCAAATTCCTGACAAGCTTGTCCCAAGATTTTGCAAGAAGCTGTCTTCCATCCTCTCCACTGTCTTTACTGCTATGCTTCCTCTTTGCCCCCCTTACAAAATCACAGAATCCTAGAGCTGGAAGAGACCCCAAGAGCCATCCAGCCCACCAATCACTTTCTGCCAGGCAGGAAGACACAATGAAAGGGCTCCCTTTGACTGAAGGCCATCCAGCCTCTCCTTAAAAACCTCCAAAGAAGGAGGAGACTCCACTACACTCCATTCGGGCGGCAGCATAGTCTTACCATCAGAAAATTCTTCCTAATGTTTAAGCGGAATCTCTTTTTTCTGAAGTTTGAAGCCATTGCTCCATGTCCTGGTCTCTGGAGCAGCAGAAAAACAGGCTTGCTCCATCCTCCATATGACATCCCTTCAAATATTTAAACATAGCTATCATGTCTCTTCTTAACTTTCTCTTCTCCAGGGTAAACAGCTCCAGCTCCCTAAGTCATTCCTCAAAGGGCTTCATAGTTTTCAGATTTTTGGCCATTTTGGTTGCCACCAAGCCCTTGTTGATAAAGGGCTTTCCCCAGTTTCGAGCAAGAGCATACAATTTGGAACACAGCTGGGGATTTGGAGGAGAGCCCTCAAAAGCATTGCCTGCTGCTTGTCTGACTCAGATGTTAGTCTACCATCCATATATTAGAACCAAACAGCAGCTGGGCAGCTATCTTGGCATTAAATACTTTTAACAGCAGATGGTATATACAGGCTTTTATTTGGTTTTATACTTCCTGTCTGTATTTCATATGTTTATATGTCTGCCATATTGGTGGGTCTTTGGACTGTAATAAAGACAGTATATTTTGGTTGCTCTCTTCTGGACACCTTCCAGCTTGTTCATTTCCTTCCTGAACTGGGGTGCCCAGAACTGGACACAAGATTATTCCAGATGGGGTCTGACCAAAGCAGAACAGAGTGGGACCATCACTTCCCTTAACCTAGACTCCCACTGATGCATCCCAGAATTGCACTGGCATTTTTAGCTGCCACATCACACTGTTGACTCATATTCAGCTTGGGATCTATTAAAGGCTTCCCAACCCTTTTTAGGTGCCAACTAAATATATGTATTTTTTGATACACTTCTGGTTACTTCCTGATTTGACACCTTCACCTGACCAAAGTAGAACAAGAGATGGCCCTCCACATTTGCAGGTTTCACTTTCACGGATTTATTTGTAAGTTTCTCCAACCCCTTGTTCTTTGCTGGCTGGGACCCTGGGTCACCCCCCCCCGGCTCCACCATGACTCAGCCCCCTTTCCACAGACATATACCCTTTGCTATTTGTGATTTTTCCACTTTTGTGGAGGTCCAGCACCCCATCCTTAGCTAACATGAAGGGCCAACTGTATTACTTCTCACTATCATATCTGAAAAACCAGAGGGCCACATCCAGCATTCCAAGGGTCTCAGTATGCCCAACCCAGAATTCCCAAGATGGCTACCCTCCTTTCTGCCTGGTATCACACTTCTGCATGGTGCTTTGCTTTTTATACATACAAGTATACCTCAGTTAACAAAGCTTCTGTGAATCACCTTTTTATAAAGATTTTTTACATCAGCCCAGCCCCTCCTTCTCCTCCTCAATCTCCATCCAGCTGGAAGCGTTTTGGCAGCATCGTCATTGAGACTACAGTGAGTATGGTTGGAGAAACACAGATTTGCAGTTACAGTAGCATGTCTGGAACAAACCACACAAGAAACAAAGCTTCTCCTGAAAAGAGCAGGATTCTCTTTTAGTTGATCTTTCTGTAGCAACAACAGACAAAATGAACAGCAGCTGCCTTCAGCATCCCTTCCCGAGCATGCGCAAACAGAAAAACAGAGAGGAAAGAGGAGAGCTTGACTCACCAGCTACTCCCAGTATGTTTGGCCACCAAAATCTTAAGAAAAGAGGAAGGTGATGGGATTATTGTTGGTCATAACCTGAACATGAGCCAGTTGTGCGATGCTGCAGCAAAATAGGCAAATGCCATTTTTAGCCTGCATTAACAGAAGCTTAGTTACCAAGGTGAGGGAAGCCACAGCCCCACTCTATTCTGTGATGGTCAAGCCTTAGCAAGATCTTCTCAAAGAACTTCTACCATGAACTTCCTCTGAGGCTGATAGAGTGTGATTTGTCCAAGACCCTCCAATGGCTTCCATGGCTACTGCAAAGCTCAGCCACTACTCCACATTGCTTCCTCAATATAGGCTAAGTATCCCTTATCTGAAGTGCCTGGGCCCAAATGTGTTTTGAATTTTGCATTTTTTTCAGATTTTGGAATATTTGTATATACATAACGAGATTATATGTCATTCTTTCAATGTAGGAGTCCCATCTTTTCATCAGTTCTTCTCCTCTTGCCTTCTTCCTATAGGGAACATGAAGGAACATGTTCCCTACAGGAAGAAAACTGGGTTCCACTTTTCAAGTTTCAGATTTTGGAGTATTTTGAATATTCGAGTGAGGAGTACTCTACCTGTGAGTAGAATTACAAATGGAGATGGTCCCAAGTGAGCCTCTGTAATTTCCGCACGTTCCCTATACAGGAAGAAAATTGGTTTCCAATTTGCAAAAGTTTCAGATTTTGGAGCATTTTGAAATTTTGCATAAGGGATACTAAACCTGGGCTTAGAATTACAGATGGGGACATGTGGGGAGAGACAAGAGAGGAAGAGAGCTTATTCTCAAGCTTTCAGTGATAGACATTGAAAATTGGGGAGTGGGGAGGCAGAGTCCTTGCAGTTCTGGAAGCGGGCCAATTGGAAGGGTGCCCAGATCTACGTTGACAAGCAAGGAACCAGAGACAGATGCCGGATGGAAAATTACAAATGGAATTATAAATTATGCTACCGTCAAAGCTTATCCAACAAACCAAAATCACTCTGAGAGGAGATGCTGCTTCATTTGTGTGTGTGTTTATTTGCACGTTAAATTAAGAGGTGAAAAAAAAGCAGAATTAGCACTATAAAGAATTCTGTCACAGCCATTGCAAAGAGCGGGGAATCCACGCTTCAGCTTAGACCCCTTAACGATTCATCCAAACGGCTGCCCTTGTGCGACCAAGGTTTCATGTTAAATCACACGTCTTGGGTAACTTGTTCTTAATAACTTTGCCAACAGTTTCAAACAGGATCATTTATTGGGAAAAGCAAGAAACACAGTGGCCTTTGGTAAAGTTGCAAAGACTAAAGCATCTAAGGTGGTTACATGTTTTATACCTTGCACTGCAAAATTCTGGTACACGTATCAATGACTGGTTGAAGTCTTACATGTCAACCCCACCAGCACAGGTATTTTCCCAGGCTTACTGTTATTTATATACCCTTCATCATGGGAGCAAGCACAAGCTCTTGTACCCTTATCTTGTACCCTTAGAAAGCAATGTTGTAATCACTAAAAGTCAACACGGATTTCTCAGAAATAAGTCGTGCCGGACTAATCTTATCTCTTTTTACGATAGAGTTACAAGCTTGATAGATGAAGGGAATGCTGTGGACGTGGCATATCTTGATTTCAGCAGGGCCTTTGACAAAGTTCCCCATGACATTCTTGCAAAGATGCTGGTAAAATGCGGGCTGGGCAGGGCCACTGTTAGGTGGATTTGTAATTGGTTGACCAACCGAACCCAAAGGGTGCTCCTCACCAAGGGCTGTTTTTCATCCTGGAGAGAAGTGACTAGCGGGGGCCCACAGGGTTCTGTCCTGGTCCCAGGGCTATTCAACCTCTCCATCAATGACTTGGATGAAGGAAGAGAGTGCATGCTGATCAAATTTGCAGATGACACCAAATTGGGAAGGGTTGCTAATACGCCAGAGGACAGGATCAAATTTCAAAATGACCTTGACAGATTGGAGAGCTGGACCAAAGCTAACAAAATGAATTTCAACAGAGAGAAATGTAAGGTCCTGCACTTAGGCAGAAAAAATGGAATGTACAAATATAGGATGGGGGACGCGTGGCTGGATAGCAGTACGTGTGAAAGGGATCTGAGAGTCTTGATAGGTCACAAGCTGAACATGAGCCAGCAGTGTGATGTGGCAGCCAAGAAAGCCAACATGATTCTTGGTTATATCAATAGGAGTATGGTGTCTAGATCGAGGGAGGCAACGGTACCACTCTATTCTGCATTGGTCAGACCTCATCTGGAATAATCCTGTGTCCAGTCATGGCAACTCAATTCAAGAAGGACATTGACAAGCTGGAGCGTGTCCGGATGAGGACGACCAAAATGTTGAAGGGTCTGGAAGCCATAAAGCCCTCTGAGGAGTGACTTAGGGAGCTTGGGAAGTTTAGTCTGCAGAAGAGAAGGTTAAGAGGGGACACGATAGCCATGGTTAAATATCTGAAGCGATGTCATGTCAGGGAGGGAGCGGGCTTGTTTTCTACTGCTCCGGAGACCAGGACAAGGAACAATGAGTTCAAGCTGTAGGAAAGGAGATCCCACCTGAACCTCAGGAAGAACTTCCTGACAGTCAGAGCTATCCGGCAGCGGAATCTGCTGCTGCCTGAATGGAGTGTGATAGAGTCTTCTTCTTCTTTGGAGGTTTTTAAACGAGGCTGGATGGCCATCTGTCAAAGGGAGTGCTTTGATGTGGGTTCCTGCATAGCAGGGGGTTGGACTGGATGGCTCCTGGGGTCTCTTCCAACTCTAGGATTCTATCTCTGCATAGCTGATTCTCACGACATCTTCTTGCTACTTCTTGCTACTACTTTTTCTTTTGTCTGATACAAAGTGATATTGAATATACCCACAATTAACCATTTCTAGGTTTACTTCTGCAAAAGTCATTTTCCAGTTTTTCTCAAAATTGAACATGTGCCTCACATCTGAACTCAGAACGGTATACCATTTTTCAGAGGTGGGACTGAATGACATGTTTTTAATTGGGTTAGCCCAAACTTTTTTAAAACCCACCAAATCAGCATGACATGCCCCAGAGGGAGGGCGACCAAAATGGTAGAAGGCTTAGAAACCATGAAGCGCTTGGAGAAGCAATTAGGGAGCTGGGTAAGAATAGGTAAAGCGTGTCTGTCCACATTTTGTTGGACTGCAGCTCGCAATCCAGCAGACAGACAGCTATCAAGAATGAGGGGAGTTGCAGTCCATCACAGCTGGAGGGCTGCACAGTTCCCACCCACAACCAGCAGGATTCAGGCCAACAGCTCCCAGCCTTCTCCTGTACTTGATAATGAGAGAGGCCAGAGGTGCATGCTGTGCCCCCAAAAAAACTTCTGGACTACAGCTCCCAGAATCCCCAAAGTGAAAAAAAACCCAGCTAATAAAAACAAAATATGAAAAAAGACTCCAATAAACTTTGAAGTCTCCAAACGCAGACAGAAAAAAAATTTGCCACTCCTAGCAACCTCCCCTAGTTTGAAAAGGACGCACCCCCTTGTGGTTTTTGCCTCTCCTGCACCTTAGCCTGCTGCTGCCTGGCTGCCCTCCTCGCCTCTTGGCAAGACTTTTATGCTTGGCTTCCTCACATCCCGGGTCTCCCCACTTGCAGCCTGCCTGACCCCTTGCCCTTGATGTAATGTTGAAAAAGAGACCCATGGGGGGCAAAAAGGGAAAGGCCCTTTTTTTTCACTCCTGTTGTCTAAAGAGAGATCAGATTCACCCCTGTTTTTCCACACCCCATTGTCCCCCCCCTCCCCCAGCCGTCTCCTGCACGGGATGGACACACAATGGGCATCTCCATAACCACCACCCAGTTTCTCTCTCACCACCCGGTACTCCAGGCAGGGTTTTGGGGAAACTTAAAATTTTTTTGCACCAACAGAGGAGGAGGAGGAGGCAGCTGGGCAGGCGCACAGCCCTTTTAAAGGCGGGTGCTATTATCCAAGACACAGAAAAGAGCAGAAGCAGAAGGGGGAAAGAAAAAAGGATTTACCAGCCGACAGATGGGGTCCCATTCAAGACCCCCAGGGCGGAATCCCTTTTACAATGGAAAACCTCCGGGGGAGCAGGCCCAACTTTGCTTAATCGGGTTACGCTTTTGGGGGGATCCCCCAAGGGCCCCCCATGCTACTTTGTAAGACAAAGTGCTTTTAAAATACTACAACAACCCCAAAAGCAGCCCCATTGCCCTCCCTTCCTGAGAGATGAATCAAGTTCTTAAAATGGCCCGGGTTCAACACAGGTAAGAAGTCACAAGGAAAGGGGACACACACACACACACAGAGGAAAATTAGCAAATGGGCAGGAGAATAACTTTAATCCTAATACACGATGAACGTGCTCAGATGTGGGCGAAAGGAAAAGGCCCCACCCCCTCCAAGCCTGGAAGGGCGGGGGAGGACACTTATCAATTTGAGGTTATTTATTTTGACTTTTATTTCAGAGGGAAAGAGTGAACTTTTTTTTTCAAATATTCTTTATTCCATTTTCCATTATACTTTAAAATATCACAACTCTTTACACAGATACAATTACTTACATTCTTCTACATATACCAACTACATTCCAACATAGTATATACCAAACTTCAACTTATGTCTTTCTACCCCTATATTCTTTTTCCACACTACCAGACAATCTCTCACACTTTCTACCCATTAATTACCTTGTAATTTCCCCCAAACTCATTCTTCCTCATTCGTTACTTCCTTCACATTACCTTATCTCATTTCCCTCCTTATTTATTAAGATTCTCTTCTCTCTGTCCCTTAGATTTCTATCATTATTTGTAAAATATTTTTTATAAATTAGAACCTTATTAATGACTTATTTTTCCCTCCACCATTAAATTGTATTTATTCATTCTTAAAACATCGTCAGCCTTTTTATTTATTTATATTTATTTGTTTAGTTATTTATTCTTCCCTTTCCCAACGTTTTTACCACCTACTCCCTCTAATCATCATTATCTCCTCCATCCTGTTTTGTCAAATCCTTAAGTTCTATCTCTATATATTCCTTTACTAATCTCCAGCTCTCTTTATGTAAGCCTTGCATTCTTCCTTGAATTATCCCTGTTAATCTATCCATTTCCATCATTTCTTTCCCATGTTTACAAACCAATCTTCCATTCGGGGTATATCTTTACTTTTCCAATTTTTTGCGTAGTTCAACCTCGCTGCAGTAACCATGTAAAGAATAACTCTCCAGTGTTTTCTTTTCTGTTTTTTTTTCAATTTTCTGCATCATTTTTTCAATAAAAATAATTCTGGCTCCAGTGGTATCTTAATCTGTAATTTTTTTTCCATCTTTTCTTGAATTTCTCTCCAATACTTCTTTGCCCTCTCGCAAGTCCCCCATAGGTGAAAGAAAGTTCCATTATCTTTACCACATTTCCAACATTTATTTTTTTTTCGTTCTATATATCTTACTCAATTTTACAGGATCCAAGTACCACCTAAAAAAGCATTTTAAGAAAATTTTTCCCTTTCAATTTTTGAGCAGTAGTAAATTTTTTGTTTTTTCCAACTACTCTCCCAATATTCAAATTGAATTTCATGCCCAACATTTTTTGACCATTTCACCATAACCTCTTTTACTTGTTCTGTCTTTTAATTCTCTTTCCAACAACAAATTATAAAAATTTTGATATCATCTGTTTCTCTGAGTGAAGAATTTTTTTTTCAAAAATATCTTCTTTCTCAAAGTTCCCACTCCTTCCAACATTTTATCCATTATAAATCTTTCACTCAGTTGTCGATGTAAAAACCAATGGCATTTAAACCCTTTCCCTTTTTCAATTTCTTCCCTCGACTTTAACTTTAGATCCTGATTTCGCTCTTCCTTCAATATGTTTTCGTAGCGTAACCACTTATCTTTTGGATCTTTCCACCTCCCATATAACGCTTCATGTGGAGACAACCATCTTGGTTTTTTCATATAATAACTCTTCCTAAATTTAAACCCAAATTTTAAAAAAGTAATGCTCTTCTCAAATAATGGTTTTGAAAATCTTTATCAATTTTTTGCTTGCCATACCACATGTATGTATGCCAGCCCATTCGTTTCCCTGCTCCTTCTAAATTTAACAACTCTTCATCCTGTAATGTTATCCAATCTCTAATCCATATTAACCCACTAGCAAAATAATTAATTTCATTGGCAAGTCAAAAACCCCTTTTTCCCTTTTTTTTTCTGTTAAAAGCTTCCACTTAATCCTGGGTCTTTTATTTTTCCCAAACAAACTTTGATATATCCTTCTGCCATTTCTTAAAGGGTTTGTCATTAATTATTATCGGCAGGTTCTGAAATAAGAAATTTAATCTGGGCAAAACATTCATTTTTATTGCTGAAATTTTTCCCCAGCATAGATAGCCTTAAAGAGTTCCAATTTTCTAACGATGTTTTTATGTCTTTCCAGGTTTTTTTGTAATTCTTTCTTTAAACTCATTGTTTCTTTTTGACAACCAAATTCCTAAATATTTAATCTTCTTTTCTACTTTAAACCCAGTCATCCGAATAGACTATCTTTTCCTCCTTTCTCATATTTTGTTTTTAAATTATTGTTTTATCTCTTTTTATCTTTAACCCTGCCACTTCTCCGAATTGTTCCATTTTCTGTATCAAAATTTCCATGCCCTGTTCTGGATTTTCCAAAATAACCATCATGTCATCAGCATAAGCTCTTACTTTATATGTATGCTTATTGATTTTACACCCTCTTATTTCTGGGTCACTTTTTAATTGCGTTTAATAACCCTCCAAAACTGTAATAAACAAAAGTGGGGAAAGTGGGCATCCCTGCCTTTTTCCCTTTTTTTCTATCAAAAGTATTCCCGTTTTGTCTCCATTAATAATTAATGTTGCACTTTGTTCCTTATAAATTTCTTTAATCCATTCTAAGAAAGAACCACCAATATCCATTTTCTCTAACACCCTCATCATAAAATCCCATCGAAGATTGTCAAAAGCCTTCTCTGCGACAATGAAAATTAATGCCAATTTCCTTTCGTTATTTTTTTTCATAATGTTCTATGATATTCAAAGCAATTCTTATATTGTTTCTAATTTGTCGTTTTGGAACAAAGCCATTTTGATCCTTCTGAATAATTTTTTTGAAACCTATTTTCATTCTCTCAGCCAATATATTAGTAAAAATTTTATAGTCAATACTGAGCAACGATATAGGACGATAGTTCCCTTTTTTTAAACCCTTTTCCTTTTTTTGGGATTCTTTTAAAGGGCCTCCTCCCAATTTTTTTGGGTTTACCATTCTCTATAATATCATTAAACGTCTTTTCCAATGGTTCTATTACATACTCTTGAAGTTTCTTATAGTAAGTTGCTGTTAACCCATCCGGACCTGGAGCTTTAATTTTCCAGTTTTTTTAATCGCCTCCTTTATTTCCTTTTAAACGTAATTTTCCTATTCATCATCTGTCTGTGCTCTTCCTTAAGTTGGGGAAATTTTTGATTCTTCAAGTATTCTTCTAGCTTTTTTCGAAACGTTTTCCCTTTTTTCCCCCAATTTATAAAGATTTTTATAATAGTTATAAAAAAATTTTCTTTATTTCTTCTTGATTCGCCGTCCCTTTACTTCCCTTATTTATTTCCCCGAATTAATCTCCTTTCCTTCTCCTTTCTTAATTTATAAGCCAGCCACCGTCCCCGGGTTATCTGCTTGCTCGAAATGCCTTTGTTTCATCCACATCAGGTTTTTACTTTATTTTCCCGCTGATTTTCCTCTATAACCTGCCCTCGCAATATTTTCAATTCCATTTGCACTGTTCTATCCAATGGATTTTCCCTTATTTTTTATTTCCTTACTTTTATCTTTTCCAACAGTTCCTGATATTTTTGCTGTCTCGCCTTCTTAAGTTCGGAGCTTAATTTAATGAAATGCCATCTTAACACCGCCTTACTAGCATCCCATACTGTACTCCATTTTTATTATCAGACGTGTTTTCCTTGAAATAAAATTTGATTGTTTCCTTTATTCTTTCCAAACAGTTCTCATTTTGGAAAAGAATATCATTCAACCTCCATCTCGTCCTTTTCCCCCATCATTCTCAAATCCAATTGGATAGGATTATGATCAAAAAAAAGTTCCCAGGGAGAATCTCCATGTCCTTGACCATATACAGTAAATTTTTAGATATCAAAAATAAATCTATACGTGACATAGACTTATGAGTGTCCGAGAAAAAAGTATATCCATGTGAGTCTTTATGAATTCCCCTCCATACTCCTGTAACCCCAACGATTCTTCTAATCTGAAAAAAAAAATGTGGAAGCTTTCCATGAACTTTTTCCCCTCACAATTGAACTAGACCTATCTGTCTTGGGATCCAACACCCTATTCATATCCCCCAACATTAAGTAATTCTCCTGATTTGATTCTGCCGAGTAATTCAATATAACCTGGTATAATTTTTCATAAAATTTACTTTTTTTTTCTAATGGGGCATAAATTCCAATCAATAATATTTTCTTTTCAAGAAATTGTACCTCCACCCCCACATAATGTCCCTTATCATCCAGAAATCTCAACTCTGAGGGGTATTTTCGATTAACATATAACACTACACCCTTTTTCTTCTTAGAAGACGCCGAGATGTAACATTTACCTAATTTGGGATTTTTCAAATATTTGTCATCTTTTTCCCTTTTTCTTTGTTTCCTGCAAACATACCACATCCACCTTACTCTTTTCTACATAATGGAAAACCTGTCTTCTTTTATAATTTGAATTCAAACCTTTAATATTCCATGAAAAAATCTTTATGGACATCTTCTTCCTCTATTGCTATTCTCTTATATGTCTTCTTCTTCTACGTATAAAACTTTCCCAAATTTTAACTCCGCTTTCTGTGAGTCCATTTCCTCTTCTTGCTCTATTTCTAGCTCTGAATAACTCTCCTTCTCCTCTCTCTCTTCCTTATCTTTTTTGTCTTCATATCCCGTAGTCCGTTCCTCTTCTCCTACTTCCCCTGTTCTTTCTTGAGTGTCTTGTCCTTGCTCCTGTTCTCTTCTCCCAACTCGATCTGATGATTTTTTTTAACTCTCCTCTTAATTTTTCAACCATTTTCTAACCCTATTGACACTTGTAATTTTATATCTTCTTTGTTGGAAAGTATATGAAAGTCCTTCCCGCCTTTTTCCCCCTTGTACTAAATTCTGTATTTTTGTAACAGTTGTGTCAAGGGTCTATAGTCTTGCCTTTTTTTTAATATTTCATATGGAATATCTTTGTAAATTTTTATACTTCTTCCTCCCATCACTAACTGCTTTTCATAATTAACTTTAAGTATTCTCTCCTTAATTTTTATTCTTGTGAAACACACAATAACATCCCTTGGCCAATTCCTTTCCCTTGCTATTCTCGAATTAGCCCTGAAAATTCTATCTACCTCCCGCTCAAGATCATCTTCCCTCATACCAATGAAATTTTTTCCCAAAGATGTAATAACCTTTTCCCCCAACAGTTCCCCTGGAACTTCCCCAAAAGCCTCTCATTTTTAAAACACTTATCTCTATATCTCAGTTCTTGTTGACTAATTTTCATGTCTTCTTGTCTTTGACTTTCCTTCAAAATATCCTTCTCTTTTTCAATTTTTTTTTTTCTTTTCTTGCATTTCCTGAATATCATTTTTCATTGTATTCATGTCTTTACTTATATTTTATTCTTTTCCCCGTTCCATCCAATTCTTTCCGTAAGTCTGCTTTAATTTCCGCCCGCGTTTCTTTCATTTCTTTCCTCATCTCCGACTTTAAACTTTTTATTTTTTTTAATATTTCCGTCATTGGGTTTCCTATTTCAACCGAAGCTCTTCTTGTTGGGTCTATCAATTGTAATTGTGTCTGGGATTGTATCCTAGTTCCCTTTCTAGTACCAGATGCCATTTTTTTCACCTTTTTCCTCAATCTTTTTTTTTCCCCCCTTTCCCTTTTTTCCCCCCCTTTTTTTTTCCCCCCTTTCCCCCCCCCTTTAAAGTATCCCCCCAACTATCTCACCCAACCTCACAACAGTATTACTTAAACAGTTAAACGATCTATTACCTTTTTAAATTATTGCAATTAAAATTATAACAATTGCTATACAGATCTTTTTTCAATCAGTACCCCCTCCCCCTTTTATCTTTTTTTTTTTTCACCAGTTTTGACAGATTATACCCAATTATACCCCAATCTAACAAATTAGAACTATATCCAAATTTGTACCCAACTGGGTTTTTAAAAAGTTACTTTTTGGGAAGTTTCCCAAATTTTATATCAATATTTCCGTTTCTTTGCAGCCCAATGTTAGCAAAAAACAAAACAAAAAAAAAACCCTTATTTACACAGACCGCTTATTCCACCAAGTTAACAACAATCTTTCTTTTCCACTCCTCCGTTCTTCCAGCGCCAACGATCTATTTGTGAATTCCAACTGCTCAAACTTCTCTCTTTTTTCCCTTTTTTTCCTCTATGTCCTGTATTTGTTATTTGTCTCTCTTCTCACCTGGTTTTTTTTTTTTTAGAAAATGGGGCCTTTTCAATCTCTTCAAACTTTTTGGTTTTGTCCCCTTCCCCCCCACACTCCACTCTTTCCCCTCCTCCGTTCTTCCAGCGAGCTCAAACGTTCTTTGTAGGGTTTTCCCGCTGCTTTCTAACTTCTCCCTTTTCCCCTATGTCCTCTGTGTCCTCTACTTGTAATTTGTCCCTCGCTCGGGTTTGGGTATTTTTTGCGAACTCCAAAACTTCTTCGATCTCCTTCCATCCCGTTTCCCGGGTACTTTCTCATTACAGTCCACTCTCCGCTCGTCTGTTCTTCCCGGGGGACTAAAAGATCTGTTCGTGAGCTCCAGCTGTTTTCTAACTTCTTCCTTTTCCCCCTCCTCTATGTCCTGTACTTGTTAATCGTCTCCCCACTCACCTGGATAGTTTATTAGAAACTCCGTCCTCCTTCAATCCCTTTCAGACTGATTCCCTCTCCAGAATTTAACTACGATACAACTTCTCAATTATACCTCTGTTTTTTTTTTGACTTAAACGTCTTTTTAGCAGTTATTTCCAACAAAATTTTTAATTTCTGAGGTGTTTATTACACAGTAAGCTCCAGCGTTTCCGCGAGCTCCAGCTGCATCTCCACACTTTCACTGTACGTGAACATTTTAGAAAAGCCATGGCATGGTGGCTTTGTTGGTCATAGTTGCTTGACTTTGGACTGACCAAATTGGGAGGGGTTGCTAAAACCCCAGAGGACAGGTTCAAAAATTTAAAATGAGCTTGACAGAATGAATTTCAACAGAGAGAAATGTAAGGTCCCACACTTAGGCAGAAAAAATGAAATGCACAAGTATAGGGTGGGGAAAACGTTTGGGTGGATAGCAGTACGTGTGAAAAAGGGGTCTCAGAGTCTTGGTGGACACAAGATGAATGTGAGTCAGCAGTGTGATGCAGCAGCCAAGAAAGCCAACGTGATTCTTGGTTGCATAAAAAGGAGTATGGTGTCTAGATCAAGGGAGGTAATGGTACCACTCCATTCTGCACTGCTTACCCCTCATATGGAATCCTGTGTCCAGTCCTGGGCACCTGGGGGTTAAAAAAGAAAAAGACAAGCTGGAACATGTCCAGAGGAGGGCAATCAAAACGGTGGAGGTTCTGGAAGCCATGAAGCCCCATGAGGAGCAGCTTAAGGAGCAGGGGAAGTTTAATCTGCAGAAGAGAAGGTTGAGAGGGGACATGATAGCCATGCTTAAATATTTGAAGGGATGTCCTGTCAAGGAGGGAGCAGGCTTGTTTTCCACTGCTCCAGAGACAGGACAAAGAACAATGGATTCAAGCTGCAGGAAAGGAGATTCCACCTGGACCTCAAGAAGGCCGTGGAATATGCTGCCTTGGAGTGTGGTGGAGTCTCCTCCTTCTTTGGAAATTTTTAAGCGGAGGCTGGATGGCCATCTGTCGGGAATTCTTTGGTGTGTCTTCCTGCATGGCAGAAGGGGGTTGGACTGGATGGCCCCTAGGGTTCTTCCAACTCTAGGATTCTACAAATTCTATGACCTCAACTTATGGAAACACTCTCCAAAGTCTTCTCAGTAAGATTTATTCACTGGAGGTTTCTCAAGTTGAGAAAGGATGACTTGTCCCATGTGCCAGCTAGTAGGTTTCCATGGCTTGGAGGGAATTCAAGGCTTGGACCCTCAGAGTCCTACTCCAACATTCAAACCACAATACCACAAAAAATATGGCAACCGTCTCCTTGGCAAACTTTGTTCAGAGAACGTTTACAACTGCCTTCCTCTGAGGCTAAAAGAAAGTAGAATCATAGAATCCTAGAGCTGGAAGAGATCCCCAAGGGCCATCCAGTAAAACCCCCTTCTGTCATGCAGGAAGACACTGTCAAAGCATTCCCAACAGATGGCCATCCAGATGTTCTTTCTATGGTGTTGGTGGTGTCTCTTTTCTTTCAATTTAACTTCACTGGGACAGCAGAAAACATGAAGGCACCATCTTCTCCATGGCATCCCTTCAGATATTTAAAAAGATGGATGTCATGTCACCTTAGCCACTGCATCAATGTGAAATCTCATTGGTAGGCTACAATGCCATGGATACACCAGTCTGGGCAGTGGCTGAGTTCATTTTAGTCATTTTGCTCCACAGTTCAAGAAGGCTGTGTCCAAAGAAGGGTGACCAAATGGCTGAAGGTCCGGAAAGCAAGCCTTAGCAGGGTATGTTTAGCTCGGAGAAGAGAAGACGGAGAGGTTACATGCTGGAGCAGACCTTTCCAAACTTTTCATGTTGGTGACACACTTTTTAGACATGCATCATTTCATGACACAGTAATTCTGTGAGTTATTCAATAAGCGGAGGCAGCCCCTCCACCCGAACCTGGCCTGCAGCTGCTGCCGCTGCCCTCACTGTGGTTTTCAGAGGCAGCGGCAGAGGCAGCCCCTTCACCTGGGCTTGGTCTGCTGTGGTAGCAGGAGAGGGATTACATTCATGCTACACTTTGCAGCTGACATGCTAACATATTGAACGTGCAGTCTGGAAAGCAGTGTGCTAGAGCTGTCTTTGAAGGGAGTTCATGTAGAAGATGGAACCAGCTTGTTTTCTGCTGCTACAGAGACCAGGGCCATTTTCCCACTAGACTCAAAGGCCCCTCCCTGAACTGCAAACCCCAGGATTTCACAGGATGTTGAAAGGGGAATAATGGCACTATAGCAGTCTAGTGCGGAAATGGCCTAGGACACGAACCAATGGATTCAAGTTGCAAGAAACGAGACTCCTCCTAAACTTTAGGAAGAACTTCTTGGATGTAAGAGCTGCTTGATCATGGACTAGATTGCCTAGTCCATGCTCAAGCAGCTTGATCATGGACTAGATCCATCTTTAAAGGTCTTTAAAAAGGTTGGACTGCCATCTTCCAGGAATGCTTTAGCTGTTCCTATATGACAGGGGGTTAGACTAGATAGATCATGGGGGTCTCTTCCAACTCTAAGGCCATTTCCGCACTACACTCTCATAGCACGATTATTCCACTTTCAACCTCCTAAGGAATCCTGGGGTTTGCAGTTTTGGGAGGGGTGGCCCGGCTCCTCCTGAAACTGCAAACCCCAGGATTCCATAGGATGTTGAAAATGGAACAATTGCGCTATGAGAGTGTAGTGTGGAAACGGCCTAAGATTCCCTGACTCTGTGAAAAGGAATGAGTCGTGTGTGGAGAAAAGAAAAAAAACCCCTTAAAAAGCCACTTCTCTCCAGTATTTAGCCACAGGTAATCCTCACCCAGCTGTGAGAACAGAGAAAAACACGAGGCATCTTTCGAGATCTTTGTGTTTGTTCTGCAAAAGCCCACTCTCTTCTCTTCCTCCTCACAGAAGAAAAAGGACCCAGATGACAGGCTGAAAGAATGCAAAGTGATGAAAATGAAGACAACACAGACGCACATGGAAGAATGGTGAGCGCACTGAAAGGGAGGTGAAAATGGACAAGAATCCACAAAACCTCCATCCTCGAGTCTCCTTCCAAAACCCCCATCCGCTTCTCGCCTGTTTCTCCCCCACTCCTCCGATGTTTATAGCAATTGTATGAAAATGTACAACACGGCGCAGCTGACAAATGAGATCAAACAGACTCGGTGCTTTGGCGCTGGCTCCTTTTCCCTGGCTTCCCTGATTGGCATTAATTGTGAGCGTTTGCAAAGCAGAACAGAGAGAGAGAGAGGGCTGACATTAGCTCCGAGCGAACATTTCCCTTCTAATAGTTTTAATGATTACAAAAGCAAAGACCGAGATCGGCACGGCACATTAATAATCCGGGAACAGCTGGGCAGGAGGGAGGGGAGGGAGGCGTGCCGCTATGTGTGGTGCGAGAGAGTGTGCAAAAGAGAGAAAGAAGAGGCATGCATGAATATGGGCGTTCCTACTGCAAAGATGCACACACATATAAAAATTTTTTGATGGTTAATTCTAATTATTTGACCCAATGAGGTATAGTGGTTTGAACATTGGACTGGAAGATTTTTTTGAAATGAGCAAGAAGAAATCTAATGATCCATGATTATAATTATTAGCAATTCTAGTAAGAGAACAGAAACGACCTGATCACCGACTACGGACCCTGGAGACCAGGGTTCGATTCCCTGCTCCACTATGGAAACCCACTGGGTGACCTTGGGTGCACCACACTCTCTCAGCCCCAGGGAACCCTGTGACAAGGTCACGGTTGCGCCACCATAAGTTGGAAAAGACTGGCAGGAACACAACCACAACAACTAGCTTTGCAAATATTTGGTGAAGCTAGAGGCAAAAAAGAGAGAAGTAGAAGACAAAATGGGATTTACAATTGAATGCTTTTTTGATCATTAATTTGATTTTTTCAATCTCTTGCACATTTTGCAAAAAACACTCTGATGGTTAATTTTCATTCCTTGCTCCCTTGCAAATTTTGCAAAGATTTTTTTGAAAATCTCAGACCAGTCTTTGCCTCTTTTGGTTTTGCAACCAGAGCTTTCCTCACTGGACTGTTGTGAGGAGAAAGTAGGGAGGGGAGAGTCAATGGTGTGATGCGGCAACTAAAAAACCCAATGTGATTTTGGCCTGCATCAGTAGGACTATAATGCCTAAGTAAAGGAATTCCTATCGATACAGCCTAGAATCACATTGACTTTTTTAGCTGCCACACCACATTGCTTGGCTCATCTTCAGCCAGTCTGTGACTCCTGGACCCCTTTCACATGTCCTGTGGTCAAGTTAGGTGTTACCTGGAGACCTCAGTTTGATTCTCTGCTCCGCCCAGAAACCCACTTGGGTATGTCACACACTCTCAGCCCCAGAAAACCTGGTGATAATTTCCCCTTGGGGTCACTCTAAGTACAAAATGACCTGGAAGGCACACAACAACAAAACAGCAAGGGTTGCTGTAGGTCAGGGTTGGCTGGAAGTCATATAACAACCACACATAGTGGCCCAAAACCCCAGTCAACAACATCTCATAGATTATGAGCTCAACTTTAACCACAACCACAATCCCATTTAGAACTATCTGAAAGCCTACAAGCCCACTCACAACAATGGCTCTGAAACCAATTACTAATTAATAATAATAATCATAAAAACAAAAACGGCCAAAAACATCTGGGAGACTTTAAAACTTCCAGCAGCAACAACGGTCCAAAATTTGTCGGTAACATCTGACACACTGTGAAATCCAAGGCCGTGAAGTCCATACGCCAAACCTTCAACCCCAAATATATTCTTCTACTTTCTGATTCTTTTATAAATGGAAAAAGTATATATTAATTAGTAGTACAAGATTTATTGCAGTTAAAATGCTAACAAGAAGGCATCGTATGACTGGGTCACTGGGCTCCTTAGACTGAGAGAACCTAAAATATATTTATTTGGTTGAAATTGTTGAACAAGAAAACTTTCCTAAATTTCTATTAATGTAAAAACACTACAAGCCAGACATTTAAAATTTTTTTACTGTGAATCCACAGCCTTCCTAATCCAAAAATATGAAACCATCAAAATCCAAAACTTTTGAGTCAGGAGTGACAGTGACACCAAACAACCAAGACTGTGGCTGAGACAGTGACACCTCTACTTTCTGATGGTTCGTTGTACACACACTTTGTTTTGTGCATAGAATTGTTTTAAAAAATGTATAAAATTTACCTTCATGCCATGTGTATAAGATGTATAAGATAAATGAATTTTGTGTTGAGACTTGGGGTACCATCTCCAATATAGCTAATTACACGTATCTAAACTTTCCAAAATCCAAAAGAAAATCTGTAATCTGAACACTTCTGATCCCAAGAATTTTGGACAAAGGACATTCAACATGTACATGGACTCTGACTGCACTCAAAATTGGTTCCAACTCCAGCTCCATAAGCGTGATAAAATCAGTATTAATGCAAATTACAAGGACCCAATGTACTAACACATCTGTGAGAATGTGAAACCAACAGCATTGGTCCAAAATTCTATGTAAGTTCTGGCAGAGTTTGTAAAATGAGATACAGCGTGGTGTAGTGGTTTGAACATTGTTCTATGACCCTGAAGACCCAAGTTCGATTCCCCACTTGGCCACAAAAACCCACTGGGTGACTCTGGACATGTCACACACTCTCAGCCCCCAGAAAACCCCACGATAGCTTTGCCCCTAGGGTCACCACTAAGTCAGAAATGACTGCGTATCCTGTTTTCTTCTCTTTGTTTTTCCTTGTTATAAAATGAGTATATGCAGAACTGGGAAGCAATTAAACTGAGATTCACACAATCTCAGCCTAAAACAAGCCAACTTGAGTAGGAACTTTATATACCCTTGGTATTCCTTAAACAACCTTGTGGGTTTTATTGTGGCCACAAATTTCGAAACTAGAAGAGGACATGAAGGGTCAGCACATCTGGGCACCTGTGTATGTGTGTGTGTTTATGTGTAGCAGTTAACAATCACGCATGGACTTTCTGGGCCTTTCAGACCCCCTTCCTCCAGTCTTAAAAAAACAAAACATAATGTTGGTTTAGCATCACAATGAAACCAGTACAAAATTCTAGTCTGAAAACAAACCTTAGTCAATTTCCCAACAAGCCACCTATCCCAAAGCTGGCTTGTTGATGCTACACTGTTGAAGTAATCGTGGTTTTAAACCATGATATCCATTTTGAATGCAATGCTAAGCCGAATTACAAGGAAAACTCAAATGCAGTAGGTTTAAGTTTTAAGGGGTGCAAGTCATCTAGGGAATCCAGTTGTCCCCCAAAGTATAGGAACTCCTACATACTTTGCATTGGATCACAATTTAATTTTTTGGGACTTTTGGCCAGAAAGTGTGGTAGCCTCCATTGCCCTGAACTGCAACACTGGCAGTGTCTGCCAGATTTCTCAAGGTCCATCTGCACTAAAGAGTTACCTCAGTTTGATCCCTCTTTAACTGCTATGGCTCCAGCTTAAGGAATTCCAGGATGGATAATGTAGGGAGTACTTAGAATGTGCCAGAAAGCCCTAGTTCTGTGACTTGGGGAACAGAGAATAGAGTTCTCTGGTGATGAGTTTGAGGTAGAACCCACCAAGCTACAAATCCCATTTTCCATTGGATTAAAATGGTATGAAACTAAGATAACTGGATAGTACAGACACATACTCTCAGATGCATCTCTTCAAACTATATACAATAAGATCCCGAGAAGAGCTATCAAAGTACAAATCCCAGCATTCCACAGTACTTAAATGGTATGAAACTGAGATAAAATTCCATTCTCAAGTGTATCTTGCCAAATTACAGATTCCAAGATCCCCTGCAATGGAATCATGATTATTAAAGTGTTCTGATACACAGGTAATTTCACAGTGTGGATGCACATTCTCACTGTACTTTGCTAAACTGCAGATCTCAGGACTACACAAGATGGTGCTGCAGCAATCAGAAGCGGTATGAAACTGCTTTAACTTGTGTAATGCAAAAATCTTGTAGGGTTTCTCTCCTCCAAGCTGTTTGGGGAGCAGAAGAAACTCTTAACAGAGAAACTGGCAGGATGGAATGAAAAGAAAGGAAACAGCGAGATGTGTAGGATGAAGCATTATCTTCCCGGGCTGATTCCGCCTCCCCCTGCCCTCCGCCAGCTTCCATCTTTTTACATATGGCAGCACAGATGTGAACAAAATCCATAAAAACCTCTTTGCAATTAAACTCCCACTTTGCGTGACTTGATTTGTCAGTTATCCCAAATTAGATCGCCCAGCACTGGAGCTGCAAGAGTGAAATGAGTCTTGACAGAAGATAGCTTAACGAAGGAGCTGAGAGCTAACCTAAGTGCTTGGGAATGAGACCCTTCCGTTGTGGGGAAGCAGGGAAGGATTGTGTCCTCAAGACCTCATTGGGAGATAGAGGGGTCACTCTGAAAGAGGAAGATTTAGCTCAAGTAGAATCAAGAATCTTAAGAGTCTTAGTAGACCCCAAGTTGAACATGAGTCGCCTGTGTGAGGCAGCAGCAAAAATGGTTAATGAGATTCTAGGTTCCATCAATAGGAGCTGAGCATACAGACTGAGGAAGTTAACAGTAGTACAGTCAGCTATCCACATGTATGGGTCTGACTTTCATGGACTTGATTATTAGTGAATTTCTCCAACCCTTTCCTCCCCCACCTCAAGTACTTCTTTTCTGAGGATCCTTTCTGAGGAACATTCCCTCTCGGTGGCTCTGATCAGGCCAGACAGCCCTTTAAAAACCCACCTCTGGCCTTCCTCCTCCTCCTCCTCCACCAACCACTACCTAGCCAGATAAGAATGGACTGCAGCCAAATTTCTCAGCACCACAAATCCTCTCCCCATGCACCCCCCCCACACCCGCATGGAAGGAAATGGGCAAGACAGAGGAATTATAGGGCCACCTTTCCCTCTCCTTTCTCAGACCTGGTTTGGATACTGGGTGCCTGCTCTCCCCATCATGCCTCGGCCCCCTTCCCACAGACATACACATACACACACATTTTGATATTTGCAATTTTTCCACGTTTGCAATGTTCCTGCATTACTAATCTTAGCAAATGTGGAAGGCCAACTATATTACATTCTGCTTCAACCAGACCACACCTGGAACACTGCATTCCAATTTGGGGCACTACTATTCAAGAAAATAGCCAGAGGAGGGTAGCGAAGATATTCAAAAGTCTGGAAATCAAGCCTTAAGAAGAATTGGCTTACAGAATTTTTTTTTTTTAAAAAAGAGGTCACAGTAGACCACATGCACAATATGAGTGAAGAGTGTGATGCAGCATCTAAAAAAGCCAATGCAATTCTGGGCTGCATCAACAGGAGTCCAGTATCTAGGTCAAGGGAAGTGATAGTAATACCATTCTATACTGCTTTGCTCAGACCCCACCTGGAGGAATCCTGTGTCCAGCTCTGGGCACCACAGTCCAGGAAGGATGTTGACAAGCTGGAACGTGCCCACAGGAGGGCAACCAAAATGGTAGAAGGCCTGGAAACATCAAGCCCTGTGAGGAGCAGTTTAGGGAGCTAGGGCTGTTTGGCCTGGAGGAGAAGAAAGGAAATGTTATCTATGTTGAAATATATGAAGGGCCGTCGTATGGAAGACGGAGCAAGCCAGTTTTCTGCTGCTCCAGAGACTAGGACATGGAGAAATGGCTTCCAACTTCAGGAAAAGAGATTCCACTTAAACCTTACGAAGAACTTCCTGCTGGTAAGAGCAGCTGGACAGTGGAATCTGCTGCTGCCTCCATGGAGTGTGGTGGAGTCTCCTCCTTCTTGGGAGCCTTTTAAAGAAAGGCTGGACAAGGAGGGCTTTGATGGTGTCTCCCTGCATGGCAGAAGGGGGCTGGACTGGTGGCCCCTGGGGTTTCCTCCAACTCTGTGATTCTATGATTCGGCATTATGTAGTAGTTTGAGGGTCAGACTACTTCCCTGGAGACCAGAGTTCAATTCCCTGCTTGGCCGTGGAAACCTGCTGGGTGATCTTGTGCACATTACACACCCTCAGCCGCAGAAAACCCCTTACAGTTGATGTAAGTTGGAAACAAATTAGAAGCATACAAAACTAGAATAATCAAAACTGGAGACTTCAAACAATTTCCCATCCCGTCATGGCAAACATATATAAATACCCAAATTCCGTGGCCCACGGAAAGCAGTTTCTTATCTTGCCCTTCACAAGCCAGGGAGAGGGAAGGAAAGAGAGCCGCCGATGTTCCTGCTAATTGGGTATAACAGGCTTGTCTTGTTCAGCTCTCAGAAGCTAAATCAAGGAAGGAGCAGTGGTTGCAAACTCATTATATCCCCAGACACCAGACTCCCGGCTTGCCTCCCCCTCTGTTATTGAGTTAGAAAAATGGACGCAGGACGTTAATCTTCCACATCCTTTCCAGCTTTGCAGGAAGGCACCAGCCGGCTTTCTCTCTCCGGAGCCAAACATCCACGGACCAAGAGCAAGGTCAAGCTTGAGAACTATACCTTTGGACAGACCAATGATCCACTGACTCTGGAGACCAGAGTTCGAATTCCATTTGGCTCAGCCATGGAAACCCACTGAGTGACTTTGGGAAGGTCATGCTCTCTGAAAGGCAAATTTGAACAAATTTGGCCAAAAAGACACAGGGTCACCATAAGTCAGAAATACACAACAACAAAGACCAACCACCTGGCAGCGAAGGCACTTTGTCTGAAAAGGTAACTTGTGCAAATTCTGTCTCTACAAATACTTTCTAATCTCATCCCTCCGGGTATGTTTCTCCACGTTACAAATTTCCAAGTTTGCTGTGCGGAGAACTCCTTAGCGTCCTCTAGAAGAGATTTCAGGTATTATAATGCATCCTTGAAAACAAGCCTGGTCTGAAGGGATCATCGAATCGCGGCCTTGGAAAGGGGTCTCCAAGGACCATCTTGTCCAACCCCATCCTGCAGGAATCTACTATCACATCACTCCAAGAGATGCCCTGTTTGAAGATCTCCATCATCAGCAAGGAAGTCTATTTCAGAGTTTTGATTTGTCGGTTTCCAGTCTTAGCAGAGCAGAAACTGAACATGAGCCAGCAGTGTGATGCTACAGCTAAAAAAGCCAACACGATTCTGGACTGCATCAATAGGAGTATGGTGTCTAGGTAAAGGGAAGTGATAATACCATTCTATTCTGCTTTGGTCAGACCTCACCTGGAGGAATCCTGTGTCCCGTTCTTGGCACCACAGTTCAGGAAGGATATGGACAAGCTGGAAGGTGTCCAGAGGAGGTCGACCAAAATAGTTGAGGGCCTGAAAACCATGAAGGTCTGTGAGGAGTGGCTTAGGGAGCTGGGGATGTTTAGCCTGGAGAAGAGAATGTTAAGTGACATGATAGCTGTGTTTAAATATTTGAAAGGATGTCATATGGAGAATGGAGCAAGCCTGTTTTCTGCTGCTCCAGAGACCAGGACACTGTGGAGCAATAGGTTCAAACTTTAGGAAGAGATTCCATCTAAACATTAGGAAGAAATTCCTGAGGGTTAGAACCATTCAACAGCAGAATCTGCTGCTGCCTCCATGGAGTGTGTTGGAGTCTCCTTCTTTGGAGGTTTTTAAGCAGAGGCTGGATGGCTTTCTGTCAAAGAGAGTGCTTTGATGATGTCTTCCTGCATGGCAGAAGGGAGTTGGACTGGATAGCCCCTTGGAGTCTCTTCCAACTCTAGGATTCTACAGCCTCTGACCATCTCAGCTGCCCTCCTCTGCACACATTCCAGTTTGTCAATGCCTTTGCTAAAGCAACTGATGTAAAAGTTCCCAACCCCATTCATGTTTTCCAGAACAACATGCTTTATTAACTAACTTCTCCTAGCCCCACCCAAACCTAGCAATATCAATAGTATGTGTATTTCTATACCATTAATCAGCTAAGTGCTCTCTAAGCGGTTTACGAAGTGTTTTCAGCTAATTGCCCCCAACAAGCTGGGTACTCATTTTACTGACCTGCAGAAGGATGGAAGGCCGAGTCAACCTGGAGCCCGGCACGATCGAACTCACAACCTTGTGGCTGCAGGACCAGCATTTAACCACTGCACCACTAGGGCTGTGGTGGCAGAAAGATTGCTCACCTATGCTCCAGTCACCAACAAAATGGACCTCCTTCTCACCCATGCAGCCAACGCACAGGAAAGCGGGTTTAGGGGAAAGTTACGATTGCAGCAACAAAACCAGTTATGGATGAGTAAATCCAGGTCACTGTTCCATATTCACAATTGCTACTTTGTCTGGATTGTGATGCTATTGCCACGATCGTTAACTCCTCACCATCACCAACTTTACTGGGCAGAAGGAGGCATATAATATAAGCATGCCTGAAGACTGTGGAACTCCCTGCCACAACATATTCGACTCCATTCATGCTTCACTATATACAATGTTCAATCTCACAAGGTTCATAGAAGAAGAGATTGCATTATACAGGCATACCTCAGTTAACAAAGCTCCTCGCAGTGAAGTTACTTTTTTACAAGTTTTTTATATACAACCAGCTGTCAGGATGCGTGGCTTCTGCTGGATGTATATTAATTTGAGTAGCTGGTTTAGGTATTGCTAGCGTTAGAACGCTACAAAGTATCGAATGCTAATTGTGGATTGCAACAATGTATCTGTTTGAAGCAGGCTTCTGTATTCCAATGTATCAAACAGCTAATTGCTTTATTGTTCACTGCTACAATGTATGCAGTGAGGAGAGAGAAGATCAGAGCGGGAGAAATGGAAGTGCCAAAAGGTGTTATGAGAACTTGAACTATTCACAGATAAGTGACAGGAAATATGTTCCAGCCTCAAAGATGAAACATGGGTAAACAACTGTGAGTCTGGGAAATGTTTAAAGGTGGGGGTGATGTTAAATATATGATCACAGCTTTGTGTGCTTGAATTTGCATGGAAAGGGATAAAACCTTTGAATGCCATGTACACTTTAGCCTTAGACTGGGAGGCTGTGGAACGCAAGTTACCCAGGGCATGGTACAAGTCCTCCTTTTCTCTTCCTCTGTCTAGCTCGACAGCTTTTAGCAGCATCAGAATTGGGCAGTTGGTGGAGGCAGACTGCAGAATCACAAACTTTTGGTGCCAGGTTGCAGCAGTAGGCCTGTAGTAAACAATAAAACAATACACTAAAGCTTAAACTGGGAAAAAGTGGGATTCTGTTCTGGCTGATCCTACTACACCCAAGTGTGCTGCCTACAACAGGCAAGGCGAACAGCAGCTGCCTCCAAAATCCATTACTGCGAATGGTAAAGCAGAGAGGAAAGGGGAGAACAGATAAGACCGCCTTTCTCCATACCTCACTTAACTAAGCCTCTGGCAGAAAAGTTCTCATTTACAGTCTTTTTATGGTCAGTCATTACTCTTTTCCTCCTCATCTTCTGTCTAGCTGGAAGATTTTTTAGCAGCATCAGCACTGGCAGCGTAGACATCTATGTTTGGCTGCCAAAATCATAAGAAAAGTAAAAGAAAAATGTCATGCATGCTTTCTAGAAGAAGGCCTCCAGAAAGTTCAAAATATTTTTCTTCACTTCTACAAGGTTTCCCTGACCCAGCTGCTTCATTTAACACATACATATTATTAGTTTCAGAAAAAAGGGTTTGCTCAAACATGTTGAATCATTTCTTCCTTTTTGTAATGGTGTGCAAATCGATCCCTATTCTTCCTAAGTTATTTCTGCTTCTGGCGCCAATTAAAGAAGTCCAAAATCACTTTTATTTTGCTAACTGAGTTATGCCTGTATTTATTTTTGCATACTTGTAACATGAGATGTCCAAAGGAGGCAAAAACCTGCACCGCAGACATTTCCCACAAGTTGCAAAATGAGGGGAAGGGCCACACCAGGTCACAATCCAAAAATAAAGAGCTGCATTTTTGCAAGCTGGTGGAAGTGTGTCAGTTTTGTGTTAGCCAAATGTTTCAAAGGAGAGCTACTGAGCAATATAAAAGGAGCTTGACGGATGGAGGTAGACAGAAATCACTGCTTGTTCCACAGAAGCATTAAAGCTTTATTAGCATTAGGTTAGGAACAACAAGACCACCTCCTCTGTAGCCGGAGGGCACAGTTCATCTTCAAAAGGAAAAGATGAAGCCACATGGGTTCAAAACGAGAGTGTTAAAGCAAAACCACGAGCAAGGAAGGCAGCTTCAAAATTACACACTCAAACAGGGAAAAGCCATTAAAAAGGGGGGGGGGAATCAGGTGCATTAACTAGAGGTTTTATTTTAAACTAGAGATATAAAAATATGCAAAAAGTTTGAAGCCAATGAAAAGGAAAGATGTTTTTACTGGAGGAAAAAACCCAGAACCCAGAATTTTTGGGAAAAATTGGGAAGAGAAATTAACACCTTTCCATCACTTTGTTACTTTAGGAACTTTAAATGCAGTATATCCAACTTGAGTCAGCGTGGGAGAGCAGGGTTCGAGTCACCGCTCAGCCATGGAAACCCACAGGGTACCTTTAGTGTGTCACTCTCTCTCAGCCCCAGAAAATCCTATGATACACAACCATGGAGACCAGGGTTCAACTCCATGCTTGGCCACAGAAACCCACAGACTGACCCTGGTCACATCACACACTCTCAGCCCCAGAAAACCCTCTGACAGTTTTGCCTTAGGGTAACCATAAGCTGGAAACTACTTGAAAGCATACAACAGCAAAATTGGTTTAAATAAAACTCTACTCCTTTACATAGCTTTTTTTTAGAAATGATGGTTCAGGCAGCAAATATGTGAACACCACCATCTTAAACATGTTATTTCCTCATTCTAGCATGCTATCAATAAGAATGCAATCTCCAGATGGAGAGAAGTGGTACTTTGTTTCTGCCCCACTTTGGCTGGACCCAGTTTGGAATAATCCTGTGTCCAGGTCTGGGCACCAAAGTTCAGGAAGGCTATGGACAAGCTGGAAGGTGTCCAGAGACAAGTAACCAAGATGGTCAGATGTCTGGAAACTACAAAACCCTACAAGGAATGGCTGAGGGAGCTAAGATCTAGGGATCTGTATAGATCACAAGCTAAACATGAGCCAGCAGTGTGACACGAAAGCTAAAAAAGCCAATGCGATTCTTGGCACATCAATAGAAGTTATAGCATCTAGGTCAAGGGAAGTGATGGTCCCTCTTTGTTCTACTTTGATCAGACCCCATCCAGAGGAAAACTGTGTCCAGTTCTGCACACCACAGTTCAGGAAGGATGTGAACAAGCTGGAACATGTCCAGAGGAGGGCCACCAAAATGGTAAGATGGCCTAGAAACCATGAAACCCTTTGAGGAGAGACTCAGAAAGCAATAGATATGTTTAGCCTGGAGAAGAGAAGATGAAAAGGGAACATGATAGCCATGGTTTAAATATTTGAAAGGATGTCATACGGAGGATGGAGCAAGCCTGTTTTCTGCTGCTCCAGAGACTAGGACATACAACAATGGATTTAAACTATAGGAAAAGAGATTTCAACTAAATATTAGGAAGTACTCTGTGATGGTAAAAGTTATTCATGGACTCCCCTTCTTTTAAAAGGTTGAATCGCCCTCTCTCAGCTATATATTCCTGCGTGGTGGGGGTGGGTCTAGAGGACCCTTTAGGGTCTCTTCCAGCTCTAAGATTCTTTGCGTAGCTTGAAACTTGGGGGAGCAGGTGGGTTACATAACACCACCAAAAACTGTTGGAAATGAAACTCAGTTGCATCTCCCTCCCCAGTAAAAAATATTCCCAGCAGGCTGTTGTTTGTCGGTTTTGGGTCATTAACTTGTTTTTATTGGAAGCTTTTTCACAGGCAGCCATAAATAAATGCAGTTTTGTGAGCCTCTCCGGCTGCAAAAGGAGGAGGGGAGAGTCAGGGCAATATCCTGGAAAGAGATGGCAGAAGGAGGGAGGAAGGAAGGACACCTCACTTAATAAAAAGATCTGACAATGAAGCTCCTTTTTACATCCATAAAATCCTAGAGCTGGAAGAGACCCCAAGGGCCATGTAGTGCAACCCCCTTCTGCCATGCAGGAAGACACAAGGAAGGCACTCTCAATAGGCGGCCCTCCAGCCTCTCTTTAAAAACCTCCAAAGAAGAAGGAGATTCCACCACACTTCATGGGGGCAGCAGCAGATTCCACTGTCCAACTGCTTCTTCCTCAGGTTAAGATGGAACCTCTTTTCCTGAAGTTTGAATTAATTGCTCCACATCCTCACCTCTGGAGCAGCAGAAAACAGGCTTGCTCTATTCTCCATATGACATCCCTTCAAATATTTAAACATGGCTATCCTGTCACCTTCCCTTAACTTTTTCTTCTCCAGGCTAAACATCGCCACCTCCCTCAGTTGCTCTTCACGGTTTCCAGGCCTAACTGTGGTGCCCAGAACTGAACATGGGAATATTAAAGGTGGGATCTGACCAAAGCAGAACAGAGGGGTACCATCACTTCCTTTGACCTAAACACTATCATCCTATTGATGCAGCCCAGAATTGCATTGGCTTTTTTAGCTGCCGCATCACACTGCTAACTCATGTTCAGCTTGTGGTCTACTAAGATTCCTTCCACATGGACTGTGGTCCGGCCAGACGTCACTGCCTTTCATTTTTTTCCGCCCAAGTGAAGTACGTCACATTTCTCCCTACTGAAATTCACTGAAATTGGTGCAACTTCAAGTCCTTTCTGACTTAGTCCTCATGGCTGCAGGGGTCCGGCTGGATAAGCAAAAACATAGCAACAGTGCAATCCCAAATGTGTCTCCTTTCGCCTCCCTTTGGTTTTGTTGCTGTTGTGTGGCTTCAAATTGCTTCTGATTTTGCAGTGCCCCTAAGGTTTTCTGGGGCTGAGAGTATGTGACGGACCCAAGGTCACCCAGTGGGTTTCCAGGGCCGAGCGGGAACTCAAACCCTGGCCTCCAGGGTTGCAACCCAATGCTGAAACCACAGAGGATTTCATTGCATATATTCCCTCAGTTCTTTGCTCTGTGCAGATTTTCTCCTCCCTTTTTTCTTTGCCCCTAAAATAAGAGAAATGCTGGGTGAAGCCTCTTCCAAAAGATGTCAGCGGGTTAATAATTACGAGGCCATCTCCTCCAAAGATAAACGATTACCTGCAAGAGATCCAGGCAAGTCACTTAGCAACCAAGGGATGCCCCCGGAGCAGGGCCAGGCATGTGCCGGATGGATGGCCACCTTTTCCCCCTCGTGTCCGCCACCCACCCTTTTGCGGCATTGCCAAGCAAACGCAAACAAAGATACTGCACGGCACAATAGCTCTTGACACGCAAATAGGTTAACACAATAAAGCCAGCTTTAGCCGGCTCACTCAAGGGAAGAAAGCAATTCACCGGCAAGCCGGGAGGGTAATAAAGCACCGTGTTTGGGGATGGAGGGGGTGCGCCTGTCTCTCCGTTCCGGGCCCCTTGCCACATTTAGCCGAAAGGAATCACTGCTTGATTGAATTACCTCTCGTGAATATTAGGTTTTCGTCTTCCTGAAGAACAGCAGCGACAGTCGAGAGGTGCAAGGAGAATTTTTTCCTCTCTCTCTTTTGTCTTTTTGTCTCTTTGCAAGGGAAAAAAAACCTTTCCTGCAATTTGTTATTTATATCTAGTGAAACGGGGCTGCTTGAAGTATTTTCTAGAGGCCGGTTGGCAGATTCGCAAAGAGACCTGCTGGCCAAAAGGTTACCGATCACCAAATTACGCACCTTGGATGCAACCAGGAAAAAATATTCCAAATATCAACATATGCAAAGCAGAACAGTGCTGTGTAGTGGTTTGAGCACCCTGGAGACCAGGGTTCGATTCACTGCTCAACCACGGACACCCGCTCAGTGGCCTTGGGCATGTCACACACTCTCAGCCCCAGAAGACCAAATGACAGGGTCACCTTAAGGTCTCCATAAAGTCAGAAACAATTTGAAGCCACACAACAGCAGCAGAACCAAACGGAGGCAGAAAGAGACATGTTTGGGGTTGCAATTGTGGTGCAGTTTTGCTCAACAAGCCTCATCCCTTCTGCCATGAGGACCAGAAACTTGTTAACCTGACATCAAGTCGACCCTCCCAAAAAGATGCCTATGCACACTCCACTTAAACTCCAAACTCCATTTTAAAGACCTCCAAAAGAAAGATGGTTGACCACTCTCCGAAGCAAACTATTCCACTGTCAATTCAATCCAATAATACAATTTTCCTCTTTACCAAGCTCTATAATTTTCTCCAGCAAGTCATGTTGTCTGATGGCATGCCCAAAATACCTTCTTTCTTTCTTCAACTGTACTTTATACTACGCCTTTCTCCCAAGACGGCTTCTAGGGAGGCTTGATTTGCTCTTGTTCCTGCTTTGTGCTGTCGGAGCAACCCTCTGAATGGGAGGCCACCAAAAGCCCAGCTCAGGTCTTGCAAAGTCAGTGCAGCAGCCACGGTTTCCTTGATTTAATCTATCCATCTGTAATGAGGTTTAATGCCTCTTTTCCTACTGCCTTCCACCTTCCCAAGCATGCTTGCCTTTTCTAGTGAGTCAGGTCTTCTCACAAAAATGGCCGAAGTATAACAGCCTTAATTTGTTCATTTTGGCTTTGCTAGACATTGCTAGAGCCTCCTAGAGTGCTAGAAAGTATCAATTGCTAATTGCAACTCTGTAGCCTGCTGAAACCTGCTGTATTCCAGGGCGTTCCAAACGGTTAGTTGCTTTATTGTTTGTTGCTACAAGATAACAGAGGAGAAGCTCACAAGGGGAAATATGAAAGTACTGAGATGGTGTTATGGGAACTGGTAATGCTTAAGAGGACAGGAAGGTGCTCCTCCTTCAAGGATGAAAGATTTGTAAACTAGGGAGGGCCTGGGAAAATGCTTGAACTGGTGGGATGATGTGAGATTTATGACTTTCTCCACTCGCTGCTCCCTGCACCTAAGTTTGTATGACAAGGTATAAAATCTGTAACCACGCGATATGCTTTAGTCTCGACAACTTCCAAGGAAAGTGGCTGTGTTATTTGCTTTGCTAGAATTAAACACTTCTGCTTTAACTCTAAATGAAGTTTGTGAGCAGAAGTTATCCAGGACATGACCATTCTTTTGTTTTTTCAGCAGGCCAGGGGACCTGCAGAACTTTCCTCCAGGACCACATTTCAAAGGAGCTGATCTTCTTCCTCTCAGTTTTCTTCTCTGATCAGCTTTCACCTCTGATTAGCCATGCATTAAAATGGGAAATACAGTGGCCAAGTGGACTCCGAGTATTATTTGTAAATAATGTGATATCACTTCAAAATACTGTGGCACCATCCTGAGGCATCTTTGGATTTGTAGTTTGCAGAGGCACTTAATAGTCACATATGCTGAAAGTTTGGGTATATCTAGACTGTCCAGTAATGGGTTTTGTACCACATTTAAGTTGTGATGCTTCTACAACTCTATGGAATTATGGGACCTGTAGTCTGCTGAGATGCTTACAGTTCTCTGTAGCGTAGAACTCTCTAGCTAAGCCCCTTCCTGAAACTATAAATCCCAAGATTCCAAAGAACAGAGAACTGGCTTTTATTCTACACAGGGTAGACCCAACCAAGTGGTCCCAAATGTGAAAACGATGAGTCATTAAAATGTCATTTCAGCATTTCTATTTTTAGTTCTCCCAGCCAATGTCATTGAATCATAGAGCTGGAAAAGACCTCAAGGGGTCATCCAGTCCGACCCCCTTCTGCCATGCAGAAAGACACCATCGAAGCACTCCCTTTGACAGATGGCCGTCCAGTATCTGTTTAAAAATCTCAAAGAAGGAGACTCCAACACACACCACAGAGGCAGCAGCAGATTCCACTTACAAACTGATTTTACACTCAAGAAGCCCTTCCTAATGTTTAGGTGGAATCTCTTTTCCTGAAGTTTGATGCCATTGCTCCATATCTCAGTCTCTGGAGCAGCAGAAAACAGGCTTGCTCCATCCTCCATATGACATCCCTTCAAACATCTAACCATGGCTCTCATGTCCCCTCTGAACCGTCTCTTCTCCAAGCTAAACCTAGCCAGCTCCCTAAGCTGCTCCTCATAGGGCTTCATGGTTTCCAGGTCTTTTGGTCATCCTTCACTGGACATGTTCATGTTTCTCCATATCCTTCCTGAACTGGGATGCCCAGAACTGGACACAGTATTATTCCAGGTGGGGTCTGACCAAAGCAGAATAGAGGGTTACCATCACTTCTCTTGACCTAGACACTATCTTCCTATTGATGCCGCCTGGAATCGCATTGATGTTTTTAGCTGCTGCATCACACTGCTGGCTCACATTCAGCTTCTGGTCTACTAAGACACCCATATCCTTTTCACATGTACAGAGGAATACACAAAGACCTTAACTTAGACACTAGACTCCTACTGATGCAGCTCAGAATCACATTGTGGTTTTTGAGGTTTTCCTCTTCCTAATGCCCTGAGAAGAAAACCACTTAGTAGCTCTGTGGCTTGAAGTTTTAGCATCGCTACCTCTCTCATAGCTGAAATCCATCAGCAGCACTAAACTGGGATGCTGGAGCATGGCTCGAAGTAAGATGTATTGACCTGTTCTTTTTAAAACCCAACCAACAGAAGGTAAAAAGAGCAGAGAACAATTTCTTGGTGTTTCTTTGAAGTTGTTTTTTTCCCTAAAGAGAGTTGGCAAGGAAAAATCTTTGGTAGTTGTCCAAAATCTTACTCCCAATGTGCATGGGTCACCCCCTCCCAGTGCATGAGTCCTTCCAACATCACACAGCAGATGCAAACTATTCAATTTAATTTTGCACACGCATAAGACAATGAGAGGCAGTGTGGTGTAATGTTTTTTGAGCGCTGGATTACATCCCTGGAGAGCAAGGTTCAATTCCCCTGTGCTCGGCCACGGAAACCCACTGGGTGGCCTTGGGCATGTCACACACTCTCAGCCCTTGAAAACTCCATGATAGGGTCACCGTAAGTTGGAAACAACTTGAAAGCATGCAACTAGCGTATAAACCACAAGCCAAACGCCAGCTGTTTTCTCTAGATTATTCCAAAAGAAACAGAAGCAAGTTAATAGATTTGCAACGGGTTCAAGAACACCCTGAATCTTTCTTTCTTTTCTTTTCTTTTTTTTTGGAAACAGTGGAAACCATTCACGGACTCTCTGAACAATAAGAAATAAAACAATTAAATAATTTCTAGATATGCTTATCAGTAGTTCATTCAGCGTGCTTTCTAATGGTAGAATAATATCTTTCTGCCTTTCTCCCCACCCAATTTTCTTTTTCTCATTCCATTTTCAGGGGAGGTTCCACAAAATGGAGACTCTGCTTTTTTCCAACACTCCAGAATGGGCCCAAATGTGAAAGCCATGAGCCATTAAAATGCCATTTCATCCCTTCTATTTTGAGTTCTCCTGGCTAATGTCATCTTCGAATCGTAGAGATTTAAGAGATCTCAAGGTTGGTAATTTAGTGTTTTAGTGAGTGAGTTCTTAGTGGGTTTTTTTATTAGTATTTAGTATTAATGAACTTTATGTCTTAGTTGGAATTTGTTATTTTCAATAAAATTTCTATCTATATCTGGTTTGAGCATTGGACTACGACCCTGGAGACCTGGGTTTGATTTCCTGCTCAGCCATGGAAACCCACTCAGTGACCTTGGGTACACCACACTCTCTCAGCCCCAGAAAATCCTATGATATACAAACATGGACACCAGGCTTTAATTCCCTGTTCAGCCATGGAAATCCACAGGGTGACTCTGGGTGGTTCACACACATTCAGCCCCAGAAACCCCATGATAGGGTATCTTAGGGTCACCATAAGTCAGAAACTACTTGAAGGCATGCAACAACATCAGGTGGGAGTTGAGGAAGCAAGCTAATCCCTTTCCACATTTATCTCTGTTTACACATGCTCAGTTAAGAGATTCTGGAGGCATCTGCCATTCAAATGGCCTGTTGTAGGCAGGCACATATGGCTTCCATCAGATGGGATTAGGAGAATCCCATTCTTTCTCAGTTCAAGTTTTATTGCATTTTTTTTATTGCAGAGATAATGCTGCAACTGGACACAAACATGTGCATTTATCTAGCCCTCTCAATGCTCATGCCACTAGAAAACATCCAGCTAGACAGAGGAAAAGGAAAAATAGTATAAAGAGTAAAAAGCAGATCTTTGTTTACCGAAGTACGGCTGTATTTTGTGGACTGTGGAAAAGTAAGCAAATCTGCTTCACAAAACTCTTCCATCATTATTACTCCCGGGCTTCAGCAGGCCATGGAAAAGTTACTTAATTTTTCAGGGGTACATCCTCCCAGAATCCTGCAGTGGCTATGCTGGCCAGGGGATTGAGGGAGATGTAGTTCCAAAACCAAGCCACAGAAACTGGGTTTGCATTACTTTTGCCTTTCTACTGATTTTCCCCATGCCCTGGCAAATTTTAGAACTGTATGCTCCTTGGGGCAGGGAGCAGGTCTTTCCCACTCAAAGCTGAGCCTCCTAACAACAGAAGGACAGAAATAAATCTCTTCCTTCCTGCAAAATGAAATGCAGGTTATTTTCACACAAGCAAACACACTGACAGATGACAAGCAAAACCAAAGGAAATATTTGCATTTTTCTTAAAAAAAGAAAGAAATTAAGGAAATGTTAGTTTTTGAGGTCCACCAGGCAATCTCCTCTCCCTCTTTTAGCAACTCAAACCTATGTAGAGAACCACCCCCTAGCCAGTGTAGAAAAGCTGTCTGTTGAGATGACAACTCCCATCACCCACATCTCTCTCCAGCACACAACTCTCAGAATCCACCTCTCCTGAAGGACAGGACTCCCAGCATCCACCTCTCTGGGTAGGGGAACTCCCACAATCCAAACCTCCGGACAGTACGCAATTCCCACAATCCACCTCTCCAGCCAGCATAAAAATCCCATCATCCACCTCTTCATTCAGCCTTGAACTCCCACAATCCACCTCTCCAGGAAAGACAGAATTCCCACAATTCCGCTTGACATCCAAGGGGGCCCCAGTCCTCTCAGGCAGCTATTTTCTTCTAAACTATCTCAGTCCTGTCCCAGCTCCAACACTCCAGAACTACAATCCTCCAAATGGATTTGGTATATTGGATACTAATGCTTATTTTTTCCTCCCTCTTTCTGCCACTGCTGCAGTTGCTTAGCCAGACGGAAGAGGTTTCGCACACGCAGCCTCAGTCACATGGAATTAAAAGGGGAACAAAAATCAGTTCAAAGAGAGAGAGAGAGGTCATGGCGAATTTCACCCTCAAGTCTGGCCTCTCATCTATACCCCATGATTCAAACTGTTGGCATGATGCAGAAATGTCACTTTATTATTATTATTATTATTTAAAATACCTTTTCATGACAGGCAGAGCAATCATGGAACCATCTTGCAGCAATACCACAAAGTTTCCTAAAGGTGGGAGTGAATTTATGACGGAAGATCTTAGCTTTGTTGTCACTGTGTGCCTTCAAGTTGTTTCCAACTTAGCCTGCCCTAAGGCAAACCTATCACTGAGTTTTCTGGGGCTGAGAGAGTGTGGCATGCTCAGGGTCACACACTGGGTTGCCAAAGCCAAGGGGAGAATCAAACCTGGGTCCCCAGGGTCATAATCCACCGCTCAACGACTACCCCACACTGACTCTAATCTTAAGGCTTCTCTATTTTGAAAAGCAAAAAACGAGAACCCATTTATCAACTAGATTCTTCTTATTGCATATTTACTTTAGAATAAGATAAAAAAATTTGTTCTGAAGAAGAAATGTCCAAGAAGAAGAGGACAATATGGCAACCCTATCTTCGCTTCTCTTCCTTTGCAACCTCCAAAGTCTGGAGACGGGTTCAAAAGTTTGCAAATAATCTTATTTTGGATGTATTTTTTAAAAAAACAAACAGAGAAGGCAAACCTTCTACTATCAGCTGGCTAAAGGAAAAAAAGGATTCAAGGGCACACACAGTTTGTGAGAACAATTTAACTCTTGCATTAGCAACCACCTTTTACTGCTGCCAAAGACAGAAACAAACAGAAGCACAAATTATGCAAAGTTCTTTCTCTCCTCTAAAAAAAAAGGAATTTCTCTCCATTTGATCCCCACCTGGAATAATCCTGTGTCCAGTTCTGGGTATCACTGTTTAGGTAGGATATGGACAAGCTGGAAGCCGTCCAGAGGAAGGTGACCAATATGGTCAAAGGCCTGCAAACCACTAAGCCCTCTCAGGTTCAGCTTAGGGAGTTGGCTAGGTTTAGCCTAGTGAAGAGAAGGTTAAGATGCAACATGATAGCCATATTTGGGATGTCATACGGCAGATGGAGCAAGCCTGTCTTCTGCTGCTCCAGAGACTAGGACATGGAGCAATGGCTTCAAACTGCAAGAGATTCCACCTAAACCTTAGGAAAAACTTCCTGAAAGAAAGAGCAGTTTACCAGTGGAATGCAGTGCCTGGGAGCGCGATGGAGTCCTCCCTCTTTTAAACCAAGGCCAGACGGGCATCTCTCAGAAATGCTTTGATGGTATCTTCCTGCATCGCAGAATGGGGTTGGACTAGATGGCCCTTGGGGTCTCTTCCAACTCTACGACTCTATGATTGATTCTAAGCCTCTTCCTCCACCATATGTTCCTCTTCTTCTATGCAAACCCCTTTCCATGAGGCAAGATCCCAGTTCCTTCTTTCTCTCTATGTCTCCCACCTCTGCAGCCGAAGCAAACCAAGATTCCAGTTTCTTCCTCTGCCCCACACCCCTCTTCTAAGCAGACAAAAGAAAACAGGATGACAGTTCCTTGCTCTTCCTATGCCTTCTTGCATTTATTTTATTTCTGCAGGAACGCTGTCAATTTGAAATGTTGTGAACTGGGGAGAGGCAAATTGAGGCCAGCCTGTGATTCCGGGAAGCCAAAACTGGGACTCAGAGAAATACCATCTTGGGAAATGTAGACCTATTTGGCCATAAAGCAAGGGAGAAGAATAAGGGCCCACCCTAAACATCATTAGGCTACCACTCCCATACCAAGGGGCTTGCTGGCTGGGGATGATGGAACATGAGACTCCCAATGCTTTTTCCCCACCTTGCAGAAAAATCTCTTCTGCTTTTCTAGTATTTTGGGTTCAAAGCTCTCATTTCATAAACTTTTCCCCCTCTTGCTGACTATAATCTGTAAAAAAAAATTAGCAATTGACACGCAGTGCCAAGAATTTAAAAGAAATGGGGGATTTCTTTTCTTTTCTTCTTGATCTGGTCTGTTTGTATCCCACCTGCATTGCAAGTACTGTGCTCTCCAAAAGAACCCACTTTCGCTATAAAAAACAGCATTTGCAAATATTTTTCTTCCATACCAGCTGCTCCTTCTATGGGGCTGGGGGAAAACTCCACCAAGCTGTACAGAAGTTTGGCTGGCCTGCCTCACAGGGCTGTGCTTTTCACACAAAGTCTACTGTGGATGGGGTGAGACTAGATGACCATGGGGTGTCCCATCCAATTCCCCCCCCCCAATGATTCTGTATTGGCCACAAGAACTCATACCCTGCAAGACCATAATAAATGAGATTATCTCCTGACACAGACCTTTATGCACTGACTTGATTTCTGCCTGTCTTATCATCATATTATGATAGAAGGCAGTTGTTTTAAAAGTCCATATTGGAATTTTATTCATTTAAGTCTCCCTTTCTATGGCTATTTATCTTTCTTCCCTTTTTATCTGCCCAGGCTGTTGGCATTGGCCATATTTCACCAGACTTTTTTGGAATATCCCATAGCTTTTCTCTAATTTGCTTGACCTTGTTCAGTTGTTTTATTATGGTCTGGTCTGAATCCTCACATCTGAGACCCTGCCCTCTTCTGTTTGTTGCACTTGCACAAAAAATCTCTATGACATATTTTACAAATTACACAAACACACAGAAAAGATCTTACGGATCACAAACAAACCATTCAGGCCATGAAAACACACACACAAAGCAACAGAGTGTCTCTGCACTGTAAAATTACACCAGTTTGATTCCATGCCTCCATGCTAGGGTGTTTACTTACACAGAGCTATACAAAAAGCATCTATCCACACTACACATTATAGCAGTTTCATACCACTTTAACTGTCATGGCTTCCTCCCATAGAATCTTGGTTTTTCTTTGGAGAGGGCCGACAGATCTTTGAAACCCTCTGCTGGAAAGCTTCAGGGCTGTAGTCCTGGGCAGTGGACTAAAGCTCTCTCATGGAGAATCCCACGTGCCACTACAAATCCCAAGACCCCTTTGGGGTGGAACCACAGAGATTTAAAGTGCCACCACCCTGCCACAATTCTATAGCACAGACAGATCTTTAAAAACCCTCTGCGAGAGAGCTTCAGGGCTGTACTTCAGGGAAGCAGACTAGCACTCTCCCTAGTACTAAATTCTATGTACCCTTCACCAAAACTATAGATCTCATGGTTTGGATTGAAGTTCCCAAAAAAGAAAAAAGATCTAACATATAGGCTCTCATGAAAGAAAATTCCAGCACTCTAAGTTGGAATTAAAAAATATCCACCACATCGCAAGAAGGTTGTTTGTCCTGCTCTATTTTTAAGATTATTTTGTCCGATGAAGAGACCTGTGGATCCTCAAAACTTACACACTTTTTATTTTCTTCTTTAATAGGGGACAACCTGTGCTACTACATTGTTGTTGCTGGGTACCTTCAAGTCTTTTCCAACTTATGGTGGCCCTAAGGTGAACCTATCACAGTTTTTTTCTGTGCCTGAGAGTGCATGACACACCCAAGATGAATGGGTTTCCATGGCCAAGCAGGGATTCAAACTCTGGTCTCTGGGATCATAGCCCAACACTTAAACCACTACAACCACTCTGGATCTCCTGCTACCACCTTACAGATCTTAAATTTTATTCCCTGGTTTTCTGCTGAACCAACAGATTCCAAATTCCAAGAAAGGAGATTCCAAATTAAGAGGGATAAAAAGGATGACGCAGTGCTGTTTGACCCTGGAACAGACCGCCTTGTAGGGACAGTAGACTCTTTTTTGTTGTTGTTGAAACCCCTTCCAACTCTACGATTCTTTATTTTTCCCCTGGACAGCCAATCATCCTAAGAAAAAAAATTTCCCAGTTTGTGCCAAACTCAGATTTTGCACAAACTCAGTGCAAAGAACGTACGCTTGCAACTTACAGTACACACACACACACACATATATACACACATAAAATTCAATTACATGCTTTTGAAATCTTCGCAATCTAAGCAGCATATAAATATTTACAAGGGATGAAAACAAATTTTTAAAAAGGATGCAAAGGGCCCTCACAACGTATCTACCATGCCTCCTCTATTGTGACATTTTTAAAAATTTACATATATATATATATAATTTTATAGTATTTTAAGTTATTTGTGTTTCAACATGAGAGCTGATTTAAACTTTAGGATCCTTAAATTGTTGGGGTTTTTCTTAAGCTCTCTCTTGCTTTAACCTTGAGTCCCACCCTAAGGGAGGAGACAGGTCATAAAATAAATATATTAAAATAATTAAGATGAATGACCACAAACCGTGTTCTTCCTTCTTCTTTACCAAACTAGATTTTCAATTTGCTGTTTATCTCCTCAATCCATAAGGAGACAGTAAATATTATGCCACATGTGCTCCGGTTATCAAAAATAATAATAAAAATAATTTTATACTCTTTTAAATTATTTGTATCTTAACATGGAAGCTAATTTTTCTTCTTTTTAACTTTTGGATCCTTAAACTTTTTTTTAAATTCTACCTTGCTTTTACCTCTTTGTGAGCTGCCTTGACTCCCATGCTGAAAGAAGACAGAGATTATAAAATAAATATATTAAAATAATTAATAACAGGAATGGCCCCTCACCCTGTTCTTTCTCCCTCTTTACCAAACTAGTCATTTAATTTGCTGCTGTTTACTTCCTTGATGTATGTGGAGATATTTAACAAATAATAATAACTTATTAATAACAATGATGTAACAGCAATTAATAGTAGCATAATAATGATGATGCAATAATTGGTATTTATGAATAACAACAACCTTTGTTAAGACTGTACACCTGAGGGCATGGAAATGTTTGGATGCTCTTTGGCTCATATGATAATAAATAATAATAATAATAATAAGCCAAAATAAAGCTGCCATTTAGGGTCAACCAGCCCTTTCCAAATTCCTCAAAGCAAGAAAAAGGCAGCATTGAGTTACTAACTCTCAACCTCCTCCTTCCACCAAGTTTCCCCAAATTTGGGGTTTTCCTCCTCTTTGAAGCCCCGGTTCCAAAAGTTTTGCTGTAGTTTCTTGGTGCAAACCCCAAATTTGCCAGATCAAACTTCAATGGGGTGCGTGAGAGTGTGCCTTCTCACTTCGCACACACACACACACACACACACACACACACACACAGAGTCCAGCCTCAGCTTTTGAGGAGGCCAAAGAAGGACTAGAGCCAAAAATACAGATTTTTCTTCTGTATTGTGGGATGTTGCATCCAGGCTGGAAAGAAAGAAGTGCACGCTTTTCTGTCAGTTTGGATGCCTCACCTGTCAAGCTGTGCATTCGCAGGGGAGGGGTCAGTCCTGATGACCTCTGGAGTTCCCTGCTCCCAAATTTATAATCTGTGCTGGGAAACTGAGCCAAGTCTGACGAACTAAAACCACCTAGAGTCCTAGATGGAGGGGGGAAATTCCACACTACTCATTTCCTTGGAACTCCTTCTCCCCCCCCGGGGGAAAGATTAAAAATTAACCCTGCATAAGGCACAAAAAGGTCTAAAAAACTCTCCAGCAGTGACAATTCCGTGCAAAAAAAAAAAAAAGACGATCTGAAGAAGAAAGGCTGCAAAGTTGAGAAGGGATTCATTGCAAGGCTGACCCCCCCATACCCGAAGAAGAAAATAATAATTGATGATCATGTTAAGCAATGTCAGACTGCAGAAAGTACAGGACTCTTTGGATATTCCCTTCCCTCCCACGCAAATCCCCTCTTTGCAACTTATTAAGCATTTGACAATCATATTAACTGATGTCGTCTCGCAGAAAGCACCGGTCATTTCGGACGCTTCCTCCTCTCCCATGCAAATCTCCTGCTTGCAATTTATTAAGCATTGATGGTCATATTAACCGACGTCGGCTTGCAAAAAGCACAGGTCTCTTCAGCTACTTCCTCCCCTCCCATGCAGATCCCCCTCCGCAATTCAGTACTCATTGATGATCGTTAACCGACGTCAGCTTGCAGAAAGCACCGGTCTCTTCGGCTCTTTCCTCCCCTCCCTCCCATGCAAATCCCCCCCGGGTCCCCCCCCTTGCAATTTACCATGCAAAAAGCCGTGGCGCTCCAAATCCTCTTTCTCTCTTCCTCTCCCTTTAAATCCTCTTTCCTGGGGAAGCTGTCAACGCCAGAACCGCCCGCCTTGTCCTTGGAGCCATTGAAGGGGAGCGAGCAAGAAGAAAAAAACTGCAACCCAAACGGAGGAAGAAAAAATGCAATGGGGGGAGGAAATGCAAAAAAAAAAAATCCCAATGCACGATCCCAAAATGGGTGCAAAAAATAAGAGAACCCAAGCAGGAAAAAAAATGCAATAAAATATTTTTTAAAAATGCTACTTTTTCCTAGCAAAATAATATCCGGGGAGGTCAATGCAATCTCTCGGGCGCCCTCCGAAAGGAAAATCCGCTCCGAGGCGAGTCCGGCCTGGGAGTGCGAGCGATGCCCCCTCCAGCCACCACCAGCCGGGCCTTCCTCCGGGCTGGAGCGCTGGAGGGCTCGGCTGCAGCGGCGGCGGGGGACGACATGGAGGGCCCGGGGGAGGTGATCGGGGGCCGCGGCTCCCTTTGTGTGCGAGAAATTCCCACAGCTGCAAAGATCTGAGGCTGGGAGAGTGAGAGAATTTTTGCACGGTATCCTTTGCAAATGCAGGGAAGCAATTGCACCCTTTTTAAAAAAAATATTAATTTTTTTAAAAAAAGGGTGCAATCATTAAAAAATTAAATTTGCAAGATCCAACCGCTCCGGCGACTCTTCCAGGGAAAATAAAGCACAGCCTCGGATTTTATCTTTTTTTTTAATGGGTGAAAAAAGAAGCAAAGAGGCGAGCGATCCCTTTCCTCCCCGTCTTTCTCCACCCCGGGGCACTGAATGCACCACGCAGACCCCGGCGGTGTGTGATGGGCGGGCGGCGTTGTCCGTCTTCTTCGTCGTCGTCGTTTCCTCCTTTCTCTCTGCTTGCAATATGTATAGATATCTAAAAATACAAGAACTGCAAAATGATAAGATGATGATGATGACGACGATGCAATGGTGGAAGGTGCTGCCGCCCGGTTGCCTGGCCCTCTGCGGGCTCGCCGGGGCCTCTCAGCTTGGCTCCAGCCGGCGGAGAGAGCGAGCCAGCCCAGCAAAAGGCTCCCTCCTTCTCCTCCTCCCCCTCCTCCTCCTCGCCCGAAGCCGCGTTAAAGCAGCAGCAAAAGGCGCTGCGGCTGCAAAGAAGGGCGGCAGGCGCGCGCTCCGCGGCGGCCTCCTGACTCCACCACGCCCCCTATTCTCCCCGGGCGGGGTTGGGGCAACGCCACGAAGCGTCGCCTCTCACTCTCCGGCTCTCTCCGCTTCCTTCTCGCGAGAGCTCGCTCTTCCCTGATCGGCAGAAGCGTATGTGGGCAGGGCCCCGGTGACATCACGCGGCCTTTCGCCACTGTTAGAGAAGCGCCGGGCGCAAAAGGAGATGGCGGCGGGAGACTACAAGGACCGGCATGCACCGCGAAGCAAAAACCATGAGGGAGCCCCTGAGGAGACATGGGAGTTGTAGTCCAGATGATAGCTAGCTAGATAGGCTGTTTTAAAATATCAGCCTTTTAGACGATCCTATTTGAATCCCACCATTTAATCACTTAAGAGTATATCTTTACTAGCATTTTTAGTGAGTTTCGTTAAATGTATTGATTTATTGGTAAATTATTCCAAATTATTATTTCATAGTGTGTTTAATTTATTATTAATTTTAATTTAATAACTTATTATAATAATAATTTATAATTAATTAATTAAATGTAAAACGTTTAAGCAATTATCTGTTAATAATTAATTACCTGCTACTGTAATGCTTCATACCTAATTTACTAATAATTCTCATTTAAATAATTAAACAGCAATGAAATATTGATCAGTTACATCATTATATAACGAACTAAGTATATCTGAAGAATTAAACAGCAATTAAATGGTATCAATTACAGTATTACATATATGAATCAAGTATATATGAATTCTTCATATATATATATAAATAAAACAGCACTTAAATTGGATGGCAGCAATAAAATCGTAATCAATTACAGCATTATATATAAAACCAAGTGTATATGAATTTTTCACATATAAATTAAACAGCAATTAAATTGGATGGTAGCAGTTAAATTAATAGTCAAACACTTCATTATATGTGAAGAAGCATATTATTAATTCTTATATATATTAGTTTGGAGTGTGTTTAATTTATTATTAATTTTAATTTAATAACTTATTATAATAATAATTTATAATTAATTAATTAAATGTAAAACGTTTAAGCAATTATCTGTTAATAATTAATTACCTGCTACTAATAATGCTTCCATACCTAATTTACTAATAATTCTCATTTAAATAATTAAACAGCAATGAAATATTGATCAGTTACATCATTATATAACGAACTAAGTATATCTGAAGAATTAAACAGCAATTAAATGGTGATCAATTACAGTATTACATATATGAATCAAGTATATATGAATTCTTCATATATATATATAAATAAAACAGCACTTAAATTGGATGGCAGCAATAAAATCGTAATCAATTACAGCATTATATATAAAACCAAGTGTATATGAATTTTTCACATATAAATTAAACAGCAATTAAATTGGATGGTAGCAGTTAAATTAATAGTCAAACACTTCATTATATGTGAAGCAAGCACCATATATATTAATTCTTCATATATACTTAGTGTTGGAATTGGTGTTTAATTATTTAAATGATATTATTAGTAAATTAGGTTTTGTAGGCATTACTACATTGATTAGACTAACAAAGTGGAAATATGTATCATGTAATTAATTTAGATTTATATATATATATATATATATATAAAAAAATATTTATAATGCAATAATATAAATCTAAACATAGTCAATTGGTTAGAATTGATTCATTATAATCTAGTCAATTTAGATTATTTAGATACACATACCTGATTTACTAATAGCTTAATATTTACTATTAATAAAATATAGTTTTATAATCTAATCAATTGAGATTGTTTAGATATACATAACTGATTTATTAATAATTGAATAATTACCATCACTAAAATATCAACTTATAAATATAAAAATATGGAGCATATATTATATACTATATATTCATTTCTTTAATTTTTTTTAAGAATACTTTATTGATTAGAAATTATTCTACAACTTATCAGAGGTTCTCATGACTACTGTTTCATTTCAACAAGTCACTTCATGGCAGTCTTTGTATTCAGTATTTTTATGATTTTAGAGGATGGGTAAACTGTTTAGTAAACTTTAAATGTGTATTCATTTATTTACTACTCAGTTATTGGGTATTCATACATTAAATAGAGTGACAACCTTGTTAATATCTGTAAGATATCCTAAATAGGCTTCTATTAGAAATTTGAACAATACTTTCTAAACATGTTTCTGTTCAGTTAGTCACTCAGATAAATAAGTAGAAAGAGACATATAGATTGTTCTTTCTTCTTCTGCTAATATTATACATTTCTTTAATTTAAAAAATTATTCATTTCTATTTCTCCCCACCAACCCCCCTGTGAATTAAGTATTTATTATCAGATTTTTATATTAATTTGATATTAATTAATTAATTAATACATTCATTTTGATACTAATTTTATGTACAGCAATTTTACACCCTGACTGTATATACAGGCAAAAAAGTCTCTGACCAAAACTTCTGACATTTGGGTTACACAAGTGTTTTAAGAAATAAAACAAGTTGTTTTTAAACTTGTGTTTCAGAAACATGTTTGATATATTTTATGATCCTTCAGTCTAAAATTATTATTGTAATTTTAAGCCTAATAATCAAGAGCCAGGGTAGTGTCATGGTTTGAATTCGGGACAAGGACTCTGGAGACTGGGATTCTAATCCCTCCTTGGCCATGGAAACCCACTGGATCCCTTTGGGTGAGTCACACTCTCTCAGCCTCAGAGGAAGGCAATGGTGGCAAACCAGCTTTGCCTTTGCCTTCCTCTTGAGTATTGGACTAGGACTCCTCTGAGAGACCAGGGTTCGAATTGTGGCTCATCCATGCAAACCCCACTGGCTGACCTTGGGTGAGTCACACTCTCTTGGCCTCAGAGGAAGGCAAAGGCAAACCCCCTCTGAAGAAATCTGGCCAAGAGAAGCCTTAGAAGAGGATCACCCTTAGGGCTGCCATAAATCAGATGACATAATGACAAGGTAGTGACTGTTAGCCAAAGAAAGCCTGCCCTCCATTTAGAAGCTCGTTCGACCGATATAAAGAAACCGAGAGTCCCAGCTTTGAGGAGTACATGTTGTGGCGTGCATGAAGTCATTAATGTTGCAAGGTGGCATGTTTCATGGTTTTGATGCTGGAGTGAAAGTACGTCAGTTTTCAGAACTTCACAGAACGCTTTGTCAGGTAAAATGAGAAAAGGAGAGATACTGTCTGCATCTATCGGGCAAACCAGGCTTACCAGGGACAGAAAACCTTTCCCTGGGAACCCCTGGCCTCCTCACCGGGATCCTTTAGCTGTGGGTTCCTGCACCAGTGGGGTTGGACTGGATGACCTTTGGGGTTCCTTCCAAGTCCTTGAACTTGTGAGCTGAAAAACATTGCACGGCACACATTCTCCTTACGTTTTAGTTTTTCATTAAACTACCATTGTATAGTGATTGCAAAAATCTGCATCATCTTTCCGACTATTCTGTTAAACCTTGGGCTGTGCTTTTGGGGCTAAAATTCTCTCTTCTTCTCCCTGTGTCTCTTCTCTCTTTCACCTTCTTTTCTGAAAAATTACTAGCCTGCAGAATTCAATTGATCTCCTAGGAATTAAAAAGCAGCCATTGGAACATGTCCAGAGAAGGGACACCAAGATGGACAAAGGTCTGGGAACTAAGTGTTACGGGGAACAGCTGTGTGATGCGGCAGCCCAAAAAGCCAATATGATTTTGGGCTGGAGCATAGTATTTGAATCATGGGAAGTATTAGTGCCACTCTGTTCTGTTTTGGTTAGACCTTACCTGGGATAATCCTGTGTCCAGTTCTGGGAGCCCCAGTTCAGGAAGGAGATGGTTAAGGTGGAAGGTGTCCAGAGGAAGGTGACCAAAGGTCTGGAAACCATGATGCTCTCTCAGGATTGGCTGAGGGAGCTGGGTAGGTTCATCCTGGAGAAGAGAAGGTTAAGAGGGGACATGATAGACCCACCTATATATCTGAAGAGATTTCATCATGTAAAAGATGGAGCAAGTTTGGTTTTAGCTGTTCCAGAGACTAGGATACGGAGCAATGGATTCACGTCATAGGAAAAGAGATTCCACCTAAACATTAGGAAGAACTTCTTGATGGCAAGAGCTGTTCCACACTGGAAAAATGTGCCTCAGCAGGTTGGTGGAACCTCCCTTTTTAGAAGTCTTCAAATGGAGGTTGGAGGGCCGCCTCTTAAGAAGGCTTTAGCTGTGTGTTCCTGCATGGCAGGACAGGGTTGGACTGGACGGCCTTTGAAGATACCTTCCAATGCCATCATTCTGTGTTTCTATGAAAGGAGATTCCACCTAAACATTAGAGAGAAGATTTTTTTCCTGCAAGAGTTGTTTGGCAGTGGAATGTGGATGGTGGGTAAGAGAGTTTCATCTTTCAGGGGTTGCTTTAGTTGTAGATTCCTGCGTGGCAAGGAGTTGGACTAGAACCATGGGGTCGGAAGAGCCCCCTGCTTCCGTGAAGAAACACGCCATCAGAGCACCCCCAGCAAACGGCCCTCCAGCCTCTGTTTAAAAACCTCCAAAGAAAGAGGCTCCGCCACAATCCGAGGCAGACTGGATGGCCTTCGGGGCCCCTTCCAACTCTGTGGGCCTATGATTCTGTGAAACAAGATCACCAGGGGCAGCTGTGCCTCTCTTTCTCTCCCTTTCTCAGGCCCTCTCCGCACCGGCTTTTGTGCAAAGTGTTATCAAGGTTAAAATGCATTCAGCCCAGGCCGGGGATTGGTTGGCATTACTCCGTCACCCGCAGATCTGTTTTCGTGATAACGGGGCTCCTTTGTCTCCGCCGCACCCCGCACACCGATGGGCTGAGTTGTGCAAAGTTCAGGCGTTACATAAACAGAGAGGTGACTGCAACAACAGCCAGGAAAATCAATGGGCACGGAGGCATGGGGAAGGGAGATACCATTGATTCGCCCAGCCGTCAATACGTGGGGATCATTCTTTCTTGCCCTCTAGGAAAGAAAAAAAAATAACCGTTCCCCTATCAGGTCACAAAACAATAGGTTGAAGGACAAGGCAGGACAGAGCAACTCTCCGCCTCCCCCACAGCCGCCTTTTCCAGGAGCTCGGATTTTAATCAATAGCTGCAGCTGGGCTGAATTTGGCGGGGGGGGGCATATTTTAACCTCTTCATGTCCATTCTAAAGCAGGAGGACACCTGTGGCCCCTGGACCTCACATTTGTAGCCCCCGAACCTGTCTGATGCTGGTCGCAAACATAAAATGCTGTTTTCTGACAATATTTGTTCCCAGAAAAGCCTCCAAAACGTGTGAAAACATGTGGGGGGAAAAATCAGTCTCTGTTTCCCTCTGCAGTCCCTCTCAAAATGGCAACAGGAAGTGATGTCACATCACTTCTTGTTGCCATTTTGAGAGGGACTGCAGAGGGAAACGGGGGTTCAAGCAGGGGTCCATATTGATGCAAATGGTGGATCCATTCTTGGTTTCAGCTATTTAGACATCAAAGGAAGAGCCCAGTGTGATGCAAAGAAACTACCCAACGTGGCATTTAAACCATAAGGTGGCTGGGTCTGCTTTTTAATTGGATATAGAGTTCAGCACCCCGGATAGGTCCTTTGAAGTTCAGGCCAAAACCCAGAGCAGGCTCAGCAGGATCTCTGAGACAACAGAGGCTATGTGGAGTCTTCATTGTTGGAGAGATCTTTAAAGGATCAGGGACAGCACTTGGCACCCTGGAGAGCTCCTATGAAGGATTGCGGACAGCCTTGAGCACCCTGGAGAGGTTTTTGAAAAGATTGGGGATACTATTCAACACCCTGGAGAGCTTATTCATAGGATCAGGGATAGGATGTGGCACCTATGAGAGCTCTTTTAATGGACTGGGGACAGCATTCTGCACTCTGAGGAGATTTCATAGACTATCATAGAATCATGGGGTTGGAAGAGACCACAACAGCCATCAAGTCCAACCCCCTTCTGTCATGCACGAACACACAAGCAAAGCACCCAGCAAATGGCCACCCATCTTCAGTTTAAAACCTCCAAAGAAGGAAGGGGACTCTGCCACACTCCACTGAGGCAGCATATTCCACTGTGGAATGGCTCTCAGAAAGTTCTTCTTGATGTTTAGGTGCAATCTCTTTTCCTAAAGTCTGAAGCCATTGCTCTGTATCGTAGTCTCTGGAGCAATGGAAAACAAGCCTGCTCCCTCCTCGACAGGACATGCCTTCAAATATTTAAGCATGGCTATCATGTCCCCTCTTAACCTTCTCTTCTGCGGGCTAAACATCCCCAGCTCCCTAAGCCACTCCTCAGAGGGCCTCATGGCTTCCAGACCCTTTACCATTTTGGTCACCCTCCTCTGGACTCCTTCTAGCTTGTCAATATTGTTCTTGGTGCCCAGAACAGGGTTCCAGGTGAGGTCTAATCAAAGCAGAATAGAGTGGTACTGTCACTTCCCTTGATCTCGAGGCTATACTCCTACTGATGCAACCCGGAATCACATTGACTTTTTTAGTTGCTGCCTTACACTGTTGACTTGTGTTCAGCTTGTGGTCCAGTAAGACTCCTAGATCCCTGTTTTCAAACCAGGTGTCACCCATCCTATATCTGTGCATTTCATTTTTTCCCTCTGAAATATAGTACCCTACATTTCTTTCTGCTGAAATTCATTTTCTTAGTTTTGGCCAAGCTCTCCAATCTGTGAAGGTCATTTTGAATTCTGATCCTGTCCTCTGGGATGTTAGCTACCCCTCCTAATTTGGTGTCATCTGCAAATTTGATCAGCCTGCCCTCTATTCCCTCATTGATGTCATTGGTAAAGATCTTGAATAGCCCTGGGCCCAGGACAGAACCCGATGGCACCCCAAAAGTCACTTCTCTGCAGGATGGAGAGAAGCCGTTGGAGATTTAATGGGCTGGGGAAATGTTTGACATGCCAGAGACCACCTTTAAAGGACTAGGGATAGCATTCAACACCTTGGTTAAGGAATTGGGTTCGGATGAGAGGGCTCAGCATTTAGGTTAGCCCCTTTAAAGTTCAAACCACAACCCAGAGCGAATTCCACCCCTCACTGACAACAACAAAGATGATTTCTCCAAAGAAAGGAAGGAAGAAGGAAAAAACGGCAGAGAAAGGAGAGGAGAAGGGCCTCTTTTTTGAGCTACGCTCTATTCACGCGCCTGTCTGCTGCTCTGATTAGTCATGTGCCTCCCTTTTTTAAAATGTAGTTTTGATGCCACCAGAGATATGGGGCTGACTGACAGGTGAGTGAGGCTTATCTCTCTGGGATGCATTTCATATCCTGCCAAAGGGCCCCGTCATGAGCATTGCGTATGCCAGGCACTGTGTGAGCAACTTTCAAGGCCGGGCCGATGAAAATGTAAAGCACATAGAAGCGGGGAGGGAGAGAAGGAGAGGAACCATGCTTTTGTCTTCCCCGCTGGTGTGAAAAATTGCCACACTGTGGCCTCTGTCCAACAACCCCTTGCATGGCATGAATATCCTTATGCAGATACATGCTGTGATGTTTCTGTACCCTACCACCCCTCCTATGAGATATGCAATCTTCGTAAATTGGACTTATTAACGACCAGAGAACATGACCGGGGGCATCCTGGCTAGGGAATGTGTTCAGGGTGACACTGGCTGGAGAGGTGTCTGAGATCATGAAAGTTCAGATAAGATTATGCAGAAAAGCCCAACACTGATGGGTTTGTGCCAATCCCTTCATCACTTTAGGCTCTTGCCATTTTTCAGTACAGTGGTGAGCAATCAGAGACCATCCCTCGACCTTACCCTACAGAGATCTTCCCAATATGACTCCCACCAATGTTTTGTCACTCTGGAGTTAAGCAATCAGTCTATTCCAAACCCCTTTGTCAGTCCCGTGAGAGAGCCATTACGGCTTTGTCAAGCCTTCGGGGTGTGAAATAGGGTATAAAAACCCTAGCTTTGACCCCAGCCAATTGTAGTATGTAGTAAGGAGTAAAAAGTGCTCCAGACTGCTATTTATCTGTCTTAAGTCCCTCCACTGTGACCCCTTCTTTGGACGGTAACTATCACTCTTTCCACTCAATCTGTCCAACCTTTCTCAACTCACTTTCCAATAACCTTGTATGCTTGTTAAAGAGTGTCTGATTTCTCATGTGTTTGTCAATACAAATAAAATAGTTTAATTTTAACTGAGTCCTCTCTACAGTTAGAACTGCAGTTGAAAAGATCTTTCTGTTACCTTCCTCTCTCAGACCTCCCTTGAGCTTAATTCCCAAATTCTAAAGAGGAGGACCCCAATGTCCCCCTGCTCTTAGAGTAACAGTCACAGCATTATACAACCCCCATGCAGAATAGCAATGTCATGAAACACATGGCCGATGCTGCGTGCCTTTGCACAATGCATAATACACCACAATATAAAGTATAAGATGTGTACCCAAAATGCAGATTTAAAGAATACATAAACACAATGCATGATCTCCATGGAAATTATAGAATGTACAACCACGGAATATGCAACTGAAATGCATAATTGCAATGCAAGTATAGGGCACACGGCCAAAATGCACACTGTAGGATTGTCATGCCCTGGCTAACTTGCAATCCACAAATTCCACTCAGAGTTGAACATGAGTGTTCATTTGTAGCAAAGCAAGCAACACAGCACACTTCACCCAAAGTTGCTGAGACTGAAGCATTCAGAGGGGTACAGGTTTTTATATGTGTTGTGGCTGTTTGAAAGGGTCCTGTCTGGGTTCTGGAATGGGAGTATGATGGTATTTGGCATAGAAGTTGTTTGCACTGGTGTCCTGGGGCACCAGCACAATTCAGGGTGCTGGTTTTGACCTATAAAGCCCTTATATGGCTTGGGCCCAGGTTATCTGAAGCATTATGTCTCACTTTATGAGCCTATTAGAGCTCATAAGATTTTCTGGTGGGGCCCTTCTCTCTATCCCACCATCTTCCTGGGCTCATTTGGTGGGAACAAGAGAGATAGGGCTTTCTTGGTTGTTGCTCCCAGACTTTGAAACTCCCTCTCTAAGAGAGTCCAGGAGGGTCCTGTACCTGCTCTCCTTCCATCAGCAGTTTAAAACATTCTTTTGGCATCAGATTTTTTTTTAGAAACTGAATGGGTGGGCTTTTAATGATGTGCTTTTTAAATGCTTTGTATATAGTCTTTTAATGAATTTTTATGTTTTTAACTTTATAAATTGTTCAAACATCTTTTAAATAACTTATACTTTATACTTTTACTGAAGTTTGTGCATATTTTCTAAATCTGCACTGTTTTTCAATACATTGCAAGCTGTCATGAGCCCCATTATTAAACAGAACCAGTCAATCAATCAACCAATCAATCATTGTGCGTTACACTTTGCGACAATGCAATAAGTTGTCAACCATAGAATCTGTCAACCATAGAATCCTAGAGTTGGAAGACACCACAATGGCCATTGAGTCCAACCCCCTTCTGCCATGCAGGAGCACGCACTCAAAGCAATGCATACAGACCATTGGTCCAGTAGACAAAAGTGGTGATCTAGTCCATTAAAAATCTCCAACTGTCCTTAATTGCTTCTCTTACAAATATACCCTAAATGTTGGTCTCGTGAGTCAATTATTTGGGGCCAAAAAAAGTCCCAGATCTGAAAACCTCAAAGACTCAAACCCATTTTCAAAGGTCTCAGTTGGGAATCTTTGAAAATATTCTCAGCAGATGAAGGGAGAGATTTCTGGTTCTCAGGGGCCTTTTGTCCTTCCAACTAGTGTTTTTTACAATTATTTAATAACATAATTTCCCTGTCGTTGCTTATATGAGTAGATCACAAAGCCTGGTTGCATGCCAGCCCCATTCCCTCATTATTAATGCTAATTGTGGTTCTGCTCTACATAAGATTCCCTTCAGGCAAAGGGGTAATTGCCCTTTAAGAGCGAAGCACTCTGGGAGTCCTTAGACCAAAAGTATAAAAACCCTCATTTTTTTTCTCTCTCTCTCTCTTTCTTTCTCCTGGGAAGCAGATTGGGTTGGAAGCAATGCTTCCCAAAGGGTTTACCTGGAGGAGAGACAGCGCTGCCAATGAACTGGCAGGACTCCTTCTGTCTTATTTCTCCTGATTACCAATTCCAGTTGAGTTGTGATTTTGCAACAAGCGCAGTTCCTAAAAAAAGGTGATCTTACTGGTTTCCCTTCACTCTTCCAAAATTTGTCCCTGTGCAAAGTGTGGTAACAATGGACAGAATGTCTGTTATTATTTGTTCCCAGGTTGAAAGCTGTGTTTGCTGACTGTTCTGTATTCAAATGTTCCAAAATGTTAAGGATGTGTCTAAAATAGGAATGGAAAAAGATTACCGACTACAGACAGCCTTCTACATTTGCAGGTTTGACTTTCACAGATTTCATTATTGGTGAGTTTCTCCAACCCCAGTGCTCCTGACCCCAAGTGCCTTCCCTCTCAGTGGCTCCAATCAGGCTGTGCAGCCCTTTAAAAACTCACCTTTGGTTCTCTTCCACCAGCCATTGCCTGGCCAGCTAAGGACGAATCATAGCCCAACTTCTCAGCACCACAAACCCTCTTCCGATACCTCCTCATGCGCACCAAGGAAGGAGATGAGCAAGAGAGAGGAGGTACAGGGCCACAATGCAAACCCACCCTTTTCCCCTGGTACCCACTCTCTCTGCCATGCCTTGGCCCCCTTCCAACAGACACACACATTTTCAGATTTGCAATTTGTTCCACTTTTGCAAGAGTCCTGTGCCCCAACCCTAGCAACCCTAGCAAATATGGGCGGCCAACTGGGAGCTGAAAGTGTGTGATGCCCCCAAGGTCACTCTGATGAGTCTCTTAATGTGAAACGAAGAAGACCTATGTTCTTAGTTTGCGATTAAGAGAGAGAAGTCTTAGCTAAAAGGGCTGTTCCCAGATCAATGTTGAAATGGGGTGATAATTCCTTTTCATTTGTTTCAGGAGATACAATAAGGACCATTCAGTCCAATAGACTAAAGTAGGTAGATACAGAGATGTGTGGAGGGTGAGTCCTGTTACCCCAAAACATAGGTGCTACAAGGGTCACCCCATGATGCCAAATACTTCCTTGCAAAAGTGGGGAATGAATTAGCTCAAAATCAGTGTTTACGGGCTCACGCAGGAAAAGAACCAACCAGAGATTCAAAAATAAGCTAAAAATGTGTTTTTTATTGAGGAGAATTCACTCATGCATGCACACAAGATACACACAGTCACACATTTCACACAAGAGCTAACTGAAGGATAAAGGGAGGAAAAATAATGGATAGAGAGGCTGAGGGTTTGGGGTTATATAGTTACTATTCCAGAGGAATAGTGAAGAAGCCGAAATGTGGCTTGGCTTAGGTAGGACCTAAGGACAGTTCTCATTCAGGAGCCAGATGGACAGAGTGACGGGTAGACCTTCAAGAGTCTGTGCTGGGCATCCTGGAATCAGGGGTATTTGTTCCCAAAAAATAGCCTATGGAAGTGGAAAGCATGTGCAGTTCCAGGTGTGGAACAATGGGAGTTGCAATACAGACAATGGACTATCAACTCACTAATGTTCGCAATGTTTGGATGACAAATACATAATGTGTGTTGTAAAAGAGGATGGAGTCCAGGTGCACAGAGGGTTGGTATCTGTCAGTCAGTGTCCTAGTGGCTTCTCACACAAATGACATAGTCTTACCTGGAGGGGGTTTATGTTGATATGTCTCCCTTTCTCACATTCACAGTCAGAGTTCTCCCTTGGACAGTTTGACCTCTCAGTCACCTTTCTGGTTTGATTTTGATGTCAGAGCCAATTAAAATGTATCGCCAATTAAACATGATGTCAATTAGATATGGTGCCCATCCAAACCATACCATTACTGGTAGCCAGACGTAAGTCCTAACAGCCCTGCCATTAAAATGAATGGGAAGGAAGGAGGAAGCTCAGTATATGAATTCATAGACACCATTGGAGGATCTTTCCAGGCTGCATCAAGAAATAAATTAATCCTGGGAAATTGTAGCAAGCTGCCGGTCTGCTGTACCCAGCTCTTTCCTAAGCCCCCCAAACTGAAGTATTGATACCTCCATCTCCTGCCAAAAACTGAAGGCTCAGTACCAGACCCTGAGAACTGGCAATCCTATCTTTTAGCAAAGTGGATTTGGTGGGTTTAATAGAGGGAGGAAATGGATGTTCGTGGGTGCACATCCATCTCCTCACCAAGAAGGGATGGCTCCCTCTCTGAGGAATTGTCCTTAGCAGCCTGGAACTTCCTGGGAAGATTAATGAAGGCCTTTTCAATGTGCAATTGGACGGTTGCATGGACCTGTGAAGGATGACTGACTTTTGCCATAAATCCCATTCTGGATGGAGACCAGGCATATGGCAAAGGAAGCGGGGGCATAATGTGTACCCTGATATGGAAAAAGTCAAGAGGATTTTCAAAGGAAGGAAGGAAGGTAGCTAGGAATATTTAAGCAAACTTGCTGAGTTTCACCACCATCCAGATGCCCGTCCCACAACATGTTATTTTTTAATTTAATTTTTATTAAAATAAGCTTTAAAAAAAACATTTAAACAAAATGAAGTTATCAAACATGCAAACACAATCCTCTTTATCCCCTCATCATTATTTCATGCATTGACTTCCACCTGACACATTTTGGAGTTAAATTATTTATAAATTCTGTATCCTTTCATTGAGTATATTCTATTTCTTTAATTTCTTTCTAGTATTTACATATAAGGTCATCCTGTCCAGTTCACATTTCAAGACTTCAAGACTCCATCTCCCCAAGTGTTCTTGAGATAAGACATAACTGTGTCCCATTCATTTATAATTTTTGCTAATATTTCTCAAGTTTGTCCATGTGTACAATTTCTATTAATTCCAAAAGTCATTCTTTTTTCTATAGGAAGCATGTTTCACTTCCAGTTTTGGACAAATATAATACTAGCAGCTGCTTTCATATAGAACAATATTTTCCCGAATGTTTTTTCCAGTTTATCTTTTTTAAAAAACATTAATTTTTATTAATATTGATTATGAGCTTTTAAAGAAGTAGGATGACTTCTGGCAGGAAACAGGGTGATGGAACAGGGAGGTATACGTGTGTGTACTTCCTGTTAGCATCTGGCTAGCAGTGACAGTATGGTTTGGATGGGCACCATATCTCATTGGCATCATATTTAATTGGCACACTTTAATCAGTACTGACCTCAAAATCAAACCCGAATGTGACTGGGAGGTCAAACCAACAGAGGGAAAACTCTGACTGTGAATGTGAGAAAGAAAGGCTGGTCAGAATGTCATGGACAAAGTTCCCCATGACATTCTTGCAAAGAAGTTGGTAAAAAGCAGGCTGGACAGGGCTACTGTTAGGTGGATTTGGAATTGGTTGACTGACCGAACCCCAAAGGGTGCTCCGCACCCATGGCTTCTCTTCATCCTGGAGACAAAAGAGGGCAATGGATGTGTGAGTGGCGGAAAGACAATCACCATCACAGATTAAGGAGTTGTCACGTACACAGGAGACCCCAGCCCCTCCCGTCTGCTGACTCATGTCTATTACCACCTCACCGGAATCTGGCCATGTTTGGAAGGTCACTTGTGATTGGAAGAAACTTCATACTACCTGCCCCTCTGGAGATTCCCTTATATGGTCAGAAGTTTCTGGGCATTTACCTAATATGGGGTGGGTGGCTGCAGTGGGTGTGTATAATGTTTACCTGAATACTGTGATTGGTGAAAAACGCTGCAGTGGGTGTGCACCCTGATCACCTGGATCCCAAATTATAAAAGCATGTCCTAGCCTTTGTTCAAGGTTCCAAATCTCTATCGGCACCCTGTTATAACAGAATCTTTTTGTATTTTTGCATTCAATAAATATAACCTCTAGCCTTTGAACCAAGAAACATCTGGCCAAATTTGCCTGTTTCTCAGAAAAAACTGTTCTTCACCAGGGCAAGAAGGTGACAGATGCTTAAGTGAGACCAAAAAAGGCAAAGTTTACTGGAGAATCGTAGCATCCTAGAGTTAACAGAGACCCCAAGGATATCTGGTCCAACTCCCTTCTGCCATGCAGGAAGACATGACTAAAACACATCTGAAACATTTTCATCCAACCTCTGTTTAAAGACCTCAAAGGAAGGAGACTCCACCACACTCCCAAGGCAATGTTTTCCACTGTTGAACTGCTCTTACCTACAGAAAGTTCTTCCTGATGTTTAGGTGAAATCTCTTTTCTCATAGTTTGAATCCATTGCTCCATTGTGTCCTGGTCTCTGGAACAGCAGAAAATAGGCTTGCTCCATCCTCCATAGAAGATCCCCTCAAATATTTAAGCGTGCCTACCATGTCCCCTCTTAACCTTCTCTTCTCCAGGCTAAACCTACTCAGATCCCTAAACTGCTCCTCAAAGGACTTCGTGCATTCCAGTCCTTCTACCAATTTCGTTGCCCTCCTCTGGACACTTTCTGGCGTGTCCATATCCTTCCTGAACTGGGATGCCCAGAACGGGACATAGGATTATTCCAAGTGGGGTTGGACTAAAGCAGAATAGATGGACACTAATACTTCTCATGATTTGGACACTTTACTCTGGCTACTGCAACCCAAAATTTCATTGGCTTTTTTGGCCTCCACATCACATTTGGCTATTATCTTGGCTAAATGGTGGTCAATTTAGAGAGATCTAAAGGGAAGGAAATTGCGGGAAGATGCCCCAGAGGGCTGGAGGTTCTGTGGAAGGGGGGTTAAGGCATCACTGTGAATCTGTCACCTCTGCGCCCTCAAGAAGGACAGCTTTTTCTGAGAAGTAGGCAAAAATGACCAGACGTTTCTTGGTTCAAAGGCTAGAGACCAAATTTATTAAGTATAAAAATATTTATTATAAAAGTTCTGCTATAGCAGGGTGCAGGAAACTCTCTTTAAAAAAAAGTGAGGTCCGGAACGGTAAACAAAGGCTCAGCATGGACTTTATACCCATGCATCCAGGTAAACATCAGACGCACCCATTGCAGCATTATTTCACCAATCACAAGTGACCTTTCCAAATTTGGCCAGGGTCCAGTGAGGTAGTAACAGACATAAGGCAGCAGGTGGGAGGGGCTAGGGTCTCCTGTGTACGTGACAACTCCTTAATTTGTGATGGAGATTGTCTTTCCCCCACTCACAGTTTAAAGGGACTCCTCTCTTTTCCCATTTCCTACCAAGAGTGGTGCTTTAAACACTTGGCATCATAAACCCAGAGGCAAGGGTGCCAAACCCAGAGTTTGGCACCCTTTTATCAAAATCCCCCTTCCTCTTCCAGCCCTTTTTCTGAAAGGCTCTGCCAACAACTCAGTTGCCAAGTTGGGAAGACATTGAAAACACCTCCTCTCTCAACTGAGAAGGAAATTAAAGTGTTTGTCTGGCCAGGCTCTCAAAACAGCAATAAGGGGCACTCAAAATTCAGGAAGCAGACAAAAGACAAAACAATAACCATCTATTTCACATATTAGTTTGGGTTGTCTGTTAGAAGAGACATAATATCTAGCATGCCATAGCAGTTTGGGCATTGGACTACGAAGTTTGAAGCCATTGCTCCATCATGTCCTAGGCTCTGGAGTAGCAGAAAACAGGCTTGCTCCATGCTCCATACGGCATCCCTTCAAATATTTAAACATTGCTATCATGTCCCCTCTTGACCTTGTCTTCTCTTGGCTTAATCATATCTCCCTAAGTCACTCTCCAGAGAGCTTGATGGTTTCCAGGCCTTCTACCATTTTGGCTGTCCTCCTCTTGCCCATATCCTTCTTGAGCTGTGGTACCTAGAAGTAGACACAGGAATATTCCAGGTGGGGTCTTACCAAAGCAGGACAGAGTGGTACCATCACTTCCCTTCACCTAGACACTATCCCCCTACAGATGCAGCCCAGAATCACATTGGCTTTTTTAGCTGCTGCATCACACTGCTGGCTCATGTTCAGTTTGTGGTCTACTAAGACTCCTAGATCCTTTTCATATGTACTCTGGTCAAGCCAGGTGTCACCCATCTTATATCTGTGCATTTCATTTTTTTTCCTGAGGAAGAAGAAAAGGAAGACAGCAAGAAAAGACATAGATGGACTGCACTGAGTTTGCAAGACCTAAGCAGAACTGTGAACAATTGCAGGCTCTCCTAGTGGTCCCTCATTCAAAAGCTTTGCCCAACTTGAGGGCAAAGAACAACATTTATGATAAACTGTCTTCTCAGGGCAGAGGTGGGGATAATTGCTCTCCAAAGTTGACTCTTGCAAAGACTCTTTGAGGTCTGCAATTATCTCCCGCCCTCCTTGCCTAATGCCCCAGTGCCCAGCCCCAATTAAACTTTGCCTTGGAAGAAAAACAATTTAAACACCATTACGGAGTTTCCATTTTAGATATCGCATTATCTCCCTCTTATTACCTCGGGACTGGTTTTCCCATCAGGTCGTCCCCTCTGTAATTAGACTGAGATGAAACCTGAAAAACTCTCTGCACAAGGTTAGCTGAGATGGAGAAAGAGACACATTTCACCCAGCTGCCAACTCATAGTTTGTTTCTTTGCTGGGATCATGAGCTGTCTTTAATGTCCTTCTGTTAGGAGAAGGTTGTTCTTGGATAAAACTGGCCCTCTGTACCCTCCAACTGGCCCAGTTTGCCATTTACAGTCTTCATTAACCATGTGTTGTCCAACTTCCTCAGCTGCTTTTAAAATGTCCCCATTTCTCTCTCCTCCTCGCTCCTCAGCTTACTCCCATTGCTGCAAAGTGATCACAGGACTCAGCAGGACTTTTGCTGTCTGAAAGCACCTCCTTGAGCGTGATGTCCTGGTTGGTGGATGGAGGGATTAATTGATTAATTAAGGATGGATCGGACAGGAAGGGGCAGGGTCTAGCCCTTCCCAGTGGGCTCAGGCAAAAGCAAACCACTGCAGCTTCCTCTGGCTTGTTTATTCTTCCCCATTAATAACTTTGTGCCCTCTTGAGCACACTCTGATGTTTCTTGGCCACATGTGTTGTCTGGTTTCCATCTGTGAAATGTTGCAAGATGTGGCCATACACCTTTCCAACAATTCCAGTCAATCCTCTGTCTTCCCATCTTCTTGACTGCTTTCAAAGTGTCCCGGATTCCCTCTCCCTTCCTCCCACTTCCTCCCTTTGTTCTCAGCCTATTCTTACTGCTGTAGAGTAATTTTCACCCCATTAACTGTTTTCACTTCATTAATGGCTGCCCAGCAGGATGGAAATTTGCACCGGAGACTTTGACTGATACTTTCTGAATCTACTTTGCAGTGAAAATTAATCAAGCCTGTTGGCTTTGCAGGTACCTCTTCTGTCCATCAGCACCTCCGTCTGGCCATTGAACATGACCTTGATCATGGTGGAGGAAGAGATTAATTAATTGATTAAGAATGATGAAGAGAGGAGGGGCAGCATCTTGCCCTTCCCAGTGGGCTCAGGCAAAAGCAAAATGCTGCAACCGCTCCAAAGCTTTTTCTGCTCTTCTTCATTTGCCATCTTGACCACAGTCTGATGTTGCTTGGCCATACATTTCCCAGTTAGGATATTAGTATATTGAGACCCAGTGTGGTGTCATCGTTTGATCATTGCACTATGACCCTGGAGATCGAAGTTTGTTTCCCTGCTCAGCCATGGAAACCGACTGGGTGACTTTAGGTGTGTTACACACTCTCAGCCCCAGAAAACCCCATGATAGGTTCACCTTAGGGTTGCCATAAGTCAGAAACAACTTGAAGCACACAACAACAAGAAGAAAAAGGACTGGAATATGGGACAAGCTACATGGTGTGGCAGCACAGCTTTTCCTTCCCACACTTTGCCACCCCTTCTGGTGTTGCTGCCTGAGGCAGCTGCTTCCCTTTGCCTAGTGAAAGAGCTCTTGCTTATGAATATGAGGTACCAGATGTGGGAAAAACTGGTCTTTCATTAGCTAGAAGCTCTTTTTAACTAATAAAAGATTATCTTTCCTTTTTTTTTTAAGAAAGAGGTTGTTTAATCTCAGTTTGATAGCTATTCTAAATTATATTTGAGTTTGTATTTGTATAATACAGATTTTTTATATTTGAGCCCGTCTACTCATTGTTCTGCCAAATCTTGTGCTTTTCCCCATTTCTTCTCCCACGCTTTGTGTAACTTTATCCTGATCTTCTTTGAAACTTTTTGGATTTTTGTTATTTAACATCAGTTTGTCCATTGGGTATGTATCGTAGAGTTTTGATAGCCAGCCATTTTCAGAGGGAATTTCTCTTTCTTTCCACTGTTTTGTGTACAGAATTCTAGCAGCTGTCCCCATGGATAATAAGAGTATTCTCCCACAATCTTTTTTGCATCCTCTTATCAGCTTCTTTGAATATATTTAACAGATAAAAGTCCAGCATTCACTGGAAAGTTTATTCTTAACATCTTTATTATTGAATTGTGTATATCTTTCCAAAATCTCTTTGCTTTGCCACACTGCCAAAAAAACCATCCTTCCAAGATCTTCAGATGCATTTCTTTTTTCTCTGTGGATTCCTCTGTAAGCTCCTAAGTGTATATAAGTTCCTTCCCGGATTAGACCAAAGTCCATCTCTTTCAAGCATCTCAGCAAAGGGCAGGTGCCAGAAACTGGCCACCAGCCCTCGAAAGAGACCCTGTTTCTCCTTCTGCCCATTGCCTGGATCTGAAACCCTCATGCAAATGTTGTGGTCTGTGTGCACATCTAACTTTGCATAAGTAAATTGTATGGCAAAAGTACATTTGCAAATCAAAAACTCTCAGCTCTGTGATCCTTCCATTTCCCCCTCTTTTATATAGATGAAAAACAGATGAAGTATGCCAAGATATTCAGCTGACTAAATGTTTATTTTAAGGTGTAATCAGACCTTCCAACTCTTCCATTTTCACTGAGATAATCCCAATTAATCTGCTACTTTGAGAGCCAGAACAGTGTAGTAGTTTGCGCATTGGACTACAATCCTGGAGAGCAGGATTTGATTCCCTGCTTGGCTACAGAAACTCACTGAGTGACCTTGTGTGTGTCACATTCTCTCAGCCTCAGAAAATTCTATGATATACAACCATGGAGATCAGGGTTTGATTTGTCTGCTCAGCCACAGAAATCCACTGGGTGATCTTGGGCACATCACACACTCTCAGCCGCCTAGAAAACTCCACGTTAGGTTTGCTTTAGGGTCACCAAAAGTCAGGAACAACTTGAAGGCATACAGCAACAAAAATGCCACTTTTCCAGCTAGCTTTTAAAATGTTCTGGTTTTTCTCTCCTCCAACTAGCCTCGGTTGCTGTAAACAAAGTGGTTTGCACTCAACTTGGTTAAGGATGAAGAGGAGAAAGGAAGGCCAAATCTTGTTCTGCCCAGTTGGCTCAGGCCAAAGCAACTGTTGCAAGCATCTCCAAGCTTGTGTGTTCTTCCTTTTCCTGTTTTGACCTCAGTCTTGATATTCCTTGGCTACGACATGTTCTGGTTTTCGCCTGCAAAATGGTGGGAGTGTGCATGACGACAGACAAATCCCTTGTTGGAGAATATTCAGTACTGAAAAATACTAAAACAACCCATCCAGAAAGCATGTTTCTGAGCTTCTGACATGGAAAAACTGGGGCAGACAAGAACTTTCACAGCTTTGGGCTTACTCCGTGTGTCAGAAGCTTTCAGGGCTTCCTTTGCTATGGCACCCCAGATGTGGAGCGCCTGTCCATTGGAAGACCAACTGGCGCTGTCAGGTCTGCCATGTTTATAGGTTGTGGACTTACAGGTGTATATTTGTGTCTTCTATTGTGCTTTGCCCTGGAAGTGAGAATGTAAACTTCCAAAACACCCTATATTGTATCCTATATTCTATATTTCTGTGTTCTGTGTTCTCCAAAGAGATGGAGGTGTTGAGGGAGCTCCTTTGACCAGAATTTAACATGTGGGTTTAACCTACCAAGAAGGTAGATGTTGATATATTTTCTCCCCCTTGAGGTCATCCAGACTGACCCCCTGATTGGGCACAGAGTGGAGATACTTTTGGGGTTGGTAAGGAAACTCGCCATTGTCTGATTGACCAGTTTTAAGTACAACTCTGCCTTGAATACCCAACTGCCTTGTTACTTTATGCTACTTTACACCTTATACAATGCCATCATTCATGGAAGCTTGGTTCAAGTAGACTGCCAACTTATGATGACCCCATTAATTTCTTCTAGGGTTTTCTTAGGCAAGGAAGACTCAGAGGTGCCTTTGCCAGTTCCTCTTAAATAGAGCCTAGAACAAGTGGGAATTGTTGGCAGTCTCCCATCAAAGCACTGACCAGGACTGACCCTGCTTAGCTTCCAAGATCAGATGGCTTCTGGTGCCTTGAGGGCATTTGGTCCCTGTGTTATAGTGTATGTTTATGTAGCTTTAAGTCCTCTGTTGGCTTATGGTGACCCCATGAATTTCTCAGGATTTTCTTAGGCAAGTCAGAGGTGGTTTTGCCAGTTCCTCTGAAATACAACCTACAGCACCTGGTATTTATTGGTGGTCTCCCATCCAAGGACTAACCAGGGCTGACCCAGCCTAGCTTCCAAGATCAGACAGGGTCTGGTGTCGTTAGGGTGTTTATGCTCTAAATTTGTCAGTGTACATGTGTGTCTCTTGAACTTCCTTGTCAATTTATGGTGACCCCATGAATTTCCTAGGGTCTTCTTAGGCAAGGAATACTTGGAGGTGGTTTTGCCAGTTTCTTCCTCTGAAATACAGCCTACAGAACCTGGGGTTTGTTGGTGGTCTCCCATCCAAGGGCTAACCAAGGCTGACCTAGCTTAGCTTCCAATATCAGACGAGATCAGTGCCTTTAGGGTGTTTAGGGCCTAAATTCTCAAGTCCTTGAGTCCCATTATTATGAAAAAGTTTGGATAGAAATGAATAAAATCAAATATAGGCCACTTCTACACTAGCCTGTTATAGTGCTATTATTCCACTTTCAACCTCCTATGGAATCCTGGGGTTTGCAGTTTAAGGAGGGGCCTAATCTGCAAACCCGAGGATTCCATAGGAGGTTGAAAGTGGAATAATAGCACTATAACAATGTAGTGCAGAAATGGTCATAGTGGGACTCCTTTAAAGTGAATTGATTTATTTTAGCACAGGCTTTCCAATCCACATCCCCGGATGCAAGGACCACCGTCAAGCAACAGGCATTAAAACATTGTGATGGAGTTGTGCCCAGTTGTTCAGTGAGCCTCCTTAACACAATTTGCTTGTCTTTGTGTTGTTTGCTTTGCAACGGGGAAGCCAAAAACACCTCCTGATTTTTTTCTCTCCCTCTTCCGTTTTCTTTCTGATTATTACTGCTTCCTTTTACAAGACTTCCCAGGCACCTAAGAGATCATTTACTCAGGAAATGCTTTGATCCTTAACGGGGGAACTGATCATGGCAATATATTTTCAACTCCTCTGGCCCAGCCGATGGTGTCTGGAAGGGGCAGCTTTGATGTTTTCCCTCACAAACAAGAAAGTGCCTTTGAAGTCCCGTTGCCAGGTTTTCAAACTAGGGACAGTCAAGAAATTTATGACATGCAAGGGTTGACAATTAAGAAGCAGCTGTTAACAGGGGGGAAAGCCCCTTTGCACATGCTCAGAGGCTCTCTTGTTTTCTTGGAAACGTAATTCTGCAGCAAAATACAACAGAATCCATTAAGCAGTGATACCTTTGTTGGGCCAACTAAAAAACACAAAATGCGTCCTACAAGCTTTGGGAGCTTCACTGGCATCTTCTTCAGGGAAAGATGTTTAAAAAAAAATCATACTAAGAGTCACCAGCCTAAGTTTTGTCTCAGATCTAATGATATTGAGGGACCTCAATGCAAACAGAGGCTATTGTGGGACAGGATGAAGGGCGGAGAATAAATGTTCAAATTCATTAGTACAAAAAAAGCAACTTCCCTTCAGATCCAAGTACCCAATCCAGGAAAGGGTTAAGGGAGGAAAAGGGCAGGGTGAGTGAGAGGTCTCGAACAGTGGGGCTGAGCCCAGCAAGGCGATCCCTCGTGTATATTCTGTAATAACACAAAATAACAATAATGCAAAATAATGTTTTATAGGGTATATACAAACCCTATTTGCATATCAAGAAGTTCTGCAGGAAAGTATATGATTTGGTTGTTCTTGTGTGTCTTCAAGTTGTTTCTGACTTATGGCAATCCTAAAGATAACCTCTCATGGGGTTTTCTGGAGCTAAGAGTGTGTGACATGCCCAAGGACACCCATGGGCTTCCATGGCTGAGCGGGGAATCGAACCCGGGTCTCCAGGGTTGCAGCCCCATGCTCAAACAACTACACCACGCTGGCTCTCAAAACTAAAAAGAACAGGAAGCCTCCAATTTTCGACACCCTGTTATCTGACGGTTTGTTCTTTTGACACTTCCAGATTAAGGACAGGTTCCATTAATTTGACAGGGGTTCCACTCTTTCATCAGTTCTTCCTGCCTACAGAGGCTTGCTTGGAACGGCTCTTATGTGCTGTTTACAAAGTGAGCAGAGAGGGGGGAAAGGGGCTGAACTGGCTGACAGACTTTGCAAGCAGCACATGCACGGTCAGTCCCAGATGAGCCCCGATAAGGCCTTCATGCTCCTTATAATATAGTACATGGGTTCTGCTTATCAACCAATTCCATTTTCTGACAGCGCTTGGGTCTCTAATTTGTCAAGTAAGTGGGGAAGTCTGTAACTTGCTGAGCAAAATGCCTGTGTGGCTTCAGGTTGTTTCCAATTTATGGCAACGCTAAGGCAAACCTATTATGGTGCTTAGTCCAATTAATATATGGGCAGAAAGCATGCGGACTTCTGGACCTAGTCAGACAAGGGTGGGAAGGGGAGACAGATAGAATCCTGGAGTTGGAAGAGACCTCAGGGCGCCATCCAGTCCAACCCCCTTCGACCATGCACAACACAGTCTCAAAGCATTCTGAGCAAATGGCCATCCAGCCTCTGTTTAAAAACCTCCAAAGAAGGAGACTCCACCACACTCCATGAAGGCAGCAATAGATTCCACTATCAAATTGCTCTTACCATCAGGAAGTTCTGTCTAGTGTTCAGGTGGAATCTCTTTTCCTGTACTTTGGAGCCATCGCTCCCTGCCCTAGTCTGTGGAGCAGCAGAAAACAGGCTTGCTCCATCCTCCATATGACATCCCTTCAAATACTTAAACACGACCATCATGTTTCTGGATAAATCACCAGACTACATGGAGAATTTCCAAACCCGAATCTTCAGAAAACCCAGGCAAAAAAGCAAGGGACCCAAATCCATGAACCTGAAGATGAAGTTCTGGTGCGGCATCCAGAAAAAGGGGAACAAGCTACAATTAGCTTGGAATGGATCCAGGCAAGATTATTTATTTTATTTATTATATTTGTATGCCACCTTTCTCCCAAAGTAGGACCCAAAGTGGATTAAGAAATGTGAACTACTTTTTTTTTTTTGGAATAATACCAAACACCCTTGTTTTGCCCCCTTGTATAGCTCCACTCCACACGTTCCAACCAAGCCCAGCTTCATCTAACCCATTGTCCCCTTCTTGACTCTCCCTTATAGACCTTCTGTTTTGGATCAGGCCCGAATCCCTGCCAGTGTGACCCACATAGCGCTAATGCCATTCCTGTGTCATTCCAGTGGCGTTTGGCTCTTTCCTATTAAATATTTATTACCAGAGCAAGGGGAAGCATGTATATTTTAACACGACCGTCGCTGGCGAGGCTGATTGGAGTGATTTCTTCTCCTTCTTTTGCGATATCAAGCCTGGGAGGGGAGGGAAATTGGAAGGAGACAGAGACAGAGGCAGAGAGAGTGTGAGATGGTGTGTGCATGTGCATCTGGCTAGACACCAGCTGAAGCGCTTCCCAGATATATTTTTTTTTCCTCTTCTTCTATTTTTAATAGAACAGTCATTTTGCTGCCGAAATTGCAGATGGAAACGGGGAAAACATTGGCAGTTATGAAAAGCTTGTTCTTGGAATGGTGCAATAATAAGGCCAAACAAGAAGCAAATGAGTTATAAAATTTCAGGATTTCTTTGGCAGAGAGCTGCACAAATCTCTGTGTATACCAATGTCCCTGGTGCAGGGGTCTGAGCGTTGAATTATGACCCTGGAGACAATTCCCTGCTTGGCCATGGAAACCCACAGGGTGGCCTTGGGGGTGTCACACACTCTCAGCCCCAGAAAACCCCATGATAGATTTACCTGAAGTTGGAAACAACTTGAAGGCACCTTGCCCAGCTGACTTGATGGTTTCTTGGCATTATAGTCCAAAAATGTACCTTTCTCAAGTTCCAAGCAAAGTTACTTCTCACCAGGTTTGGTTTATACAGGGCAATGTTGACTGGGAGATTCCTGGAAATATGTTAGGAAAAGTAGCTTCTTTAACCAAGCCAATATATTTCTTACCAGTAAATGCCATGGGTTAAACGGGATGATGGTCACTGGAGGATGCTGGGAATTATCATCCAAAAAAATAACTTCTTCAGGCTCCAAGCAAAGTACTGCAAGATGACATGAATTGAATTAGGTAATGGAGGCTGGAGGGGATTGTGGGAACTGCAGTCCATAAAAAGTAACTTTTCTAAGCTCTGAGCAAAGAGATTCCTTACCAGGAGATGTCCTGGGTTAAATTGGGAAATGCTGCCTGGAGGATTCTGGGAATTATAGTCCACACACACACACTCATTGGTTCCCCTATGAAAGCTTTCAAGACAACAACAACCACAGCCCATGACTGTCTTTATGAGAACCAACGTGGTGTATTGGCTTGAGCTACAAATTGGGCCTCAAGGACACCAGAGTTCAAGTTACCACTCAGCCGTCACACTCTCTCAACCACAGAGGAAGGCAATGGGAAGCCTGTTGTGAAGAAATCTTAAAAGGCTGTGTAGTGTGTAGTAGTTTGAGTGCTGGACTAGGACTCCACTGGGAGACCAGGGTTCAAATCACCACTCAGCCATGACATTGGCTAAGTCACACTGTCTCAGCTTGAGAAAAACCCTAAGTCAGAGTCAACCTGAAGGACTCTGGGAGACCCAGGTTTGAAGCCCCACTCAACCCATGGAAACTCACTGGATGACCTTGGGCACAGTCACTGTATCTCAGCCTCAGGCAAGAAATCTTGCCTACGAGAGGCAGCATGGAATAGTGGTTTTTAGTGTTAGATCAGGAATCTGGGACACTTGAGTTCAAATTCTCACTCAGCCATGGAAACCTTTGGCAAGTCACACTGTCTCAGCTTCAGAAGAAGGCAATGGCAACCGCCTTCCAGGTCAAAAAAAGCCTTGCCAAGAAAACCTTTGGAGGGCTGTAAGTTTAGGTCAATGTGAAGGCGTAAAACAAAAGCACAACAAGAAGAAGAAAGGAGTTGGACTTAATGAGCTTTGAGGTTCCTTCCAATTTTGCAGTCCTCTCTGAATGGCAAAATAGAGCCAGGTGGGGATTAAACACCAAACCATGAAACATTTATTTCCAAGGCTTCACTTTTCAACAGGAACAAAACTAGGCCGCCTTCGCTGTACTCCAGCTCACTCTTTTTAGAACTCTATCCCTCCTAACCTTTCCCTGAACTCTCTCACATTCACCTTTCTCCTTCTGGCCAAACACAGCTTAGCCAAAAATCAGTGGAGAAGTAGGCACCAGCTCTGTCTCTCATGGATGACCACTCCCATCATCCACAGCCAGAAAGCTAGTGTGTGTGTGATGGGAATTGATGTCTAACCCACCAAAGGCATGAGAAAGGGGTTGCCTTTATTCTTTTTTCCCTCAATTTATTAGACAAAAATATATGACATGCAATGATATAAATAATCCAAAAAACTAAAAGTGCATGCAATATAAATATGGAAAAAACAATACCTGACAATACTATGAAATAACTAAAAGGAAAAACTACCAATAACAAAAAATTACAAGTAATTACAAATAATTACAAATCATTCCCTCCCCCGGTTACAAACAGCTCATAAAACTCGAGCAATTACTCCTAACTAATAAACCCTTCATTCCCATTCTTAACTTAATCTTATCAATTTATTCTATACTCATTCTATATTGATTCAAACTAATAATCAATCATCAATCAGCAAGTAATAATAATAAACCATCAAAGATTACTAATAATCCTCCAAATTAACTCATAGAGATCAGTTATAATCACTTATCATCTTAATTTTTCACTTGCTTATTTAATTCACAAGTACACAAGTCACTCTTAACTTATTCTAGATTCTATCTTGTTCTTAACTTATTCTTGTATATTCTTGTTCTTGTATATTCTGTATGAGTATATAATATATATAGTATATTAATATATTGATAATAGTATATTAATATATTGATTATCAATCAACAAAAGACAGAAATATTCCTCAAATATTGATAATAATAATCTTAAAAATATAAATAAAAAATTTAAATAAAAAAAGATAATAATAATCTATGTTGGAAATATTCTTATTACATACCATACTAGCATTCTCTGCCACAGCATCACATCCTGGGCTTACAGGATGTGTTCAACTTACAGTCAAGAATAACCCAAAGATTCTTTTTGTTTGGACTACTGCTAAGCCAAGCATTCCCCCCGGTCCTATACCTCTCTTCACAGGTTTTGTTCTCCATTGCTCTTATCATCCTGGTTGCCTTTCTGAACCTGCTCCAACTTTTCTAAACTTTTCTTAAAATGAAGTGTGCAGAACTGAATACAGGACTCCAAATGAGGCCTGATCAGCAGAGAATACAGTGGGACTTTGTCTTCCCTTGACTTAGAGACTAAGGTTCTATTAATGCAGGCTAAAATAGTATTTGCCTTCTCTGCTGCAGCATCACGTCCCAGGCTCATGCTCAATTTACAGCCAGCAATAGCCCCAAGGTTCTTTTCTTTTGGACTACTGCTAAGCCAAGCATTCTTCCCATCCTATATTTCTCTCCTTAGGTTTTGATCCTTGTTGCTCTTCTCTGAACTTGTTCCAATTTTTCTATATCCATAGATGCCAACAAATGAATATAGGACTCCAGATGAGACCTGAGCAGTGCCGAATATAGGGGGTCCTATTACTTCCATTGATTTGGAAACCGTGCTTCCATTAATGCAGGCTGAAATATTAAGTATTGTCCTAAATGAAATTTCCTTTCATTCTCCTAACAGAGAGAGAGAGAGAATTCTTTCATCCCTAAAACTCCTCTTCTTGTTGCTGTGTTCACTTTGCTTTTTGTGCCTTTCTTCATGTGCTTCAACCAGATATCTAAATGCTTGAATGAAATTTTAACACAATGCTGGAAATTTGAGTGAGGGGTTGGAATCAATGGCCTCTAGGAGACCCTTTTAACTTTATAATTCTATGATTCTGTGGCAGGCCAAGTGAACTCGGGAATGCAGAAGCAGCAAATAGAAGGAGAACTATTAGAAGAATATTAGAAATTAGAAATAGAATTTATATAAATAGAATTAGAAATAGAAATTAGAAATAAAAGGAAAAGTGTGAATGATTTTCAAAATCTTTGCAAGACTTAAAAAAACAAAGGAAAATTTCATCAGGGGAAAGAATTTTTCATGGGATAAGATGAATACCTGTTTTCCAAAATTTCTGACCAATTTTCCAAAATATTTGGGGGAAATTCTGACCAAGGAGAGAAATTTCTTTTTTCTTTTTTTTAGCATGGGACTGATTTTATTTCATGTTTCTGTTTTGCAAATAGAGTTTCCAAGTGTTCCTTTATTATAAGGAATATCTCTTATTTGAGACCCAAAGAGTTTTTCCTTTCATACAGACTGAATTAGATAGCAAGAAATTTCCTGTGTTGTGGATTATAGGCCTTTCAAAAAGATAGAAATACGTGCATCATATATTTTCTGGATGTGAATAATATGTCAACTTTTACATGACTATATGAATTGAAATCAATATTTTCCCTTGAAGTTTAAGTGCCACTGCCTGTATTTTTAAACAAGCAGGTCATGAATTTCTTTCTTTTAATTACCTTTAATTAAAATAAAAATATAACGTAGATGTAGAGAGAACAAAGAGAAACACTATATAAAAAAAGAAAGAAAAGAGTACAAAATATGGAATACAAAAAACATGTAACAGAAATTAAAAAAACAAGAAATTCTAAAAATGAAACTTAGACACACCAAAATCTAACTTGTGTTGTACGCAATAAGCCATAAATGCCAAATGAATTTTTTTAAAATATATAAAGATTACTGATTGATTTATAGATGCGGGAACCTTCTTTTTCGGTCTAGTTAGGTTTAGTTTAGGTAGATTGTTAAACAGGTCATGAATTTCAACGGCCCTTTATTGCTGTTTCCAAAAACTTGACAACGCTATTTTGCAACGGTGAAAAAAGAAGTCAGGGAGGGGGGAGCTCCATCTATTGGGGGCCTCTTTCACGTCTGGGTCCCCTCTGTCTGACTGAAGGACCCATTATCCACAGCATCTGCTTAATTGAAGAGCTGCTGGAATTAAAACTGCATAAAAGCTTCCATCAACACTCGGGGAGGCCTCCGCCTAGTTATAAATTGATTTTCTATCAGGGAGGCCTTAATTACTGATGGTTCCAGAGGATTTTTTTTTTATACATATATAACAGCTCTCCAACCCAGGATGGTGTTCAGCCCGGCCTAAAATGCGTTGATTAGGCACCACTTAATGCCCTCCTGGCATATTAAATAGGCCCTGGAAAGCTATTAAATGTTGCAGGGCCATGAAGAATTGATGAGACAGTGACGAGGCAGGTGGGGTGGGATGGAGGAAGAGGCGGGAGAGAGAGAGATGGAGGTAAGCCATTAAGGACGGGATCAGTTCGGAGACTGGAAGAGCGGGGGAAAGAATATAAGGGAATACAGGGAACATAAGGAGAAAGCAACAGCCCTTCATTTTATATACATTCCATTTATACTCCTGCCAAGGGATCCAAAGCAGCTTACAGGATTTAGCATAAGAGTATCATTTAAAAAATTTGCACTATGTAAGTGTTTTAAAAAGAAGATACCACAGAGGCCATCCCGTCCAACCCCCTTCTGCCATGAAGGAAGACGCAATTAAAGCACTCCCAACAGACAACCATCCAGCCTCTCTTCAAAAACCTCCAAAGAAGGAGACTCCAACACGTTCCATTGAGACAACACCATATTCCACTGTCAAACTGCCCTTAAACTCAGGAATTTCTTCCTAATGGTTAGATGGAAGTTCTTTTCCTGAAGTTTGAAGCCATTGCTTCATGTCCTAGTCTGTGGAGCAGCAGTAAACATGCTTGCTCCATCCTCCATATGTCATCCCTTCAAATATTTAAACTACATGTCCCATTTCATCCTCCTCTTCTCCAGGCTAAACCTACCCAGCTCCCTCAGCCGCTCCTCAGAGGGCTTCATGGTTTTAAGGTCTTCTACCATTTTGGTTGCCCTCCTCTGCATACGTTCCAGTTTGTCAATATCCTTCTTGAATTGTGGTGCCCAGAACTGAACACAGGATTATTCCAAGTGGGGTCTGACCAAAGCAGAATAGAGTACTATCACTTCCCTTGAAGTAGTACCATCACTTCCCTTGACCCAGATGCTTTACTCCTATTGATGCAGCCCAGAATCGCATTGGCTTTTTTAGCTGCCGCATCACACTACTAACTCATGTTCAGCTTGTGGTCTACAAAAATTCCTGGATCCCTTTCACATCTACTGTGGTCATGCATACTTAATCTGAGAAATCTCTAACAGAATTCTGGCCATTCTTCTTCTTAAAACCATCATGGTGCATGTTATGCAAGTTTATGGCGAACTGTCTATGTAGCAGTGGTGCTAAGAAACCCTGCTAGTGCAGTGTAAAAATGTGTATCAGGATGTCAACAAGAATGTCCCAATGCATGTCAGCACGCCTTAGCTGGGGTCACAGTGGGGCCAATGCACATGGGGAATCCCAAGCTACTAATGTCCCTTTCTGGAGTTTTTGCACTGCTCTGTGGATGGGTCTTTATATTCTGACGTCTTTGAATGGGAGCACAGGAGTTCTCCATGTCCATCTTTTTGAAGATGTGGGGGAGAAAAGGTTTGAGGGGGAGGGCGGAAAGATTGAGAGACAGAGAGAGAAAGAAATCCTTCCTGGAAGGGCAGCTGATGGCTAATCAATTTCCGAGAGTCCGAAAGAGACAAACTGTCCAAACCCATCAGCCTTTAAAAACCACCTTCCCTAATGCAATTTTACAATTTCCTATAATTGAGTCACTATGTAACTTCCCTGGTTCTGCCTCTCTTTCTCTCTCTCTGGTAATTACATGGAACAAGATCAACTCGCCATGCAGCACCCACTTTGAGCTACAGCCAAGGGGAGAGGTGGTGTGAATCGAAGAGCTACAATTCTCTTCCTTTCCCCAGACAGTGACAAGTGAGGAGGTGCACTTCTGTTCCAAATAGAAACTGGTGTCAGACAGAGTTTGGCCCCTGTGTGTCGTGACCTAGCTCTCCTCTTGTGTGTGATTGGCGGAAAAGATCCGGGCCTCAAACAGCCCCCAGTTTGGAACAGGTGGCAGCTGGTGGCTTCTACAAAGGAACGGGCGACCAATTCCAGGTTTTAGTCTAAGCGACCCAAAATTGCTGAACTGAATCTCTTCCGGCAGGTCATTCCATGGTCTGGGGCAGCTGGTGAGAAGGTCCCACCCAGTGGGTTTCCATGGCTGAGCAGAGGATCGAACCCTGGTCTCTAGGGTCATAGTCCAGTGCTCAAACCACGACAGCATGCTTCATGGACTTTTCCTTAAACTGCTGGGGTGAACTGCCCGATGATTTTCACACAAGCAGTCAGAACACCTGGGCTTGCGAAAGGACATTAAGGACAACTATGGTGCCAGATGGGCTGTGTAGATCCAGGAGGAAGGAGTCTCCTGAGCTGCGAGGAATTTGCTTACCTGTCTAGAGTTCAGCATCCTTCTGCAAACAGGCTGATGATGAGATGCAAAGAGATGGCAGGCAGGAGGAAGAAATGATAGAATCATCCAGTTGATTAAGAGAGAGAGAGAGAGAGAGAGAGAGAGAGAGATTTTCACACCTTGGATAATTCACAGTCCACAAACTCCACTCTGAGGTGGGCAATAATGTTTATTTGTAGCAAAGCAAGCAACATGATTTTATATGTTTTGAATCATTTTTAATGTTTTGATGTTTTAAATTGCTGTTGGGAGCTGCTTTGGGTCCCATATCAGGAGAAAGCTGACATACAGATATAACAAACAAACAAACCTACCTAGTACACTTCTTCCAAAGTTGCTGAGACTAAAGCATACACGGAGATCACAAGTTTTATACCTTTCCATACACATTTGGGTGCACAAAGGTGTGATTGGAGAAGAGCATAAATTTAACATTGTCGCACATCTTTTGACATTTCCCAGACTTGCTGTTGTTTACCCGTTGTCATGCCCCCCCATCCCAGGACCCAGACAGGAACTTTCCCAACAGCCACAACACAGAGATGTGAACAGGACAATAGGCAGCCAGTGTACGTGTAAAAGGGGGAGCCCAGAAGTCTTGGAGCATTTGTGTAGTCAGGATGCATCAATTAGGCAAACAGCTGAGAGAGGCTGTCAGCCTCTATAAACAGGGAAAGGGGTAGGAAAAAGCTGTTGCAGATAACGGATCTTATCAGTGGAAGCAATGCTTCTCACATTGGATCCCTTGGTCACATTCCTGCAAACCTTGACCCTTGCCTTCCATATGGACTTCACTGCTGGACTGTCATTCTGAATTTGCTATGGACTTGGACTGTGAAAACAATGACATGAGCAAGGGATGCTCTATGAGGGGACAGGGATAGGGAGCTAGGTATGTTTGGCCTGACAAAGAGAAGGTTAAGAGGAGACATGATAGCCATGTTTAAATATTTAAAGGGATGTCAGAGCAAGCTTATTTTCTGCTGCTCCAGAAACTAGGACATGGAGCAACGGATTCAAACTATAAGAAAAGAGATTTCACCTAAACTTCAGGAAGAACTTCCTAATAGTCAGAGAATATGCTGCCTGGGAGTGTGGTGGAGTCTCTTCCTTCTTTGGAGGTTTTTAGGCAGAGGCTGGATGGCCATTTGCTGGGAGTGCTTTGAGTGTTTATTCCTGTTGGGAGTGGCAACCTTTGTGTGCTTAATTAACTGGCTAGTTAGTTTGCATGTTTATTGTAGGCATAGAGGGGACTGCCTAGAGTAAACTTCCTGTTGTTTGGTCAACACTCACCTCCCCTTGCATGTTCTCTTCCTCTTCACTTTTTGTTCTTGGGCTTCCCTGCAAGCATATGGTCTCTGATCCTCTGGCAAGCTTTCCTCCCTGTAAGCGTGTGAGTGCTTAATTTCATCTTACGTTCTTCAAGAATTGAACCTGTGTAGACTATGCACAAGATTTTGTGAGTAAACTTTTTACATATTTTTAACCAAACTGTTTGTGTTTATTTTGAGCTAAATTAAGTGTGTCTGGGGTGGAGATGATAAAGTGGGACTGATAATTTGTTCAGCTTCTGCCTGTGCATTACAAAATACTCTTCTGATTGGGAGACTTATTACTGAAATCTCTCAATTCCCCAACAATTCCTGCACGGCAAGGGGTTGGACTGGATGGCCCCTGTGGTCTCTTCCAACTCTATGTTTCTATGATTCTATGACTGGTAACTGGCTAACAGAATTGTTATAGACTTTGCTCGTGGCTGCTGTTAAAAGACTCTTATTGGATTGCTGGCTCTTGTTGGAGAGAACCTTGGCTGGCTGCCGGGAAAGGACAAATGCCAACATAGAGCAATGCATGTGGATCAGTGCTCAAGGCATGTGGCTGACAACTCATGGAATAACAGCTGTGCCTAATGAACAGAGTCAGTGTGCATTCATACCCGTCTCTGCAGACTTCCACACACATCTTTCATCCTTCAGCAGGTAGTCTCTTATCATTAGATACCCTGAGTTTCCAAAACATCCCTTGGTACTTCCAGTTTTCTGCAATCCTAGAGTTGCAAGAGACCCCAGGGGCCATCGAGTCTGCTATGCAGGAACCCACATCAAAGTACTCCCAACTGATGGCCATTCAGCCTCTGCTTAAAAACCTCCAAAGAAGGAGGAGACTCCACTGATGCATCAGCAGATTCCACTGCCAGACAGCTTGTAATAGATAATGCTGCTGTGATTGAGGAGCAACTGAGTGTGCATGGGGCCAAGCCAGTGAATGGGATAGATGATGCCTCTGAGATCAAGGAGCAACTGACTGTGCCAAGGACTGGGTCAGTGAATGAATAAGTCAACCTGCAAACATCCTCTGCACTGGAAGGTCAAACAGAGACAGAGTTGCCCAAACAGCTCATGACGGAGAAGGAACCAGCAGTGATGCAGACTGAAACGGGCTGCTCAGTGGGAGGCTGGATGGACTAGGCTGAAGAAACAATAACAAGCAGCACCTGCTCACAGTGGCTATTTAAGTCTACTGGCATGGCTGATCTTTGCTTGCAGCAAATTTTTGTGTCTCCTGGTCCCTGAAACCCTCCGGATGGATCTCTGCCTCCTGAACCTTTGGAGTGGACCTTGACCTGGCTCAGCTTGTGTTTTCCTGGTGTTTGGTATATTCGGACTCTCCCTGAAAGTATTCCTGACCGCCTTCCTCCTTTGCTGGCTGCGGATCGGCAGGGAGGGATTCCTGACACAGCTGTGATCATCAAGAAGTTCTTCCTCAGGTTCAGGTGGAATTTCCTTTCCTACAGCTTGAATCCATTGCTCCTTGTCCTAGTCTTGGCAGCAGCGGAAAACAAGCCCGCTCCCTCCTCGACATAACATCCCTTCAAATATTTAAACATGGCTGTCATGTCCCCTCTTAAGCTTCCCTTCTACAGACTAAACATCCTCAGTTCCCTAAGCTGCTCCTCAGAGGGCTTCATGGCTTCCAGACCCTCCACCATTTTGGTCACCCTCCTCTGGACATGCTCCAGCTTCACGATATCATTCTTGAACTGAGATGCCCAGAACTGGACACAGTATTCCATATGAGGTCTAACCAAAGCAGAATAGAGTGGTCCCATTACCTCCCTTGATTTAGACACCAGACTCCTGTTGATGCAACAAGAATCGTGTTGGCTTTCTTGGCTGCCATATCACACTGCTGACTCACGTTCAGCTTGTGATCTACCAAGCGTCCGCCATCCTATATTTGTGCCTTCCGTTATTTCTGCCTAAGGGCAGGACCTTACATTTCTCTCTGTTGAAATTCATTCTGTGAGCTTTGGCCCAGCTCTCCAATCTGTCCAGGTCATTTTGAATTTTGATCCTGTCCTCTGGGGTATTAGCGACCCCTCCCAATTTGGTGTCATCTGCAAATTTGATCAGCGTGCTCTCCATTCCTTCATCCAAGTCACTGATGAAGATGTTGAATGGCACTGGGCCCAGGACAGAACCCTGTGGCCCCCCGCTAGTCACTTCTCCCCAGGAAGAAAAGCAGCCCTTGGTGAGGAGCACCCTTTCAGTTCGGTCGGTCAACCAATTACAAATCCACCTAACAGTAGCCCTGTCCAGCCCACATTTTACCAGCTTCTTTGCAAGAATGTCATGGGGAACTTTGTCAAAGTTTGCCCAGTCTGATCTTCTCCTCCTTCACTGGATACATTGTAGCAGTGAGCAATAAAGCCATTAACCATTTGATTAATTGGAATACACAAGCAGTGCTTCAACCAGATGCATTGTTGCAATCAACAATTAGTATTTGATACTCTGTAGCCTCAAATTTCTCTATCTTGGCAACCCTATAGCTTCTCATACTCGTACAGCAAATATGCTATGACAGGACCTATACGCATCCCTGATTATCTCGTTTCATAGACTCATAGCATCACAGGGACCTCCAAGAGTGATTTAGTTGAACCCCCTGCCATGAAGGAAGCCACAGCTAAAGTATTCCTGAAAGATGCCCACCCAACTTTTGTTTAAAGATCTCCAGATAAGGAGGGCCTACGTACATACCAAACAGTCAGTATTGCACTCTTACAGGGAACAGCAGTTCTTCCTCTTTTCTTGCATTTGGATCTATTGGGTTCATGTTCTGGTCTTTGGAGCAACAGAAATCAAGCTTGCTTAAGTTTATGGAATTGCCCTTCAGTTACTTAAAGATGGCTCTGTTGTAGCCAAAATGATGTTGGACTCCAGGAGAGCAAGGTTTGAAGCCCTGCTCAGCCACAGAAGCCCTTGCCTTACCCTTACCCTTACCCTTACCCTTACCCTTACCCTTACCCTTACCCTTGGTAAGTCACGCTCTCTCAGCCTCAGAGGAAGACAATGGTGGCAAACTGGCTTTGAGAAAAACTGGTCTGTGTGTGTGTGTGTATGAGAGACAGAGAGAGAGTGTACACACACATATGCATGTACCTTCAAGTGGCCTGTTGACTTATGGGGACCCCATGAATTTTATGGGATTTCATTAGGTAAAGAATCCTCAGACTATGAAATGGAGCCTACAGCATATGTTATTCATTGGCAGTCCACCCATTCAAGGACTAACCAGGTCTGACCCTGCTTAGCTTCCAAGATCAGACAGGATCTGGTGCCTTTAGATATTTAGGCCTCTGGTGGACTGATGTATGTATGCATGAATGTGTGTGTGTGTGTGTGTGTGTGTGTGTGTGTGTGTGTTTATGTACGTGACTTCATGGCCATCCTATGAATTTCCTAGAATTTTCTTAGGCAAGGAATACCCAGACATAGTTTTGCTAGTTCCTTCTGCTGAAATATTACCTACAAGTCATTGGTGGTTTCCAATCCAAGTCCTAACCAGGGCTGACCCTGCTTAGCTTCTATGGTCAGATGGGATTTGGGGTTTTTATGTTGTCCTAAATGTGATGCATACATTTCTGTCTTCATGAAGCCCCCTCACCACAATAAGTGGGTTTTTAGTATTTTGTTCAGCATATATGCAAAGGAACCCCTTTCCAACCCTCAAATATAGGATATCCTTTATAATCATGGACACCTGCCAGTCTTTTCAGGGACAATATTTCTAGACTTCAGTTAGGTTGTTCTTGCATGCTTGTAACATGTTCCCAACATATGATGACCCCAAGATGTTGCTATCGCATTTTTTTTCCTTCGGCAGGTTTAATGAAAGGAGGTTTGCCATTGCTTTCCTCTGAGGCTGAGAGAGTGTGACTTGCCCAAGTTCATACAGTGGATTTCTATCACTGTTCAAACCCTGGTATTCTAGCTCTTTACACTCAGACCACCACTCCATACTGTCCCTCTCCTGAAATAAGGGGCATCCTTTGTAATAAGGGATCCCCACCAGTCCTATAAAGGACACACTTTCTGGCCCCTTATAAGAAGGATCCTCCACCAGTCCGATAAAGGAGAAGTTTTCTGGCATTCCTTAGCTCTTAGCAGCTCTACCTGGATAGATGGAGATGCGGGGGGGTCAGAAGGAACTCTCAGGGACCAGAGTGTCTGCCTGGGATAGGAAAAATAAAAGTGACAATGACATTTTCTATTCCTGCAAAATGCCTGTATTTGCCTGGGTGGCATATAATGGGCGTAGCACCCCCCCAGCTCTCTTTCTGTGAAGGTTGACAATTAACCACCTGTTGGATTTGCATGCAGGAAGCAACTCCAAACTAACAGGTTGGAAAAAGGTAAATGATTCCAGATAGGATTGTTTGCAAGGAGCAAGCCATGCAAAATCTGGGGGTGGGACTTTGCCTTCCCCTCATGGAGACCTTTCTGGTTTTTACCCTTCCATGTCCAGCATCTAGAGGAGCAATGCTCTCTCTGAAGCAGGGGAAAGAAGGGGTGGAAGAGCCACAGGTGGGTGCGAACGGGAGTGCTTGGGCATGTTGCATCCAATCCTGGTGGAGCAGAAGGGCCCAGGGTGGGTGTATGCATTTGTTGCATGTCTTCAAAGTGTTTCCAAGTTATGGCAACCCTAAGGTGAATCTATCAAGGGGTTTTCTGGGGCTGAGAGAGTGTGCCTTGCCCAAGGTCACCCAGTGGGTTTCCACAGCCAAGCAAGGAACTGAACCTGGTCTCCTGGGTCACTCAACCTGCTATACCATGCTTGCTTACCTTCCAACATTTCCCCAATAAAAACAAGGACGAACATCATCATCATCATCATCATCATCATCATCATCATTATTTAAGGCACATTGAAACTCACAGGTTGTGAGACAAAGAAGATGACAAAAAAACTGTGGCCTCAGAAAGATGTTGTCAAAATTACAACACCATTGGGTCTCTGAATCATGTGTGTGTGTTTGCGTACTACAACTCCCAGAATCCCCTGGCCAGTGGACCACATGTAGTCTGCAGAATTCTAGGAGTTGTAGTCCAAAAAAAAGAATAACCAATTTGATATCAGGCAGTTCCTGTACTCCTTTAGGAGAAAGGTGGTAGTTTTAAAGTTTTTTAAAAAATGGTTAAATAATTGTTTAACCAAAAAAATTGGTTAAATTATTAGGAAAGATATCAGGTTTTAAAAAGCAGCTAGCTCTCAAAAAATCTGTCTTTAAAAGTAGTCCCCTTCTTCCACCAAGTATTTTTTTTTTTGTGGACTACAAATATCATAATCCCCAATCAGCATTTTGATAGTGGTCAGAAATCATAGAGTCGGAAGAAACCACAAGAACCATTGAGTCCAATCTCCTGTCCCCCATTTTAGTATAGAGCAGTCCCTATACTCCCCAAGGAGTATTACTTGAAAGTAATAAAGAAAAAATTGGTTAAATTGTCAGGAATGATGCTAGAATTTAAAAACCAACTAGAGGTAAAAAAAAATTGCATTTTTTAAAAAATGGCATTTCCTTCCTTCTGCCGTGTGCTTTCCGGGTGTCCATGGAGCATGTCTCAGATGGATAGGGTGCTTGTGGTGTGCACTGGAGATTTCTGAGGCTCACTGTGAACTTCTGATGCACATCATGTGCTCCTGTTGCACTCCGGCCCTTCCTACTCAGTGTCCAGATGCATGTTGGATGCGTGGCACACCAGTTGCTCTCTCAGTTCTCACTCCACAAGGGATTTCTGAACATGGTAATGCCACAAATGAAGGCAGATATTGCAAAACTGCTGAATTCCATTTCCCGGAGTTCCTGCTCACAACGAGGTAGGTGCCAAGCAAAACCCCAGCCATTTCTGCGCAGTAATATAATTTCCCGCACAGAAGAAATGTTTTGTTTTCTGTGCAAAATAATCACGCGCAAATTTTGTGCGGAATGAGTCCCAAAATGTGAAGATTCTTGTCTACCCAGGATTCTCAACACATTTTTTAGCTATTTTTTGAACATTTTTAAAATATTTGTCCCGTTCTATAAAAAGACGCACACCAGAGAGAGTAACCCAATTAGATGAAATTATGTTACTTGCCGTGTGTTATTTCCCAAGTGAGGGAGAGGAAAAGAGAAGATCTTAACGGCGTGTAAGTTTTTAAAGAGGCACCTGAGAGGGGGCCGAGGGAAGCCAAGGGTGCCGGTGGATGACTTGGCTTCAATTAGCTCTCCACATTTGATCAAGAGCAGGGTGACATTTGGCAAAAGTTGCTGATGAGGGATGGCATGATTAATCGCCATGACAACCGGCCCTCCAGTTGAAGGCAGGCGAGGATGAGGTGGCAGCGCTTTGATGGTTTCCCAGACAAAAGGCCCAGCCCGGTGGCTTGGTGATCTCCTTGGAGGAGGAAGATCAGGGCCCCTGGGTGAGCCTGGGGCCATCCAGCAGGCCCCACATTCAGAGCTTCAGAGAGAAGGATGGATGGAAGGAAGGAAGGAAGGAAGGTGAGAAAGAAGGAAGGAAAGAGGAAGGAAGGAAATGAAAGGAAGAAAGGAAAGGAAAGGGAGGGAGGGAGGGAGGGAGGGAATGAAAGGAGGAAAAAGAAGGAAAGGAGGGAAGGAAGGAAATGAAAGGAGGAAAAAGAAGGAGAGAAGTTAGGAAATGAAAGGAGGAAAAGGAAGGAAGGAAGCAAGCAAGCAAGCAAGCAAGCAAGCAAGCTAGGAATATATGTGTCATTCCCTGGGTAACTTGTATTCCACAAACTTTACTCAGAGTTCAACAGCAAAGCAAGCAACACAGTACACTTTGCCTGAAGTTGCTGTGACTGAAGCACACATGGCAGTTATAGGTTTTATACCTTCCCATACAAATTTCAGGCACGCAAAGCTATGGTTAGAGAGGATCATAAATTTGACATCAGCCCCGCATCTTTGGACATTTCCCAGCCTCTCAGTTGTTTACCTGTCTTTCATCTTTGGGGCAGGTTCATGTTTCATCTCCCCTTATCTACACACTCTGAGTTCCCAAAACACTTTTTGCTACATTTTGTGTTTGGTCTCTCTGATCTTCACCCCTTTTCACTGAATACATTGTAGTGCAGAACAATAAAGCAATTACCTGTTTGATAGATTGGAATACACATGCATGCTTCAAACAAATAACTTGTTGCAGTCAACAATTAGCATTTGATATTTTGCAGTGCTTTGACTAGTGTTTTCCCACATTGGCTACTCTATAACTTCTAACAGACATTCAGCAGATATCTTATTATGGAAACTACACATCCTGACAAAGAAGGAAGGAAGGAAAGGGGAAAGGCAAGGGAAGAGAAAGAGGAAGAAGAGGAAGAGAGCTTCTCCTCCCTTCTCCAAGTTAAAAATAAAGCGCCCACATGTTCATAATGAGAGGTTAACAACATCCCCAAAGTAATTACAGACAATTGAAGAGGTAGTTCGTAATTCGAGGATTAAGCTTAATGAGATTCACCTGCAGCGTTGCCATGCCGACCCATTTTTCTTTTCTTTTCTTTCTTTCTTTTTTTTTTTAGAGGATTGACAAGCCAAAATAAAAGGGAGGGAGGAATTAAAGAAAAAGAGGGGGTGGGGTTGCTAATGAAGCTAATAAAGCCACTCTTCCCCCAGTCTGGTGACCTTCCAAATGTGTTTGACTATGACTCCCAGAATCCTCCCAGCCCAAGGGGGCCTGTTAATACTTTGGTTGCATAACAAGAAGCAAGTGAGGAACACTCTGGTCAGGATCCCACTGGTGTCTCACACCTGTGCAAATTCCTTTAGAGGTGCAGTTGAACATTTTTGCCCAGTTGTGTAATATCCACATTTGGTTCGTGACTGCCTCTTGTGTGCCTGTGTGCTTGCAGTTTGCTCATTGGGTTCTGCATTCCTTTGCAAATGCCCTTATGCATCTGGTTGCACAGTCACTTCTTGTGCATTGCGCTGCACACTTGCTTGTACTTTCAGTGGCTTTTCCTTGTGTGTTCAATCAATGACTGGTACATTCAGTGGAAAGAGAGAGAAAGAGAGAGAGGGGAAGAACCCAAGGGGAACTTCTTCCAAACAGCAATGCCGAGGGAGACCAAGTTGGTGCCCACAGCCTTCCAGCATAAAGTCCCATTTTACAGCTGGGTCAAGCTGAGCAATGCAAGTTGCCTCTGGAACAGGCAAATGCATGCAATGCTGGAATCAGGGCCTTTTGTGTTGTTGTGGACAAAGGGTTGAGTGCCAGGGAGCTTCAGCAGGGAGGGTGAATCTGACCCTGGATCTGAATATCACTTTGAACAAGTGGGTATTCAAAGCCTTGGACCTGTTTAATTGGAATTGGGTCCAGTTCACTTTGGACAGAGCTCTTTTCAAGTTCAGACCAAATACAGAATGGGTTCACTAGACCCACTGACATCAATGCCATCCTGTTTCACCTTGAGAACTGCAACTGTATTACTTTAACTCACCATGACACCATCCTGTGGATTCTTGGGATTTATAGTTTGGGGTGGTTGCTTTGAATTCTCTTCTAGAGAGAGCTTTAGGGCTGTACTGCAGAGGAAAGTGGAACAAAGCTCTGTCTAGCAGGGAATTCCAAACTACAAATCCCAGGATTCCTTTGGAGTAAAACCATGGAGATAAAAGTGGATCCACACTGCTGTAATTCTGTAGTGTAGACAGACCTTCAGAACTCTCCAGTACAGAGATTTAGGGCTGTAGTTCAGAGGAGTGAATTAGAACTCCCCTAGCACAGAATTCTAAGTACCCATCACACCAAACTACAGACCCCAGAAATTTGAGGGAAGCAATATCCTCGTTCCCCCACCCTTATAGCTGCACCCATGGATGGAACTAAGTAGTGTGCCACAGTAGCCAAGGCCAAGCATCTCCAGAAATGGATGCAGCTGGCACACTGGGACCCCTAGTAATAGACAGGGAGGATTCATTTCTGCAGTCTCCCATTTGATTAATGACTGAGCCAAGGTATAGAAAGTCTTTTCAATGTCTTAATCATCTGCTTTAAGGTTATGTAAATATCTGTGGTCATTACTTTTGTTCTCTTAATGTAAACCCACCTTTGCACGTTCTGCCTTGACTTTCTTCAGTAATCGTTCCAAGCTTTTGCTGTTTTTTGCAGCATGGTGTCATCTGCATATCTTAAATTGTGGATGTTCCTTGCGCCAGATTTCACACCTCTTTCGTCCGTGTCCAATCCTGCTCTATGTGTAATATGGTCAGCGTACAAGTTGAACAAATAGGATGATAAAATACAGCCTCATGCCTTTGCCAGTTGGAAACCATTCTGTTTCTCCATATTCTGTCATAACAGTTGCCTCTTGTCCTGAGTACATCTTGTGCATCGGGACACTCAAATATTGTGGAACATCCTTTTCATAGAATAATAGAATCCTAGAGTTGGAAAAGACCCCAGGGGCCATCCAGACCAACCCCCTGCTATGCAGGAACACCTTCAAAGTACTCCCGTGGACCATCCAACCGCTGCTTAAAAACTTTCAAGGAAGGAGACTCCACCACACTCCATAGAGGCAGCATATTCCACTGCTAGACAGCCCTGACCGTCAGGAAGTTCTTCCTGAGGTTCAAGTGGAATCTCCTTTCCTGCTGCTTGAATCCACTGCTCCTTGTCCTCATCTCTGGAAGAGCAGAAAACAAGCCCACTCCCTCCTCAACATGACATCCCTTCAAGTATTTATACATGGCTCTCATGTCCCCTCTTAACCTTTTCTTCTGCAGACTAAACATCCCCAGCTCCCTCGGCCGTTCCTCATAGGGCTTCATGGCTTCCAGACCCGCCACCATTTTTGTTGCCCTCCTCTGGACACACTCCAGCTGGTTGATATCCTTCTTGAATTCAGGTGCCCAGAACTGGACACAGGATCCCAGATGAGGTCTAACCAATGCAGAATAGAATGGTACCATTACCTCCCTTGATCTAGACACCGTACTCCTATTGATGCAACCATGAATTGTGTTGGCTTTCTTGGCTGCCGCATCACACTGCTGACTCATGTTCAGCTTGTGGTCCACCAAGACTCTTAGATCCCTTTCACACGTACTGTTATCCAAACACATGTCCCCCATCCTATATAAATGCATTCCATTTTTTCTGCCTAAGTGTTTACAGTTACATTTCTCTCTGTTGAAATGCATTCTGTTAGCTTTGGCCCAGCTCTCCAATCGGTCAAGGTCATTTTGAAATTTGATCCTGTCGTTTGGGGTGTTAGCGACCATTTCTTCTTTAAGAGCAATCCGTTTTTACGGGGTCTTTTTTAGAAAAGAGAGAGAGAGGAAGGAAGGAAGGAAGGAAGGAAGGAAGGAAGGAAGGAAGGAAGGAAGGAAGGAAGGAAAGTCAAATCTATAAAGCCTCTAAGAAAACTATCTTTAATTATTCCATCCATAAATAATAACATTCACCATTCCCTCTGAGGTTTCATTACACATTTATAGCGCTGTTTAATCTGTTCGCTAACATCAGACACCCCACTGTTCTCTCTGACTTATTGAGCAAGACTTTCTGGAGTGAAGGGGGAGGTAGAATTCGAGCAAGTGTGGAATACAGAAAGAATTTTGGAACTTTTATCATCTGGGGGTAAAAAGCAAAAATTTCTACCATTCCTTCCTCACATACCTTTGTTTTAGCTCCAGCAAGCTGTTCCTTGCCACCTGGTTGTGTGGGATTACAGCTCCTATTGTCCCTCCACCAGGGTCCCTATGGTATTTGGGAGTTGTATTGCAAAAATGTATTATCCTTGCTCCCCGCCCCCCATATGGAACCCAAAGCAGCTTATGCTGTACATTAAAACAAAAAAGCTTTCAAAAAAAATGTTTGTCTCGTGAAAGATTCATAGAATCATCATAGAATGCTAGAGTTGGAAGAGACCTCAAGGGGCCGTCCAGCCCAACCCCCTTCTGCCACGAATGAATTACACTAGCACAGCGTTCCCTTAGACAGATGGCCATCCAGCCTCTCTTTAGAAACCTCCAAAGAAAGAGGAAACTCCACCACACTCCATTCAGCCAGCAGTGGATTTCACAGTTGAACTCTTATTGACAAAATTTCCTCCTGATGTTTAGTGGAATCTCTTTTCCTCCTGAACTTTGAATCCATTCCTCCATGTCCTAGTCTCTGGAGTGGCAGAAAACAGGCTTCCTCCATCCTCCATTTGACATCTCTTCAAATATTTAAGTATAGCTATCATGTCCCTGTCTCTTAACCTTCTCTTCTCCAGGTTTAGCACCCCCAGCTTCCTAAGATACTCCTCAAAGGGCTTGATGGTTTCCAGGCCTTCTACCATCTTGATCATCCTCTCTGGACACATTCCAGCTTGTCCATGTCCTTCCTGAACTGGGGTGCCCAGAACTGGACACAGGATTATTCCAGGCGGGGTCTGACCAAAGCAGAACAGAGTGATACCACCACTTCCCATGACCTAGACGCTAGACTCCTATTGATGCAGCCCAGAGTTGCGTTGGCTTTTTTAGCTGCTGCATCACACTGATGGCTCATCTTCAGCCTGTGGTCTACCAAGACTCCTGGGTCCCTTTCACACATATGGTTTTCAAGCCAGGTATCACTCATCCTATATCTGTGCACTTCATTTATTTTTCTTCCTAAGTGTAGCACCCTACATTTCTCCCTGTTAAAATTCATTTTGTTAGTTTTGGCCCGGCTCTCTAATCTGTTAAAATCATTTTGAATTCTAACACTGTCTTCTGGGGTATTAGCTATCCCTCCTAATTTGGTGTCATCTGCAAATTTGATCAGCATGCCCTCCACCCTTTCATCCAAGTCATTGATGAAGATGTGGAATAGCCCTGGGCCCAGGACAGAATCCTGGGGCACCCAGCAAAAATTCCTTGTCTCCAGGATGAACAGCAGCCATTAGTGATAATTAATAACGCCTTTAAAAGATCCAGGATAATATTCAGCACTGCAGGACGCTCCTTTAAAAGAGCAGGGATAGCATTCAGCACTCAGGAGAGCTCTATTAAAGAACTGGGAACAGCATTCAGGACATTGGAGAGCTCTTACAAAGTTAGGGGAATAGCATTCACCAGCTGAAGACTCCTTTATAGGACTGGATATTCCATCTAGCACTTCAGAGAGTTCTTTTCAAAGATCAGGGATACCATTCAGCACCCTGGAAAGCTACTTTAAAGGACTGGGGATAGTGTTTAACATGTTGGAAAGCGCTTTGAAAGTGTTGGGGATAGGATTCAGCACCACAGAGAGCTCCCTGAAAGACTCAGCACCCTGGAGCTCCCCTTTAAAGGATCAGGTATAACATTCAACCCTATAGAGAGCTCATTCAAAGATCATGGAAAGCATTCAGAAATTTGGAGAGCTCCAAGAAAGGATTGGAAAGTAGCATTTTGCACCATGGAGATCTTCCTTGAAGGATCAGGGTTAGTGTTCAGCAGCCTGGAGACCTCCTTTAAAAGATCGGTGATAGCGTTCCATCACCTTGATAACACTTTTTAAAAATCGGGAATAACATTCAGCACTCAGGAGAGCTCCATTAAAGAAAACTGGGAACAGCATTCAGCACATTGGAGAGCTCTCTGAAAGGATTGGGGATAGCATGCATGCAAAACTCCTTTGAAGGATCAGAGATAGAATTTAGTACCTTGAAGGATTCCCTTGAAACAGCAAACTGAAGTTCAGCACCATGGAAATCTCCCTCAATTATTCCTGAGTAGCCTTCAGGACCTTGGACAGGGAGCAGTTCTTGAAGTAACCTCTAGTAACTTTGTTAGCCCAATTAAAACTCCATGATGCATTGGCCTTAGGATCACCATAAAGCCGAAATGACTCAAATGCACACAATAGCAACAATGCAACCTTCATAACTCCTTTAAAGTTTGGACGTTTAACCCAGAATAAATCCACCATCACCAGAGACATCAAAGCCACCTGACTTGTCCACAGAGGAGGTGGCAACCTGAACTGGCTGGCCGTGTGCGCCGGGTCTGGAAGGAGGGAAGAGAGAGCGAGATAATAGTTGCAGAGAGCAGAGGCTCTCTGGGGAAGGAGTGTGAAAGCTAATTTTATGATAAGCTATCTTCAAACATAAGCAAATAGTACATAATTCTATTTGACCAGCGTGCACAGCAGCCTAATACAAAACAAGGCCTTGAATATCAATGCTGAAAGCCCTGCAAAGAACTGAAGAACCAAGGGGAGGGTGCTAACTCTCTCTCTCGCCCCCATTATAATGGACCTCGAACAGTCTCTCCTCTCTTTAATGTCTCTTTGGATAAAATGCTAAAAGGGCTGACCCACTTTATACAGCAAGGCTACAGTGGGAGAAATTGCCCATCCTTTTTTCATGCAGAGCAGAGAGAGGGGTTTAACAGATGGCCTTTATGACTCCAGTTTCTCCAGTTTCCAGATTTATGGTGTTGGAAGGGATCCCAGGGGCCTTCAGTCCAACCCCACCCCCTTGTGACAGGGTTGTCATGTACTGGCACTCACAAACTTCACGCAGAGTCAGAGTACAAGTGTTTATTTGGATCAAAGCAAGGAAAACAGCAACCAACCTGAGAAGTTGCTGAGACTTGGTGCAACATATGCAATTGGCAGTGAGATTAGCATATGCAAAATATTGGGGGGCAGGGAATGGAAATCCCATCAATAGAAGAATGGTTTAATAGATTGATAGGAATAGCCAAAATGGACAATCTTATATATAGGTTAAAGGGCTGAACAAGATTAATCTTCCTGTGAATGGAAATGTTTGATTGAGTTCTTAAAGAAAAATGAGTGTGAACTGATTACTATAGGCTTTTGATGTATTCTTAAGCGCCAACTCTTGCTTTTATTAATACATGGAAGTGTTATATGAAAATAGACAATGACAATTCTAGTTTTGTTGCTAAGTTTAGATTTTTCATATCCATGATATAGGTTTTCATATCCACAATATAAGTTTTGTTGTTTGCATACTTATGACAGGAGAGACACATCCTGACAAAGCCCTTATTGCCCTCATTTCAGATTAGCTTTGCAGTTCCAACCTTAATAAGGTGCCCTGATGCTTTCACTTAGCTTTTACCCCATCCTTTAACCACCACCTTTGTGTGAAAAGTGCAAGGTTCTTAAGTGTTTCCATGAAACAAAGTAATTTATTCATGGTAGCATGTTCTTCGTTATTATCGATGATTTCAGACAACTCAGGCCAACTCAGTAGTTATGAAACAAACTGTTTCTTTTATTGTAATAACCTTAGAAATAAAGTATCTTGTTAAGGTTCGTATAAAGTACAGTGTTACAGTTAACTAGTTCAAACTTCTGAGAGTTGGTCCCGTCCATAAAGACACTTGTTCTCTGTGTCTTTTGCTGAGCTGCTTAAACACAACCCAGACACCTTCTCTGGCCAAGATTTCACTAAAGGCTCTCTTTCAAAGGGAATCTCTGCCTTACATATAATTCCTCCCATGCAAAGCAACTTCGTTACATCCCTGCCATGTAGAAATTATTATTACCACTGTAGTTGGAGGGAACCTTGTATAGGAATTATGTCTACATAAGTGGACTTGCATCTGCAGGAATTAGACAGTTCTATAATGTCCGTCTCCAGAACAAAACTGCCGTTATGTTATTATGGAGGGCAACCCACAAAATGATTGATGTACAATGGGGCCAATGCACAAAGGTCTTGTGCACAGGCAGTGGAGAGGTGCTGATGGCAATAAATATAAGACAACTGACACGTGGCTTGACTACAGTACACATGAAAAGGATCCAGGAATCTTAGTAGACCATAAGCTGAACATGGACAAGCTGGAGGGTGTCCAGAGGAGGGCCACCAAAATGATCAAAGACCTGGAAACCATGAAGCCCTCTGAAATATGCCCGAGGGAGCCAGGTATGTTTAGCCTGGAGAAGAGAAGGTGAAGAGGGGACATGATAGCTCTGTTTAAGTATTTGAAGGGATGTCATATGGAGGATGGAGCAGGCCTGTTTTCTGCTGCTCCAGAGACCAGGACACAGAGCAATTGCTTCAAACTCCAGGAAAAGAGATTCCACCTAAACGTTAGGAAGAACTTCCTGATCGTAAGAGCAGCTGGAGAGTGGAATCTGCTGCTGCCTGAATTAAGTGTGATGGAGTTTTTTCTTTGGAGGTTTTTGAACAGAGGCTGGGTGACCATGTGCCAAAGGGAATGCTTTGATTGTATCTTCCTGCATACCAGAATGGATTTGGACTGGATGGCCTTTGTGGTCATTGTCATGTCCCGGGCAGACCAGGTGGTTAATTAGCCACGTAGCAGAGCAGAGCTTACCAATGAAGGCAAGAGCGGGGGTAGTCCAAACCAAGTTCAAGTTCAAAAGCAAACAAATCCACAAAGGCAAATCCAAATCAGTGTAAGGCAAGCAGAAGGCCAAGAGAATCAGGATTCAGGCAACCACAGCACAGGGCTTCAACCCCTGGGAAGATCAATTGTCGACCCTGGGAGGAGGTGGGCCGGCCATTTGCCTTTTAGAGCTGATGGTGTTGCCACAGGTGTGCCCTCATTAAAGCCCGTTTGCTACTTAAATGAGCTGAACGCCTGAGGCCTTCTTTCCAGTCTCAAAGAGTCTGTACTGTTTCATCTTCTGATAGTTTTCCTCCTTGCTCAGGCCCCAGCTGTTGCTTGTTATTTCCCACTGAGCAAACTTCTGGGGAAACTTCTGCCTCAGATTCAGAATCCTTTTCCTCACTCTCAGGGTCTCCAGGGTAGGGCATGACAGTCTCTTCCAACTCTACGATTCTATGATTCTACAAAGACCAGTCTTTCCAGTGTCCTGTTATAAGTCTTCACGATTTGCTATCAAGGTTTCTTAGTGCCTCTGTTAAGTACAGATAAAGTTACATAAGGTAGAGCATGATAGAGGATTCCAGAAGCAGCAGTAGCACAGTCAGCTCTCCACGTTTGCAGGTTTGACTTTCACAGATTTGATTATTTTTAATTATTTGTGAGTTTCTCCTACCCCCTGTCCCCCAAACTTCAGGAACTTCATTTCTGGGGGATCCGTCCCTCTCAGCAGCTCCCGTGCCACCAGACCAACTAATGGAGCACAGCCTGATTTCTCAGCACCATAAACCCTCTGATGCCCCTCCCCACCAAGGAAGGAGCTAGGCAAGAGAAAGGAATTGTAGGGCCACCATGCCGACACACCCCCCTTTCCTCTCTTCTCCCTGACCCGGTTTGGACCATGGGTGCCCATTCTCCCCACTGTGCCTCAGCCTCCTTCCCCCAGAAACACACATTTTTTGATACTTGTGGTTTTGGTTTGGATCTTGGGTGCCCACTCTCCCCACCATTACCCTTTCCTGTAGGCACATAGAGATTTTGATACTTGCGCTTTTTCCACTTTTGCTGATGCACCCTTAACCCTAGCAAACATGGCAGAATCTCTGCCAAAAACTCACTTTCTGGCTTTTCCTGCTGTACAGATGACAGGGATGTTTCTGGGACGTGGTTTCAGCTGTCCTTGCCCTAAATTAAAGAGGATTACAGGTATTTGGCAACCATTAAGGGAAGGGAGGAGGGATGAAGATGAGAGGGAAGAAATTCTATTATGCCAGAGATAATTGAAATGAGGGGGAATTAAAGCAATGGAGGAAAAAGAACAACCTGTGCTGAACACGGATAAAAAGGAGGGAACCCGATACCATTTCTGTCCTCTAACTCCCACTCCAATATTCAGTGATTGAAGGAGGACCCTTAAGGGACATCAAGTTTTTAATGACAAATTGGCTGGATGACCACCAGTGCTTTAGGAGACTGGAGAAAGATGTTAGAAATAGATTCTGAATTTTTTTGCAGAATACATCTGAGGGTCTGTTTCAGTTAACAAAGTCAATGTCTTCCTAGGCGTTGCTTCTTTAGCAGAAAATGTGCTACCGGAGGCAGAATTAACAGGGAAAGAACAAGGGAGAGATTTGTCCACTGACACTAAAAGAAGAAGAAACAAGAAATGATTCAATGTGTTACAACAAACTTATTTATTCAAAACTAATAATAAACACATGTGGAATTCTTGCACAAATACAAGAAAATATGTCAAACCTTACAGAGACCACATGAAGGTTTCTTCTAAAATGGCTTTTGGTTAGACCAGCCTTCATTTTCCTTAGAATCATAGAGTTATAGTGTTGGAAGAGACCCCAAGGGCCATCCAGTCCAACCCCCTTCTGCCATGCAAGCCCTCCCTTTGACAGAGGGCCATCCACCCTCTCTTTAAAAACATCCAAAGAAGGAGGAAACTCCACCATGCTCCATTGAGGTAGCAGTGGATTCCACAGTTCAACTGCTCTTATTGCAAAGAAATTCTTCCTAAAATTTAGGTGGAATCTGTTTTCCTGGAGTTAGAAGCAACTGCTCTGCATCCTAATCTCTGGAGCAGCAGAAAACAGGCTTCCTCCATCCTTCGTATGGAATCCCTTCAAATACTGAAACATAGCTTTCATGTCCCCTCTTAACCTTCCCCTCTCCAGGCTAAACATCCCCAGGTGCCCAAGTCTTTCCTTGCACGGCTTCAGGGATTCCAGGCCTTCTAGCATTTTGATCGCCCTCCTCTAGACATGCTCCTGCTTGTCAATATCCTTCCTGAACTGTGGTGCCTATTCATTGCCTCAGGAAACCCTGTGAAATTCATGAGATCCCTGTAAGTCCACAGGCAACTTGAACGCTGAGACACAGACACACACCTCTGAGGCCTTAATATTCCTCTGTACTGCATCTGAAGAACTGGGTTTATATCCATGAAAGCTGTCGCTAAAATAAAAACCAGTTAATCTTAAAAGTGTTGGCAGGTTCCTTTTTTCTCTCCCGCTTTCCTTCCTCCAATTTTAAAGTATTTTCATTAAACAGCTGCTCTCTCTCAAATCTGATTTTCAGCTTCCAATATTAAAATGTGTCACATATGACAAAGATCAAGTGTAGGTATTCTTTTGAAGCTTACCTTTCAAGCTAAAAGGAGTTAATTTGGGGAAGGGGTGTTGGAAATGACGCTTTGGTGTCCTTTGTGTTTTCCTGGTCTTTTATCCACTGTCTGTGTTTTCTCTGCAAGTTCCTCACACACAAGTGCTTAAGAAATAAATCAAGCTGGTCAATTTTGCTATTAAAATGTCATGTAAATCTAAAAATGTACCATCAAAGCACTCCATTTAACAGATGGCCATCCAACCTTTGTTTGAAAACCTCCAAAGAAGGAGACTCCACCACGCTCTATGGAGGCAGCAGCAGATTCCACTGCCAAACTGCTTTTACTACCGGGAAGTTCTGCCTAAGGTTTAGATGGAATCTCTTTTCCTAAAGTTTGAATCCATTGCTCCATAGTGTCCCAGTCCCTGGAGCAGCAGAAGACAGGCTTGCTCCATCCTCCATAGTGCTGTTATTCCACTTTCAACATCCTATGGAATCCTGGGGTTTGCAGTTTAGGGAGGGGCCTTTAGACTTCTTAGCCAGAGAGCTCTTTGGCCTCAGGAAACTACAAACCTCAGAACTCCACAGGATGTTGAAGGTGGAATAATAGCGCTATAACAATGTAGTGCAGAAAGGCCCTAACATGTTCCCTCTCAACGTTCTCTTCTCCAGGCTAAATGTCCCCAGATCCCTAATCTGCTGCTCAGAAGGCCTCCTTGTTTCTGCACTTTCTGCCATTTTGGTCTCCCTCCTCTGGAAACCTTCCGTCTTGTCTATGTCCTTCCTGAACTGTGGTGCTCAGAACCGGACACAGTTTTCCTCTAGACGAGTGGTTCTCAACCTGTGGGTCCCCAGATGTTTGTGGACTTCAGCTCCCAGAAGCCCCAGCCACTATGGTCAATGCTCAGGGCTTCTGGGAACTGAAGTCTAAAAACATCTGGGGACCCACAGGTTGAGAACCACTGCTCTAGACCAAAGCAGAATAGAGTCACTTCCCTCTGTCACCTCTATGCCCTCAAGAAGGACAGCTTTTTCTGAGAAGTAAGCAAAAATGACAAGACGTTTCTTGGTTCAAAGGCTAGAGACCAAATTTATTAAGTATAAAAATATTTATTATAAAAGTTCTGCTATAGCAGGGTGCAGGAAACTCTCTTTAAAAAAAAGTGAGGTCCGGAACGGTAAACAAAGGCTCAGCATGGACTTTATACCCATGCATCCAGGTAAACATCAGACACACCCATTGCAGCATTATTTCACCAATCACAAGTGACCTTTCCAAATTTGGCCAGGGTCCAGTGAGGTAGTAACAGACATAAGACAGCAGGCGGGAGGGGCTAGGGTCTCCTGTGTACGTGACAACTCCTTAATTTGTGATGGAGATTGTCTTTCCCCCACTCACACCTCAACCTATTGATGCAGGCCAGAATTACATTAGCTGTTTTGGAAGAGCTCAGCTCATTCAGCTCATTCAAATTCCTGTGAATGATTCTGCAACCTAATGATAAATAGTTGTTTACTGTGGCATTCTGGAAAACTTGGACTCTTACACGGCTCAGGTCCAGGTGAGTGGAAGGACCATTATCTGCCCATTCTCTAAGATCTTCAGGAAAAGCCCTTCTCTCTGACTCACCATTATTATGGCCAGACCTGGTGGGAATGCAGAGAGAAGACATGACCATCTCCATGGCTCTCCTTGGCTCTCTGGAACGACCTTCCTGGAGAGGTTAGACTGTCACCCTCCTTCTTGTCTTTCCATCCATATTTAAAAACTGTTCTGTTTCAAGAAGCTTGTGAGGGAGAAACTGCAAGGAGTTTTCTGACTGGCATTTTTCTTATTGTGAACTTGTTTTCAATGACATTAATTCTATGGATCATTTAATGATATTCTCAACAATGACTATTGGTTTCTTTTAGCTTATGCTTTCATTAGGGCTTTTAACTGTGTCTGTTTTGTTTTTTGCAAGCTGCCTTTAGGGTTCCAGCTTGGAGAGAGAGGGAAGGCAGGATATAAATCAAACAAGCAGAGGAAGAGCAGCACAAGATGGGAGATTCTTCTCATGAACATCCTCTTCTTTCCTTAAGGTTGGTGGTTCTTTGCATTGCTATATGTGCCGGGAAAGATTCTTGGGTCTGTGGTTTGCAAAACAAAGAAAAAGACTTTCTTTGTCTTTTGCCAAGTCCTACTCTCAACCATCACTCTAGTACATTGGTTCTTAACTTGGCGGGGGGATCCGTAGAGCCCTCACAGGGGGTCTGAGAAGCCCTGCTGCTAGACACCAACAGTAGTGGCAGCAAAAGGGACATGGCTGCGAAGGGGGTGTGCACGTGTGCACACGCGCATGTGCCCAAACAATGATCCTGGAGACCAGCATTTGAATCCCTACTCGACCATGGAAACCCACTGGGTGGCCTCAGGCAAGTCACATTCTCTCAGCCTCAGAAAAAGGCAAAGGCAACAATTCTTGCTGAGAAAACCCTCATGGTAGGTTCACCTTAGGGTCACCATAAGACAATTTTCAAAGACGGGAAACATGATAGCTAGGAAGAACCTCCCCCTGTTGGCAACACTTTGTTGTTGTGTGCCTTCAAGTCACTTCTCACTTGTGGAGACCCAAAAGTGAACCTGTTACAAGTTTTTTTGGTTTTGGCCACGATTTGTTTTTGGGGGGGTCCCTTTGCCTTCCTCTGAGGCTGAGAGAACGTGACTTCCCAAGGTCACTCAGTACCTGAGCATAGATTAAAATCCTAGTATCCAGAAGCCATAAATAAATAAATGTTTGAACACTTAAAAATATATGTAAAAATATGTAAAAATATATGTTAAAAATATATGTATGTAAATCTTAAGTTAAATCCTGAGTGGTACCCGACAGCAAATTATATTTACAGAGGGTCCCTGGTCAAGAAAAAGTTAAGAATCACTGCTCTAGAGCATGGGTGGGAAACTGTATGTGGCCAATTCCCCCCACCCCAATCCCCCTCTGAGCTGTACAACATGCACACACACATCCTTTTTCTTTCTGCAGACCTTCTCAAAATGGCAATTGCCGCCATTTTGAGAAGGATTACAGAGAAAAGTGGAGCTATTAGTAGATAGTATTTGAGTTCTGGGTGGAGTGGAAATGTTTCTGTGTGTGTTTGTGCACTTTGAGGGTTTGCTTGAAAAAAATTACATTTTTTTTTTACAAAGATATTTTAGGGGTCTTCATGAGACTGAGGGGACTCTGTATGTCGGTTTCTGTTCTTTCTCTGCAACCACACCTGCTGAGACTTTAGCAACGAAATCACATGAAACTAACACAAAATAATCACTTTTCTTCCTACAATCCTGGAGCGAAGACCTAGTTATGTTCTCTGTCAGTTGTTTATTCAGAGAAAGGGTGAGGAGATCAGACACTTTTCCTTTTGATGTTTCATGATGAGGGATGGCGATGGAGGGCGGGAGCAAGATATTTCAGAACAACAAGGATGACAATGGCAACAGGAAAAGAAGAGGGAAGGCGTGAGAAAGAGGGAAAGAGACTGAGCTTCTAATACCTTTTGTTTTTGAAAGAGAATTATAAAGCAGGGCAGAGTGGAACAAAATAGAGAAAAATGGCAAAATGGTTGTGTTTGCCGACACAAAAAAGTGGAGACAGTCACCCATTGTTTGCAAACTGTGTACCTCCATTAATAAAGCTGTAATGGCGAAGCTCTGATTTAATAAAATATTTCCTTGCATCTCTTTTCTCCTTGACCTCTGTCTAGCTGGAAGTTTTTTTTAGCAGCAATAAGCATTGGGAAGATGGTGAAGGCAGACTTTAGAAACACAGACTTTAAGTATCAGGTTGTGTCTGGATGAGTGGCTCCTGTCATAAGATATTTGTTGGATGTCTGTTAGCACAGATTGGATGGCTAACTTAAGACACTGTTAGAGTTAGCTAGAGCATTACAAAAGTATCAAATGCCAGTTGGTGATTGCAACATTTTATCTGTTTGAAACTTGATTGTGTATTCCAGTGTATCAAATGGTTAATTGCTTCGTTGCTCACTGCTACAATGTATTCCATATTCCATGGAGGAGGAAAAGATCAGAGCGGGGACAAACAAAAGGTGTTATAAGAACTGGAACTATTCAGAGATAAGGGTCAGGAAACGTGTTCCAGCCTCAAGGATGAAAAATGGGTAAACAACTGCAAGTCTGAGAAATGTCCAAAGATGTGGAGTTAAATTCACGACACTCTCTGATTGCAGCTTTGCATGCCTAAATTTGTGTGGAAGGGTATAAAACCTGTAACCATCCTGTATGCTTTAGTCTCGGCGACTTTGGATGAAGTGTGCTGTGTTGCTCACTTTGCTACAAATAAACTCTGCTGACTACCTCTGAGTAAAGTTTGTGGATCACAAGCTATTCAGGCATGGCAGGTTGCAGTTACATCTCTGTAGTAATGTAGCTTGAGTTGGGCAAGAACGGGATTCCATTCTAGCTGATCCTACTCTAGCAGTATATGGCTACCTACAACAGGCAAGGTAAACAGTAGGGATGGGCCAACTGAATCCTAGAATCCTGGGCAAGGATTCAAGATTCATGAATCTGAATCCCTGAAGCAAAATAGGCAAACCGAATCTTTCAAATCCACCAACCAAATAGTTTGTTGGAGACCGGGATGCCTGAAAACCTGGGAGACCAGACATACAAGGGGAGATGGCTAGTAGATGACTTTTTCCTTTTGAGTGATAATGGCCTTTGTTAACAATTACAGAAATTACATCTGGGGTTGTATTCTAAGATATTTAAATCGAACATTTAATATTTAAGTTCAGCATTTGACTGGAAGGTACAGTCTTCTTGAGATTTCAAGGACAGCTGAAAGATTCCTTTGCATGGATCCCTTGCAAGCTCTTTCATACACAATTCTGGAATTTGTAGTTTTACCAGGTGTCACAGCCTTCTCTGCCAAAGTGTGCTAGTGCATCAACAAACTACCAACCCCAGGATGCCAGAAGAAGCTATGCAAAGAAAATCCAGTTTTGACCTGGATTATCTCTGTACTGTAGTATGTGGCCCTGTTTATACAGGCAGGTAGAAAGGGCCTTCATGTCATTTTCAACCTGGGGAGATCCTGAAGCAAAACTATGACAATTGTCCTGGCCAGATTTCTTCAGAGGGAGGTTTGCCTTTGCATAGGCTTTTGGTAAGGCTGAGAGAGTGTGTCTTCCCCAAGATTATCCTTCTTTCCCTTGCTTTTTAAACCCTTTTTTAAAAAAGGATTTGAAGATTCAAGATTCATGAGATTCGTGAATCCCAGAACCTTCCAGGGATTCGGATTTAGAAAATTCTGGATTCATCCCATCCCTAGTAAACAGCAGCTGCCCCCAAGATCCCTTCACTCTGATTCACTCTGAGGTAGACAGCACTTTATTTATTTTATAGATAAGGTTATAGGTTAACCTTAGAAATTCAAAGCAGTGATTGGTAAAAGTCAGAAATCCACACATCACATTGCCTCCCCAACACTGTTCTCAGCCTACCAAACACTCCCCTCCATCCTTGACCAATTTGACCTGGGCACATACTTCCTGCCCCTTCTCTCACAGGAACCAAGTTCTCAAATAACGTGCCTTTCCAGTCCACACTTTCGTTTTCATCTTTATCTTTTCTTCCCCCTCTCCCGGGATATATTGTTGCAATGGGCATCTAGCAATAGATAATTTGTAACAGCACTTACAATAACAATAATAAGCAAAACCTAACCATGTTACATAGTCACTTCTTATGCAATGGTTAAGTGCAGTTGTCTCAATATGCATCCATACTCATTTCCTATGGCAGGGAACCTCACAACCTGATAGCTTTCATGAACAACAAAAGAGAGGGAAAGGGGAAAGCAGATAAGGCTGCATCTCCTATTGTGCCTCCCCATTTATAGCAGAGCTTTCATTTAGTCTTTTTATGATCCCTCATCACACTTTTTTCCTTTTCTTCTGTCTAGCTGGAACACTTTTTAGCAGTATCTGTAATGGGAGGTTGGTGAAGAAGATAGATTTTCTGTGTCAGGTTGCAGCAGCATGTCTGTGGTAAACAATGAAATAGACTTCAGTTCTCACCGTAGTTGTGTGTGCAACAGGCAAGGTGAACAGCAGCTGCCTCCGCAATCCCTTACTGCGCATGCATGAACAGCAAAACAAAGAGAAAAGGAGAGATCAGCTAAGCCTGCCTCACCAGCTTTCCTCAACATGTTAATAAAGCATAGAACTAGAAATCTGGACAGCGAAAGAGAAATATTAACGAAATAATTAAATTTATAATAGTTAAATAATGATATAATTGATTAAATAATTAAATTAAATTAAATATTAAGAAAAGTGGAAGCTAGTGGAAAGAAAAAGGTATCCCTGGAACCATTTTGGAAGAAGTGGTCTCTAGAAGGTTCAAATTGTTTTTCTTTACTTCTGCAGGGCTTCCCTGACCTGGTTGTTTCATTTCCTGATGTGCATATTGGTAGGTTTGGAGGAAAAGATTGCTGAAAGAGGTTGAACTGCTGTTCTTTTGTGCATGCATGTCACACTATCTCAGTCTCAGAGGAAAGCAAAGTCAAACCCCCTTCTGAACAAATCTTGGCAAGAAAACCCAGCAACAGGGTGGCCTTAGTCCATAACCATAAGTCCAAAACAACTTGAAGACACACAAGAACAAATAATAGGAACTCTGCCCATTTGAGACCCAGGGTGGTATAGTGGTTTGAGGCTTGGACTCCAACCCTTGGAGAGCAGGGTTCATAGAATCATAGAGTTGAGAGAGACCCCAAGGGCCATCCAGTCCAACCCCATTCTGCCATGCAGAAAGATACCATCAAAACATTCCCAATAGATGGCCATTCTGTTTGAAAACCACCAAAAAGGAGGAGACTCCAACATACTCCCAGGCTGCACTGGATTCCACTGTCAAACTGCTCTTACCATCAGGAAGCTCTTCCTAAGACTTCGACGAAAACTTTTCCTGGAGTTTGAAGCCATTGCTCTCTGGAGCAGCAGAAAACAGACTTGCTCCATCTTCAGCATGATATCCTTTCAAATATTTAGACATGGCTGTCATGTTCCCTCTTAAGACCTTCTCTTCTCCAGGCTAAATATCCACAGCTGCCTCAACTGCTACTCAGAGGGCTTGATCATTTCCAGGCCTTCTACCGTTTTGGTTGCCTTCCTCTGGACACCTTCCAGCTTGTCAATATCCTTCTTGAAAGGTTGCACCCAGAAGTGGGCATGGGATTATTCCAGGTGGAGCCAGAATAGAATTCCCTACTTGGTCATGGAAACCCACTGGGTGAACGTCACATTTTCTCAACCCCAGAAAACCCCATGATAGGTTCACCTTAGGGTCTCCATAAGTCATCAAAGGCCCCTCCCTAAACTGCAAACCCCAGGATTCCATAGGATGTTGAAAGTGGTAAAATAACATTATAACAGGTTATTGTGGAAATGGCCTTCCTCTCCCCTGCCATTCCAAGTTCCTTCATCTTCCACTCCTAAGCAGTGGCATTTCCCTGCTATTCTTTCCACCAGGCTGGCATGCAAAAAATCACTGCCTTACTTAGAAAAACAAAGAGGGTGAAATGTCTCTCTCTTGCTAACCACCCCCTCCTTTCCTGCCCCCTATTTTGCAAACTGACACAGACAACGCTTGGAAATTCACTTCAAGGTTCATTGTTGGCAGTGTCAAAAATGATAGGAACCAATAAAAAGAACCAGCTAGCTTGAACCTTTCCTTGACAGCATTGTCGTCCCCATTGAAGAGACAATTTTGGGAGAGGCAGAAATTGTGTTGTGGTGGGGGAGAAGAGGAACCCACCCATCACAGCAGGGTGTGTGTTGTTTGTTTGAAGACAAGGCAGCTGGGAGGGAGACAGAGAGAGAGAAAAGAGCCATTCTTTGCACCCATGTAGATAAAAGGTAATTGAAATGTTGGTTCTATTAATATTTCAACACATTCTATATCTGACAACCATAAGCTTCGCTCTCCTCCTGTTACTTTAAATGTCACAGAATCTTTGAGTCGGAAGGCAACACAAGGGCCATTTAGTCCAGCCTCCCTGCCATGCAGGAGTATACAAGTTGCTACGTCCTTCAGATCGTTTCCAGCCTATGGTGAAGGTGATACAGGGCTGTCTCAGCAAGATTTCTTCAAAGTTTGCCACTGTGGCTTTCCTTTGAGGCTGAGAGTGTGTGACTTGCCCAAGGGTAACCGGGGGGGTTCCAAGACTGACCTGTGATTCAAACCATTGTCTCTCAGAATTCTGGTCCAACAACACTCAGATCACTACACTGGGCTGCCTCTTGCAGGGTTTTCTTGGCAAAGTACAGGAAGACACAACTAAAGGGCTTCCAAGAAACACCCACAACCCTTACATAGAGTTGGAAGAGACACCCCACAAAAGGGCATTGAGTCCAACTCATTCTGCCATGCAAGAAGGCACAACTGAACCACTCTTGAAAAATATCCCTCCAACTTCTGCTCAAACACCTCTAAAGAAGGAGAGTCCACAACAAAAACAAAAAATTAAATACAACATTTTATTTATATACTTAACTTGTTTCCTGCCTCTCTCCCAATGAAGGACCAGGATGGCTCACAAAATCACCACCAAACAGGCAAAACAAAGTAATTATAATTTTCTTTAAAAATACACATTTTGGTGATGTCTTTGTTAGGACAAAAAAAAAAGAGGCAAAATGCATTATGAAAGATGTCACTCCAACCCCTCTGCTTAAAGATCTCCAAAATGGAGACTCTACCACACTCCATTGTGGCAGCAGCAGATTCCATTGTTGAACATTCAGGAAGTTACTCCTAATGTTTAGGTGGAATCTCTTTTCCTGAAGTTTGAAGCCATTGCTCCATGTCCTAGTCTCTAGAGCAGCAGAAAACAGGCTTGTTCCATCTTCAACATGACATCCCTTCAAATATTTGAACATAGCTATCATGTCACCTTCTCTTAAACTTCTCTTCTCCAAGCTAAACTTACCCAAGTGCCTCAGCCACTCCTAGGAGGGCTTGATGGTTTCCACACCTTCTACCATTTTGGTTGCCTTCCTCTGGACACTTTATATCTATGCTGGTCCAGGTGGGATTACTTTAAAAACTACATAGTTTTGAAAGACTTTGTTGCACCAAGAAGGTAATTGCTAAAATTACTCACAACTGCTTTTGGGGGGAAGGAAATTAGGGAATGACACCCCTACTGTCATGCCTTGCATTACTGGCAATCCACAAACTCCACTCTGAAATAGGCAGTAGTGTTTATTTGTAGCAAGGCAAGCAACACAGTACACTTCTTCGGAGGTTGCTGAGACCGGATCGTACATGTAGTTTACAGATTTTGTACTACACATACAAAACTGTGATTGGAAACGATCATCAAAACATCACCCCACACCTTTAAACATTTCTGAGATTTGCAGTTGTTTACTTTCCTTTCATCCCTGGGGCTGGAACATATTTCCTGCCTCTTATCTTAGACACTTCAAGTTCCCGAAACACCTCTTGGTGCTTTTGTTTTTGCCCCCTCTACTGGATACATTGTAGCAATGGGCAATAAAGCAATTAACCATTTGATACATTGGACTACAGAAGCAAGCTTCAAATAGATACATTGTTGCAATCAACAATTAGCACTTGCTATTTCATAGTGCATGTTCCCTACACTATCTCAAGACACATCTGGCAGATACACTTGTGGCAGTGTTACCCCAAAACATGGGTGACTCGGGGGTCCACCTGTGATACCAGTGCCTCTGTAAAACAGTAGGGAATATTAGCTCCAAAGTAAGGTCTGTGAGAGGGGGGTAACCTAACACGATCTTTTATATCTGTGAATACTGGTACTAATGCAGTGACACTAGCTGGAGATTCGAGGAATATTTGTTTTATGGGGAGAATTAACAACCGCATGCACACAAGATCCAAGCAGTCTTGCAATCACACCAAGGCTATCTGAAGGAAAAGGGAGGAAAAATTTGGATAGTGAGTTTTAGGACAACGTGGGTGATCTTTACCTATCTGGAGGTGGAGAGACGAAGTGATGTGGCTCAGACAGAGTCTAAAGGCACCACAGATCAGGAACTGGAGTGGCACAGTATGCCAAAGTTCTTCAAGTAGGTTGGCTCAGAGCCAGTCTTAGCATTAGGTGACAAAGGGACTGATGGGAATTGCTATTGGTCCTTAATGGTGGGACAGGTGAGGAGACAAAAGGAGACTTTCAAAGGCAATCAGTCTTTCTGTGGAAGCAGTTTCAAGTGCTATTGTTTCCAAAGGGTGAGTCATTGAGGGATATTTGTAAGTCCATTGTACCAGTGTCCTGCAAGGTGAAGCCAATATGAACCTAACAGTAACTTTCACCGGTAATTCAAGTATCACATGGATGAGCATTGGAAGTGAGGCCATTTCTGAACTAGCCTGTAATGGTGCTATTATTCCGCTTTCAACATCCTATGGGATCCTGGGGTTTGCTGTTTAGGAAGGGGCCTTTGAGGCCCAGGATTCCATAGGATGTTGAAAGTGGAATAATAGCACTGTAACAATCTAGTCTGGAAATGGCCTTAGTCTGCTGACCATTTCAAGCAACTGGGGCTGCACTGACCAAGCCAGCAATATATAACAGGACAAAGGACTTTCTCAGAGTTCTGAAAGCTCCCCTTTCGTCAAGTGCCTTCCAGGCACTGTTTGTAGAGACAGGTTATTAAATTGATTTTTCCCTTCCCTGGCCCTTTTCCCTTCCCTGGCCCCTTCCGTCCTTTTTACATGCTCAATGAACATTAAAATTAAAGTTTGGTGGCGTCTCCTGGTGGGGATGATGGAAGTGGCCTTGTGCATCGTTGGGGGAACACATTGAATGACAAGAGTTCCTCTTGCAAGCCTGATAAGAGAGGGCTTAGCCAGGGTGAAGGATGGAAGGAGAACATTGCTTGCCCAAATAAGAATTCTGCTTGCCCTAATTCTGCTCGCCCCAATGGAGTTATCTTCTGTTCCCAAATTTCTAGCATCGCAATAATCTAGAACAGTGGAGCATTCAGAAATACAGAGGGCCCTCGGTATCCTCTAGGGTTTGATTTGAGAACACCCTAAAAATTCATGGATACTCAAGTGCCATTATGTGCAATGGTGTAGTAAAATGGCATCCCTTTTATAAAATGGAAAAATCAAAGTTTTTTTTTTTTGGATTAAAAATATATATTTTCAAGCCATGGTTGGTTGAATCGGTGGATAAAGAATCCACAAATATAGAGGATTGACTGTACAGTTTAGGCATCCAAAGAAAAGGTGACATGCCAACTGACCAGGAGGGAGAGGGCTTGTTTTCTGCTGCTCCAGAGATTAGGACAAGGAGCAACGGATTCAAACTGCAGGAAAGGAGATTCCACCTGAACCACAGGAAGAACTTCCTGACAGTCAGAGCTGTTCGGAAGTGGAATTTGCTGACTTAGAGTGTGGTAGAGTCTGGATGGCCATTTGTTGGGAATGCTTCGATGTGTGTACCTACATGGCAAGCAGTTGGACTGGATGGCCCCTGGGTCTCTTCCAACTCTAGGATTCTAGGATTATATGACCAATGAGAGCCAGCATGGGGGAGGGTTTTGAGAGTTGGACTAGGACTACGGGAGACCAGGGTTTACCAATAGCTCCTCTTCATCCTGGAGAGAAGTGCCAAAGGGTTCTGTCCTGGGCCCAGTAATATTCAATATTTTTATCAATGGTGGAATAGAGGGCATGCTCATCAAATTTGCAGATGACATCAAATTGGTAGAGGAACAGCCAACACTTAGAAGGACAGGATCAGAATTCGAAATGCCTTTAAAGATTAGATAGCTGGGCCAAAATTAACAAGACGAATTTCAACAGGGAGAAGTGTGAGGTAAGGTAACCCCACCTGGACCTGCATAGATATAAGTTGGATGACAACTGGCTCAACATGTGAAAGTGATCTAGGAGTCCTTGTAGACCACAAACTGAACATGGGCCAGCAGTGAGATGCAGCAGCTGCAAAGGCCAATGCGATTCTATGGTGCATCAATAGGAATAGCACATATAGATCAAGAAAAGTGATGGTACCATTTATTCTGCTTTGGTTAGAACCCACCTGGAGGAAAACTATGTCGTTCTGGGCACTCAAGTTCAGGAAGGATGTGGACAACCTAGAAGGTGTCCAGAGGAGGGCAATCAAAATGGTAGAAGGCCTGGAAACTATGAAACCCTTTGAGGAGGTGGCTTAGATATCCAGTGACATTTAGCCTGGAGAAGAGAAAGTTAAGAGGGGACATGCTAGCCCTGTTTAAATACTTGTCACGGGGAGCATGGAACAAGCTTGTCTCCTGCTACTCCAGAGACACTGTGGAGCAATGGTTTCAAGCTGTAGGAAAAGAGATTTGTTGATAAACTATGAAAGAAATCTGTGAAAAGACCATACTCAGTGCTGTCTGCATCTGTATGCCTCTCTGCCATGTATACACACACATATCTTTAAACGCCCCTCTTCCACCAAACTTTCCCTTAATTCCATGTCATCCTCCTGTCAACTGGTGCCTCTCCCTCTTTCTTTGTCTTGCCCCCCCCCCGTATGGGCTGTCAGTCATTGTTGTCATGTTTTCTCCCTGGCAAGAAAGAGCCATTAAAGCTGAGTCACTTGGGAAGGAGGATAAAGGGATCATCATGGAAGGAGAGGTCAGATTTCTTCAGAGAAGGTTTGCCATTTTGTTCTCCTGAGGCTGAGAGAGAGTGACTTGCCCAGGTTCAACCAAGGCTGAGCATAAATGACTCTTACAATTGTAGAATCATAGAATCATAGAGTTGGGAGAGACCAGAGTGGCCATCCAGTCCAACCCCCTTCTGCCATGCAGGAACACCCATCAAAGCACTCCCAACAGATGGCCATCCAGTCTCTGCTTAAAAACCTCCAAAGAAGGAAGGAGACTCCATCACACTCCATGGAGGCAGCATCTTCCACTGCCGGACAGCTCTGACCATCAGGAAGTTCTTCCTGAGTTTCAGGTGGCGTCTCTTTTCTTGCAGTTTGAATCCATTGCTCCTTGTCCTAGTCTCTGGAGCAGCAGAAAACAAGCCCTCTCCCTCCTCTACATGGCATCCCTTCCAATATTTAAACATGGCTATCATGTCCCCTCTTAACTTTCTCTTCTGCAGACGAAACATCCCCAGCTCCCTAAGCTGCCCCTCATAGGGCTTCATGGCTTCCACACCCTTCACCATTTCGGTCACCCTCTTCTGGACATGCTCCAGCTTGAAAATGTCCTTCTTGAATTGAGGTGCCCAGAACTGGACACAGGATTATTCCAGATGAGGCCTAACCAAAGCAGAAAAGACTAGTACCGTTACCTCCCTCAATCTAGACACTATACTCCTATTGATGCAACCAAGAATCATGTTGGTTTTCTTGGCTGCCACATCACACTGGTGACGCATGTTCAGCTTGTGGTCTACCAAGACTTCTGGATCCCTTTCACATGAACTGTTACCCAGACATGCGTCCCCCCTCCTAAATCTGTGCATTCCATTTTTTCTTCCTAAGTGCAGGACCTTACATTCCTCTTGTTGAAATTCATTTTGTGAGCTTTGGCCCATCTCTCCAATCTGTCAAAGTCATTTTGAAATTTGATCCTGTCCTCTGTCATATTAGCAACCCCTCTCAATTTGGTGTCAGTGGACACCAGTGGTGTTTTAGTGGAGTCCTGGTCCTGCATTCCAACCACTATATCACTTTGGTTCTTAAGACTTCTTCAGAATAGCTTTGTCATTAAAGAACTCTTTTTCTGTCACAAATGAAAACAGAACAGCCAGAGGAATCTCCACCCAATAAAATACAAGATAATCCAAAATCCACAAACAGCAATACCTTTTGGGGGCCAACTCCAAAACATAATCCCTGCAAGCTTTTGGATCTTCACTGGCTTCTTCGTCAGGCAGATATGTTAAAAAGGGAAATCATACAAGAGAAAAATGCTGATGATGTTGGAGTTCCAGGACTACATTTTGTCTGAGATGTTGTCATTTAAACGAGTCTCAATGCAAGCAGAATCTGCTCCCCATTACCATGCCATACACCACCACTGAATGATAACATTATTTGATCGGCATAAAATTTAAACTATACACTGTTATGGCTGAAAAGCCATGCTGGCAAAGAGGACTGGCTGGACACATGTAAAAGTGGGTCAGAGGGGACCTCAAAACATGGCCAGGGTATAAATTCACTGAGGATTAGTTGGAGAAGATGATCCTCACAGTGCCCCAAACTTAGAAGAAAATAGTCACTAAAACTCCCATACAAAACAACAATGACCAACATCCTGCAATCTCCTTCCTGCTAAACTTCTCCCTTTTGTTCCCCCACCTGCCTAGCTCTAAGCTAGATTGACCACAGTATATTGGACATAAACCATCGCTCTGCTGCTCCAATTCTCATTCTTGTGCGACCCTCGGGCCTCTAGTCTGAGCCATATCATTTTGTCCCTTCTCTGCAGGACACGTAAGTATTGCCCACTTCATCCCAACTCTTTGCCATCCAATTTTTCCATCCTTTCCTCCAGTGAGCCTTGTATGAATGTGCGACTGCTTGAGCCTTGTGTGTTTGTGATTTCCCCCCATTAAAACATCTTTTTGACTTTCACCTGGACTCTCTGCATTAGTACCATGTAATACAAAAGTGAAAAGAGCTTGGAAGTTACCCCCCTCTTGAGTTAATAATTCCCCATCTTTCCTCAGAGGTGTTGGCATTGCAGGCAGTTCCCGGAGTCACTCACCTCTTGGGGTAACACCCCTTCTTGGCCTTATGCAGACTAGAGACAGGTAATGAAATTTCAACTCCAACAGAAAAGCAACTTCTCTCTGAGATCCAGCTGTCTCTGTCCTATGTAAAGTTTATTGATCCTTTCTTAGATGGAGAACACTGAACTTGTGATGAATTCTCTCTAAACCTTTTCTCTAACACTGACCCCCCCCCCGTAACTTTTTTTGCTGTGGACCACTAAGACTTTACTCAAGATCTGAAACTCCAAAGTGCTTCAAATAGTTATTTAAAGTAGCCCATCAAATCTGAAAGAGAGAAATAAGGAAATGTACACACTCCTATTTTCGAATGGTTTGGAACAAATTTGTCTTTCTTCCTTGCTTTGGCATTGCTTTGCCATGCGAAATGGCCTCCGGAGCATCACACAGTTGCAAGGAGTGTTTCAGATGATATCCTTACAAGCATGTGATGCTGCTGGGGCCGGCAGGCACCAATCGCGCCCTATTTCATTTTCAGCTTGTAGTCGAAAATGATGCGTGATTGCGCATTGCTGCAGGGCCCCATGTGCACTTACCTTGTGTGTGGAGCTCCTGAGCCGTGGCCCTCGTGCTTCTTCCCCAGTGCAGCCTGGGAAAATACCTGGCTGCGCTGTGGAAGGAAGAGGTGGAGCCCTCATGGGAGCATTTCCTATGGAGCCGAAGCAGCGGGGACACGAGAACCTCTCACAAGAGGCTGCTTGCGTGATCCCCGTGTCCTGGCGCTGGACAACGATAAGGTGCGGAAAGGTTCTTTATCGCTTTCTGTTTCAACTGTAAAAACTCATAACATTTCTTCAAGCCTTCAGGGACCACCAGTGAAGACATCGTGACCCATCAGGGGTCTGCAGACTCCAGGTGAGGAACTGCTGCTCTGGATTGTTATGTCTGGGGGGAAAAAATTAGTTGCTGTATAAGCAGAACTTGCCAGTCGCAGTCCAAATGAAAGAGTTTTTGCCTTTGTTGTAGGCTAAAGAACTAATTTACCCAGCCCACAACAGGTAATAAAATTTCAGTTCAATTTGCAATAGAAAAAGTAACCTTTCTTGAGATTCCACTCAGATTCAACTAAGTTTGGTGTCCATTTATTAAAAAAAAAGACATAATGAGACCGTTTCATTTCTTGTGGTTGTGTGCCATCACATCACCACTGAGTAACCCTCTGCAACTTGGGGTTTTGTTTTGTTTTTGCAAGATTTCTTCTTCAGTGGGAGAAAGGAAAGGCAGAGGCTGAGAGAGTGTGACTAGCCCAAAGGCTGCCCCAGTTGCTTCTCATTGCTGTGTAGGGATCTGAACTCTGGTCACCCAGTCTCTACCTCACACTACTTCTCTTAGTCATAGAGTTAGTTGGAAGGGAGTCTGGAGGCCATTGAGTTCAACTTCCTGCTCAATGCAGAATTTTCAGCTAGACCACCCCCCACCCCCCACAGTGGGTAACTGTCCAGCCTCTCTTGGAAGATTTCTGGAGAAGGAGATCCCAGCACCTTCTTACCCCAAGACATGGGTGACTCAGAGGTCCACCCATGATGCCAGTGCCTCCATGGAAAGATGGGGAATATGAGCTCCAAAGAGAGGATTGAAAGAAGAGGGCAACCTTCCAGGATCTTTTACACCTATGTGCATCGGTACTAATTCTAGGACACCAGCTGGAGATTCAAAGAATATTTTATTGGGAGAGAATCACAAACACGTACAGGTTTCAAGCAATTGCACAATCACACCAGGTTAGCTGAAGAAAAAGGGAGGAAAAGTTGGAAGTTTAGGGGAAGTTGGTGATGTTTAACAATTCAGCAAAGAAGAGACAAAGCGATGTGGCGCAGACTAAAGGATCTGAGAACAAGAATGAGAATCGGAACAGCAGAGTGACAACTTAGATCCAGAGTATTATGAGTTATCTGGCTTCAAGCCAGGTTTTAAATACCCTGTTTCCACCCTGAGCAGGAAAGTTTTAATGTCTCTCTGGCAGAGCAAACAATGGAGTAGGCAAATGCTATTTTAGCCTCCTTTGGTAGAAACATAGTTTCCAAGTTGAAGGAAGTACTGCACTGGTCAGGCCTCATCTGGAGTCCTGTATTAAATTCTGAGTGTCTCATTTTAAGAAGGATATAGATGAGTTGGAGCAGGTTCAGAGAAGGGCAACAAGGATGATAAGAGGAATGAAGAACTAAATCTATGGTGATGGTATAGGATGGTGTTATCCTGTTTGCTGGGGGTCCCGGGAGGGGCACCCAAATAACCAAACAACAACAAGCAATATGTGGGAAAAATTAGCTGGAGCACTCACTTAAGCTAGCAAGAGGCAAAGTAACTTTGCAGGACCTTGCAACCCAATGTCTATGGGGTCAGGTCAGTCAAGAAGCACACCGAAATATGGAATTATTAACAGTGATTTTATTAAATACAGGCAAACAGTGTATGCAACGCACTCACACAAGTAACTATAGAAAAGAAAGAAAGAAAATAAAGGCGTTAGCAGTATAGAGATGTTTGAGGGTTTGTTGAATTGGGAGATACTACACCTGTCCGAAGCCTGGGGTGGATCTCAGCAGAGGTCCGTAATCACACAGTCTCGGATGGAGACTGAGGGGAAAGCTCGGCGGACGAAGCGGCAGCAAGGCTGGATGGAAGTTCAGAGCGAGCTGAGGAAGCTCTTGGAACCAGGGGTTTTTACAGGGAAAATATGACCATGGGCTAGTCTGTACTTGGGAGAGTCTAAACACTAGTCTAAACACTAGTCTTCCCACTAGTTTAAACATGGCTGTCTTGTCCCCTTCCCTTAACCTTCTCTTCTCCAGGCTAAATATCCCCAGCTCTCTCAGCTGCTCCTCAGAAGGCTTCATTGTCTCCAGGACTGCTGTAATTTTGGTTGCCCTACTTTAGACACCTTCCAGCTTGTTGATATCCTTTCTGAACTGTCATGCCCAGAACTGGACACATGGTTATTTCAGGTGGAGTCTGACCAAAGCAGAATAGAGAGGTACCGTCACTTCCCTTGACACAAGATTCCTATTGATGCAAGCTAGAATTGCCTTGGCCATTTTGCAGTTCTTATAAAGGAAGTTCCAGCATCTAGGGGCAGCCACCAAGTAGGCCCTGTCTTGAATTCTCAACATACTTGTGAAGGAGCTTGGAATAAGAAAAGTGCCTCTCCTGAGGACCCCAGGGCCTTGCACCGCTTATATGGGATGGATGTGTTGATACAGCTGGGATGGATGCATGGCCCCTATCTGCTGGATGCAGACTAAAATAGATTGTGTAGCCAGTTTAGGCATTGCTAAAATTAGAAAATTTGCTACAAAGTATTGGACATCAATTGTTGCTTGCAACAATGTATCTGTTTGAAGCTTGCTGTGTATTCCAATGTATCAAATGGATCATAGAATCATAGAATCATAGAAATGTAGAGTTGGAAGAGACCACACGGGCCATCCAGTCCAACCCCCTGCTATGCTGGAACACCCTCAAATCATTGCCTCTGCTTAAAAACCTCCAAGGGAGGAGACTCCACTACACTCCAAGGCAGCAGATTCCACTGCCTGTCTGTCAGGAAGTTCTTCCTGAGAGGTGGAATCTCCTTTCCTGCAGCTTGAATCCATTGCTCCTTGTCCTGGTCTCTGGAGCAGCAGAAAACAAGTCCTCTCCTTCCTCCACATGGCATCCCTTCAAATATTTAAACATGGCTATCATGTCTCATCTTTCTCTTCTGCAGACTAAACATACCCAGCTCTCTAAGTCTATCCTCATAGGGCTTCATGGCTTCCAGGCCTGTCACCATTTTGGTCGCCCTTCTCTGGACTTGCTCCAGCTTGACCATGTTGTTCTTGAATTGGGGTGCCCAGAACTGGACACAGTATTCGAGATGAGGTCGAACCAAAGCAGAGTAGAGTGGTACCAGTACCTCCCTCGATCTAGACACCATACTCCTGTTGATGCAGCCGAGAATTGCATTGGCTTTCTTGGCTGCCGCATCACACTGCTGACTCATGTTCAGCTTGTGGTCTATGAAGACTCCTAGATCCCTTTCACATGTACTGCTATCCAGCCACGTGTCCCCCATCCTATATTTCTGTATTTCCTTTTTTCTACCTAAGTGTAGGACCTTACACTTCTCTCTGTTGAATTTCATTTTGTTAGCCTTGGCCCAGCTCTCCAATCTATCCAAGTCATTTTGAATTTTAATCCTGTCCTCTGGCGTATTAGCAACCCCTCCCAATTTGGTGTCATCTGCAAATTTGATGAGCATGCCCTCTATTCCTTCATCCAAGTCGTTGATAAAAATACTGAACAGCACTGGGCCCAGGACAGAACCCTGTGGCACCCCGCTGGTCACTTCTCTCCAGGATGAGAAGCAGCCATTCGTGATCACTCTTTGGGTTCGGTCGGTGAATCAATTACAAATCCAACTAACAGTAGCCCTGTCCAGCCCGCATTTTACCAGCTTCATTGCAAGAATGTCATGGGGAACTTTGTCAAAGGCCTTACTGAAATCGAGGTACGCTACATCCACAGCATTCCCTTCATCTATCAAGCTAGTAACTATCATAAAAAGAGATAAGATTAGTCTGGCATGACTTATTTTTGAGAAATCCATGTTGACTTTTCGTGATGACCGCCTTGCTTTCTAAGTGATTAAAAACTGACTGCTTAATGGTCTACTCAAGGATCTTTCCGGGTACTGATGTCAGGCTGACTGGGCGATAATTATTTGGGACCTCTTTTTTTCCCTTCTTGAAGATGGGGACAATATTTGCTCTCTTCCAGTTTGCTGGAACTTCTCCTTTCCTCCAAGATTTCTCAAAGATTATAGCAAGCGGTTCCGAAATGACCTCTGCCAGCTCTTTTAATATCCTAGGATGCAATTCATCTGGCCCTGGAGACTTGAATTCATCCAGTGTGGCCAGGTATTCCTGTACCACCCCTCTACCTATTACGTCCCTCATTTCCCCTGCTTCCTCCCCTGCTCCCCAACTGCCAGGTTGAGTGCTTGTATCCTTCTGGGAAAAAACTGAGACAAAGAAGATGTTAAGTACTGCCTTTTCCCTTCCTCCTGTTATTAATTCTCCTTCTTCTCTGCACAGCGACCCTATCGTCTCCTTCTTTTTCCTTTTGCTGCAGACGTATTTAAAAAAGCCCTTTTTATTGTTTTCAATGTCTCTGGCCAGCCTAAGTTCGTTCTGTGCTTTAACCTTTCTGACCTCCTCCCTACATCTTTGGGCCACTTGCGTAAATTCTTCTTTGGTGGTTTCCCCCTTCTTCCATTTCCTATACATGTTTCTTTTAACACTTAGCTCAGCTGAGCGTTCTTTAGTCAACCATTCTGGTTTCCTCAGATGCCTTCCTCCTTATTGGCACAGTTTTAGACTGTGCGTTCAGTATCTCCTTTTTAAGGAACTCCCATGCCTCCTGAAATTGTTTCTCTAATAATGGATAATTGCTTTATTGCCCACTGCTACAATGTATCTGATAGATGGGGGGGAAATCAAAGTGAGTGAGTTTAAGATGGTTTATGAGAACTGGGAATGCTCAGAGGCAAGGAGTCAAGAAACATGTTCCAAGCTCAAGGATGAAAGATAGACTACGAGTCATTAGATTTGTGAGCCTTCTCCAGTCTTAGCTTTGTGCACCTAAATTTGCATGGAAAGACTGCCACGTATGCTTTGGTCTCAGCAACTTCTGATGAAGTGTGCTGTGTTGCTTGGTTTGCTAAAAATAAGCACTGCTGTCTGAGTGATGTTTGTGGATCATAAGTTATCCAGGGCATGGCACCATTCTGATATCTATTCCTGTTTCTCCCAGCTCTCTGCTGAAAATGAAGCATCAGGCAGGTAGTTCTGCTTCTGTAATATCAGATGAAAGCTGGCAGAGGGAGGAAGGTGGGTGTGCTTTGAGTGTCATAGACAAGAAAATACCTTCAGCGGAATCGGAAAGGGAAAAAATCATATTCTGAAAAGAACCAGTGTCTGGAGAGGCCTTATAATAATAAAGGAACCTCGTTTGCTTGTACAAGTTTCATCACCTTGAGAGGTTTTGCTGTTGGCAAAAGAAAGTTGCTCTGTCAAATTGGAAGTGACATGAAATGCTATATTTCCTTTATAAAAGAACAAAAAGCCAAACAAAATGGTATACCTTCCCTGAAACAAAATAGAAAAGGCATAGTTTCCTTCTGCTTTTGTGAAAACCTCTAGCAAACGATGTGTTTTGTGCGTTTGTGTGTGCAAGTTGAAAGGTAATTTTTTAAAAAACTCTTTAAGGTTAATGAAAGGAATCTGATAATAAAATGATCTCAGTTGTTTGCTTAATGATGTTCAGGAAGGAGATGGACAAGCTGGAAGGTATCCAGAGGAGGGCAACCAAAATGGTGGAAGGCCTGGAAACCCTGACATCCTCTGAGGAGTGGTTTAGGGAGCTGGATAGGTTTAGCCTGGAGAAGAGAAGGTTAAGAGGCAAGATGGCAGCTATGTTTAAATATTTGAAGGGACGACATATGGAGGATGGAACAAGCCTGTTTTCTGCTGCTCCATAGACTAGAGGCCTTTCTGCACTACACTGTTGTTTTCAACATTTTCAACATCCTGTGGAATCCTGGGGTTTGCAGTTTAGGAAGGGACCTTTAGAATCCTCAGCCGAAGAGCTCTTTGGTCTCGGTAAACTACAAACTTCAGAATTCCACAGGATGCTGAAAGTGGAATAAGAGCACTATAACAGTGTAGTGCAGAAAGATCCTAGGACACTGTGGAGCAATAGCTTCCAACTTCAGGAAAACAGATTCCACTTAAACATTAGGAAGAACTACTTGAGGGTAACAGCAGTTGGACAGTGGAATCCATTGCTGCCTGAGAGTGCAATGGAGTCTCTTCCTTCTTTGGAGGTTTCTAAACAGGGGCTGGATGGACATCTGTCAAAGGGAGGGCTTTGATGGTGTCTTCGTGCACAACTGAAGGGGGTTGGACCGGATGGCCCTTGGGGTCTCTTCCAGTTCTACAATTCCATGATTCAAATCACCCCACTGTCTCCAGCAGTTTTCCCAGGCATACAATTATTTACGTAGTTTTCACCATGGGGGTGAAGTGCTGTTTCTGTCATCTTTCTAAATGTTCCCATAAAACCTCCTTCTTGTTCTGTTATTTTTTTCAACTCCCCATTTGACTTCCAACTGCCCACTGCAAGGTGACATTGAGTACAGAGCAAATTGCCCATTTGGAGCCTGTTGATGTTAGAAGGAGATACATTGTTACAAGCGTTAATTGGAAGCAGATATGTATTAGCACTAGCAAGCTTTGCCCTAGGAATCTATTGCAACTCCTGTTATATGTACTGCTGACACATAAGACAAGTTCAAAGCACGACAGGATTAAAGCAAATTGGGACAGTTGGAGAGCATGCCACGCCCACTCTGGGTTTATTCGTCTAATTTCGAGGCCAACTCTTCTAGAACAATTTAGAACCATGATTCAGGAAAAGCCTTAGAAGGGCTCAAATTATCTTAATCTGGCCTAGTTCTCAACAGAATTCCTAGCCCACTCTCTAGAGGTTTTCAGGGATTGCTGCAAGAGTTAAAAATATTTCCCAGAAAAGACCATAATCAGGAGTAAAAGGGGAAAGGAAACAAGTTGCTGTTAATTGGTTGACAGGGAAGAAGGCTTAACTAGCACCTATGATTACATTGATCCAGCTGGGTTTATGAACTCTGCCTGTAGCCTCCACACACTCTTGCAATTTGGACCTTGCTGCTGCGGGGATAATGCCTCCGTAAAGTTCACAGCTGCTTAAATCCATAAACAGGCTGAAGTCTGCAAAGTGCTGAGACAACAGATTTATTGAAAAATCCATGGCGCACGGGAATGAGGAAGACTTCCTTCTGAGTGTCTCCGGACTCAGAAGAGCGAATTTATTTGTGTCCTGTTGCACTATCTGGGAGCCAACACAGTATGGTGGTTTTGTTGTGGCCAGGAAAGAGACGAAGACCAGGTTTCCAGGGAAAAATCAAAAAAGCCATTTTATTGTTTAACAATCACTTGCGCAAGGACAGCAGTTATCCCAGAACTGTTGTGTCCATTAATTGAGGTAGCATCACTATATACCTTTTGCCTTCTATGTCAGCAATCAATCATTTATTTAGCCCGCCCATCACTGGAGAAAAAGATCTTTAGTTAATTTTTCCATTACATCATTGACTGGCACAGAGGAGAACAAAAGAGTTAGTTAGAAAATGATACAAAATGATGCATGTAGTCAGAATGAGGGAGTATGCCTACTCCCATTTAGTTCCCAGACCTTTGAGTGTTTGCAAGGCCATTCCTAAAATTTGAGATAAGACAAAGACATCTGCAATTTACTCAGAGGCACAATTCAATTCGCTTATTTTTCCTATTCAAGTGGCATTGGATTTAACCCCTTCACTCCCCCCTTCATGCTAAATTCAAAACTTTGCAATTTCAAGCATGTACTATTTCCTACTTCCTTATAGCACAAGTAATATATAACAGCAAACTACATAGCAGCATTAGGATTCACTAACACACATTACACACTGTTCCCAATAACAGAGGGGGTCTGATTTGTGCGTAGAGAGGTTAGCTTCCTGGTGTAACCCCAGCAGAAATCTAGCCCCAATCTTCTATTCCTCAGCAGTTGCTGGGTCTGATGTACGACGCCTGGCAGCCTCCGGAGTGCCAAATGTATCACCTAGCCCAGAATTCTTCTGTCCCCCCTTTTCTGCAACCACCAGTTAGGCATACACAATAGCTTTCTCCTTCCATTGACTTGAGCATTACAGATTATAAAACACTTTTTAACATGCAGAGTAAAGACAGGCAGATTTAGGAAAGCCATTATGTTAGCGCAAAATACTTCTGCATACAGTGCTTTTACCCATACTTACTTAGGGAACCCAATAATCATGTCCTCATGCCTGCAGACCACTTGAATGTTCTTCTATATTGTATACTTCAAAATGCATTTTCCCCTTTTTTGTGCATTCATCTCAGTTAACCATTAAGACCTAGGAGGAATGACTAAGGGAGCTGAGAATGTTTAGCTTGGAAAAGTGAATAATAGGTGACATAGAATTATAGAATTGAAGGAGACCACAAGGGCCTTTGAGTCCAACCCTATCCTATCATGCAGGAAAGCATTCATAACAGATGGCCATCCACTCTCTGTTTAAAAACCTTTGAAGAAGGAGCCTCCACCACATTCCCAGGCAGCAGCATATTCTACTGTCAAACTGCTCTTACTTTCAGAAAGTTCTTCCTAACGTTTAGATGGAATCTCATTTCCTGTAGTTTGAATCCATTGCTCTGTGTCCCAGTCTCTGGAGCAGCAGAAAACAAGCTTGCTCCATCCTCCATGTGACCCCCCCCTTCAAATATTTTATGAACCTTCTTTTCTCCAGGTAAAGCATCCTTATCTCCCTAAGCCACTCCTCAAAGGGCTTCATGGTTTCCAGGCTTTCCACCATTTTCCAGGCCTTCCAACTCTTATCATTCTATTTTTTTTTTCATATTTGCTTTTGACTTTAATTGGCATGAATAATCTATAGGTATCCTGGATTCCTTTGTAAAATTTTCGTAAGACATTCATGCCAAAGTTTATCCGGACAGTGATATTAGTTTTATTAAAAAAAAAAAAGAGAGACAGTGTTCTTAGCAATAGAGGACAAGCAGAGGTAAAATCAACAGATTATCTTTTAATATCATTTCTGGTAAATTCTCTCTCATTAATGCTTTAAGCAATGAGGCCAACCTGCCAGGAACGTCCTCAAGAGCTGCCAAAGTCTTGCGATAAAGTCACCATGAAGACACCATCGAAGCAATATATTTTTCAAAGGATTTTTTAACCCCTTCAGCACCAGGTAAAATCACCTGATTCTTCCTCAATTGACATGTTCCATCGACTAAAGTTACTTTTAATTAACACATCATAGACACATCTAACAGACAAAGATTTTAATGAAACGATAGCACCAAGACGTCTTTTGGAAGCTCGAAGCGTCCAAAGATAAGGGGAGGAAATATGTTCCTGCCCTGAGAAGGAAAGAAGGGTAACCAAATGCGAATCGGGAGAATGTCTAAATGTGTGGGCTGATGTTAAATTTATGATCCTTTCTAATCACAGCTTTGCACACCTAAAATTTGCATGTGAAGGTATAAAACCTGAGAACTCAACGTATGCTCCAGTCTCAGCAACTTTGGAAGAAGTGTGCTGTGTTGCTTCCTTTACTACAAATAAACACTGCTGTCTATGCCAGAGTGGAGTTTATGGACTGCCAGTTATCCAGGGGATGACAGTGGGTGACTCTGGGTGTGTCACATAGTCTCAGCCCCAGAAAACCCCCTTGTCATAAGTTGGAAACAGTTTGAAAGGACCCAACAAGAACACATTTCTATTGCCTTCCGCTAGAGGGGTTTTTTTTTGACAGACCAATTTCCATACTGTTTTCCTTCTCTTTATTTTCTTATTTATATATTTATTTTGATTGATTAGAAAGTAACTAAAGCCCAGTCCGTTTGGAGCGGGGAGGGCACAAGAGAAGATTTGTGATCGGTCAGACAAGCCATCAATTTCTCAGAGATGCCGTGAATCTTCCCCTCCTGGGCGGATGTCAGAAGAAGTTCCTTCTGCCATCTTTCAAGCCTGCAAAAAAGAAGGATTTGGCAGGTAGAGAAACAATTGAGGTAATTTACAGGAGAGGAGGAAGAGAGAGAAAGAGAGAGAGGGAGAGAAAGGAAGTCCTGTCCTTATTTCTCCTTCTTGCAAGTCAAGCAATGTGACGAGGCACAAAAGGCTACAGCTGGGTATTCCTACACCCTGTAACCTCAGCTGTGTATTTTTTTGACGTTCATGGATGTGAAAGTATCAGAAACCTGTGCAAAAAATATACAGCTGAGGTTGAATGGGAAAGAAAGGCTGGGGTGTTGGTGGCTGGCATGATGGCAGAATCCATTCCATGTGGGGTTTCCATGGGTCATCTCCAGGCAAGAGATAGAATCATAGAGTTGTAGAGTTGGAAGAGACTTTCAGGGGCCATCCAGTCCAACTGTTACCCTCACTTCTGGGGGACCTTTGGGGACAGCTGGATTTGCTCTAAAAATGCAAAGATTGGAGAAATTAGCGGAGCGCTGCTTAGCAAAGCAGAGGGCAGGGCAAAGCAGCGAGATCTTGGACCCTATGTCTATGGAGTCAGACCGCATGAGAGCCAGGCCAAATGTCCAACTACTGTTACCCTATGACTTGGGAGTCCCGGGAGGGACACCCAAATAACCAAAACCTAACACAAACAAGATGGGTAAATTAGCAGGACCACTCTTTTGGCTAACGAGAGGCAGGGTAACTTAGCGGGAATTTTTTACCCTATGTATACAGGTGCAGGTCAGTGAGAAGGCAAATAGTTCAAAATAGCAATAAGATTTATTAAGCAATTATTAAGAAAACACAAACACACTGCTAAGAATGGAAATAGAACTTTAGGGGAATGGGTGATACGTCACCAGTCCTGCAGTCCTGGGGAAACCCAATTAAAAAGAGAAGGAAACCTGGCGAGGCGGCCGAGGGGAGCTTGCAGCAGCAGCAAGGCAGGATAGAAGTCCGCGAGATCCGGGCGTTCCGAGCATCCGAAGAGCTCTCAAAGGGGGGATTTTTATAGGGGAAAGAATGACCGTGGGCTAGTCTGGTCTTGGGCAAAAACAATGGAGTTTGGTCTGGAGACAGTGTCTCTGAAAGGTCAGAATTTACATGATTGAGTTATAAACCGAATTGACAATAGTATGGCCGGTAAGTAGATGCGGCTTGCTCGGCAGTTAAGCACTTAGCTTGGCAGGGTGCCCTCTTGGGGTAGAGGTCTCGTTGTTTCGATAATGAAGGTGTTTGCTTCGGGAGGTCCCCTAAAGCAGAACGGGCAGTACCTGGCTTGCCTTGGTAAACAAATGTGACTCAGCAGAATAATAGCCATGCCTAGCTTTGCACCTGTTCGGTGGCCTCACAAACACTTGGCTGGTGGCAGAGCAGGGCCGAATTGTGATATCAAAACAATATCTAAGGTTACCAAGCACCAGGCCAGTGATAACATTACTAGTAATTTATTCAGCAGAATTGGCTAAGTCCACAAGTATACACAAAATGAAGCAGTCACTCACACAAGTGCACAAGGAGTGATAAGTCAGAAAGATATGAAGATCAGGAAAAGCAGAGGGAAAGAGAGCAGTTTATACTGCACCTGATCCTTTAGTCTTCGGCTTGGGAAGAACCAAGGCGAAAGTGGCTCAGTGGAGGAAGAATGCTGAAGGGAGCTCTCAACTAGCAGAATGGCAGGCACTAGTCAAGCGTGGAAGTTCTCCAAAGAGAGTCCTAAAATGGGACTCAATTATAGGGCAAAACATGCTTTGGGAGCAGACCCTTTTCCGGGAAAGGACAATGGCTGAATCATGCAAATAGACCTCATTTTGCATTTCTCGCTGTTGCAAGTCCCCTCAAGGTGCCATTGTTGTTGATGGACCATTGTGTGTGTATGTGCACATGCCTTTCGAAGTTTCCCCTCTTGGAGATGTGCCTGGGGGAGTTTTTGGCCTGACCTTACTAGATGTGCTTCAGTTTTAGATCTGGATGTTTACATTCCTGTCTGGTGAACCTCTGTTTTAATAACTTTGGAAATTAAATATTATGCTCCACCAGGACTGAGTTTGCTAGCAGGGGTTCCATAACCCCCATCTGCCATGCAGGAAGACACAATCCATGGACAGATGGCCACCCAGGATCCCTTTAAAAACCTCCAAAGAAGGAGACTCCACCGCACTCCACGGAGGCAGCAGCGGATTCCACTCTCAAACTGCTCTTACCACCAGGAAGTTCTTCCAAATGTTTAGGTGGAATCTCTTTTCCTGAAGTTTGAATCCATTGCTCCATTCCGTCCTAGTCTCTGGAGCAGCAGAAAACAAACTTGCTCCATCCCGTCAAATGACATCCAAATATTTAAACACAGCTATCATGTCACATTCCTCTTCATCTTCTTTTCTCCAGGCCAAACATCCCCAGCTTCCATCGCTCTTCTGAGGGCTTCACGGTTTGCAGGCCTTCTACCATTTTCCCATTCTTGGAGATCTCTTGTTTGGCCACCAGTGCTTTTCCATGGGCAAGCAGGGAACCTTAGAGTCACCATAAGTCAGAAATGCTTTGATGGTGTCCTCCTGCATGGCAGAATAGGGTCCATGGCCCTTGAAGTCTCTTCCAACTCTAGGATTCTATGACTGGATGAGATCCCCAGTGCCTTTGTGCACACAGATCCAGGTGGGTTGGCCAGGAGGCCCAAAGCATGGGTCCCCCAAGCCAGCAGCCCTTTAAATTCCAGCTCCAGGACAGAAAAGTCTCCGAGGGGATAAAACCATGAGTTACTCCAATGGGGCAACACCAACCCCAGTGTCTGAAACAATTAAGGCATTCAGGATGTTGGACAAGACAGCCAGAGGGACATCTTGTCTTCCCGTCTTTCTGACTCCACAGCATAGGCTGCAAGGGAGAATCCTAGAGAGAACGGGGGAGGGCGAAAAGTGCCTTACTACAACACCGTCTCCTTCTGTCCCTCTCTTATTTGTGTTCATTCTTTAGTTTATCACTAGCATGACACCCAGATAAATAGCCTTTGTCAGCCTTCGCAGTCATGGGGGAAGAGAGGGTGTCACCGTGATTTATGAGATTAACTGGGAGAAGGCTGTGGCCAAGCAACTGTCCCACCTCAATAGAAGTAAAATTTTGTCTCCAGTCTCTCTCTCTCTGCAGATGCACAGACACAAACAGCATCCCGCCCTTTGACCTGAGAAGAATGTACAATGGGAGGCAAAGAGAGGAGTTGCTTAGGGAGCTGGGAACGTTTAGCCTGGAGAAGAGAAGTGAAGATGTTGCAAGTGAGACCATTTCCACACTAGCTTGTTATAGTGCTATCATTCCACTTTCAACCTCCTATGGAATCCTGGGGTTTGAAGTTTGGGGAGGGGCAACCCCAGGATTCCATTGGAGGTTGAAAGTGGAATAATAGCACTATAACCGGCTAGAGCAGAAATGGCCTGACTCATGCTCATCACAAATGCTCAGTGCACATTAGACATGCACTGGAACGCTCTTGCCTGTTGACAGAGGTGCGCCTGCAATTCACTACCAGGATTTCATTGCCTTTCTGCAACATAGCTACAGATTTGTAAAGTGAGAAAACGTAGTGATGTAGAATCTCCACTGTGGTGTCACAGCACTTTCTGTAGGCATTTTGATAAGGACTGAGAGGACAATGGTTAGCAATGGTTAGCATCAGAGATAGCATCAGGTTTTAGAGACCCCAAATACCGATCAGGTCTTGGAGGATAAGCAGGGTCGACCCCAGTTAGCAGTTGGATGGGAGGCCATCAACAAATCCCAGGTGCTGTAGGTGATATTTCAGAGGAGAGAACTGCAAAACCAACTCTGAGGATTCCTCACCTAAAAATACACTTATGAAATTCATGTGCGACTTGCAAACACATACACACACAATATGGCACAGTCTAAAGGCCCGAGATCCTCGCTGATCCTGATCCTGGAAGCCAAAAGATTTAATTTTTATAATAAAATTTTTAAAATTAAAAATTAAATATTTTAAAATATAAAATTTAAATGTTTTTAAATTTAAACTGTTTTTATGTTAATTTATATTTTTTAAAGCTTTATTCTTATAATACACTGACACAATACAAATTACATAATACAAATTATATAACATACCAACAAATTTACATGACAGTTTCATTAGACTTACATTATTAAACTCTAAATTCCTGTTAATTCAAATCTATTTTCCTCCTACTTTGATCTGAGAGTCAGCTATTCTTAATTTCCAATTGGTGACATTCCTCTTTCCACTGTACCTCTTAATCCCTAAATATGGTTCAAAAATATTTTTACCATTTCGCTATTATACCATGAATTTTTCAGATATTGTAGCGTTTTTCCCCATTGTTTCACAAAATTTTCTTTACTCTCTCCCCTTAACAAACAAGTTAATTTATCAATTTGGATTATATCAATCAATTTCACATCCCAGTCTTCTATCAATGGCATCTTATTATCCTTCCAGTTAGAACTATCCTTGCAGCTGTTGTCAGATGAAACAATTGCTTATTCACTTTTTTTTCCAAGTTGTTCTCCCACAACATATAAATTTCTGGGGACATATTAAATTTTATACCCAAAATTAATTCGATTTGTCTATGGATCTGCTTCCAGTAACCCTGTACTACTATACACGACAAACACATATGTTATAGAGAGCCCACCTCCACAGCACACTTCCAACACTTATTTGAGCACTTATTTGTCTTCTCAGCTAATTTCTGGGGGGTTAGACACCAACGCAAATACATTTTTATACACATTTTCTTGGCATGCTGTATAACTTTGGTCCAAAGTCTTTCCCAACTGTCTAGCGGAATTGAATGTGAGAAATTCTGGACCCACTTTATCATAGGGAATTTAATTACTTCCTCTTCAGTTCATTCATTTTAACAAAACTTTCTAGATAGAAGAGATGATCTTGGGCTTATCTGAGCATAAAATATTTAATTCTTCTTTTATTTGATAATCGCTAATTTTGATATCATTCTTTAATTTTTCTCTCATCTGTCTATATAGAAGCCAATGGCATTTTATCCCTGCATCGTTTAATTCTTGCTGGGATTTAATTTGGACTCGCTTTTGTCCTATTGTCACTATATCTCTATATCTTATTCATTTATCAAATAAAATATTTTCCTTCTTATAATATGCTTCTTTCGGAGATACCCATGTCGGGGTATTTACACAAGATCTTATAAAATATTTTCCCCAAACTTTAAAAAGGGCTTTCCTTAAATAATTATTAAATTCTTTACTATTTCTCCCTTTGTTATACCATAGATAATAGTACCAACCTTGCCCCAGTCCATCCCTTCTATCCTCAATAACCGTATCTTCCAATTTAACCCAATTTTGAATCCAATTTAATGGATTCCAATAATATAATATCAAATTTGGTAATGCCAATCCCCCTCTTTCCTTTGCGTCTTCCAAAATTTTCATTTTAACTCTTGTTTTTTTCCCTCCCCAAATAAATTTACTTTCTTTTCGCCAGTCTTTAATAACCTTTTCATTTTGAGTGACTAGGATAGTTTGAAATAAATATAGCATCTTTGGAAGTACTGCCATCTTTATTGCTTCTACTTTCCCCAACCAAGATAATTTTTACTTGCCCCGGTTCTTTAAATCTTTTGCTATTGAATTCCATAATTTCAAATAATTGTTTTTAAACAAATCAGACAGTCTATTCGTGAATGTGATTCCCAGATGTTTCACTTTTGACGTCAGTGTATAACCTGTGCTCTTCCCCACTTTTTTTTTTCCCAATTCGGTCATATTTTTTGTCAATATCATAGTTTTTTCTTTGCTAATCTTTAAACCAGAATATTTACCAAAATTATTCAAAATGTTTTTTAAAACATTTAAATCCCTATCTTGATACTCCAAGGTTATCGCCAAATCATCCGTAAATGCTTTGATCTTAAAATCTTGCAATCTAATTCCTCTAATCTTACTATTTTCTTTAATCTGTAAAATTAATTCCTCTATTACTATAAGAAATAAAAGTGGGGAAAAAGGGCATCCCTGCCTAGTTCCTCTTTGAATTTCAAATTTCCCAGATTTCTCACCATTAATAATTAATGGGGCATATTGTGTTGTATATATTGCCTTAAGCCAATTTATAAAATTTATCCCTAAACACATTTTATGACATACTTTAAATAAAAACTTCCAATTTACTGTATCAAAAGCTTTCTCAATATCTAAGAATATAACAATCAACTTTTTCTGAGAATGACTTTCACATAATTCCAGAATATTAATTATATTCCTGATATTATCTTTTATATACCTACCTGGGAGAAATCCTGTCTGCTCTTCTGATATTACTTCACTTAACACTGATTTTAATCTTTTTGCTAATATTGCTGTAAATAATTTATAATCACAATTTAAAAGTGAAATTGGTTGGTAATTTTTGATATCTGTTGGATCCTTTCCTCCCTATAAATTAAAACTACATTGGCTTCTTTCCATGTATCTGGAATATTTCATCCTAAAGCCTCATTCTCCACTCTTTGTAATATAGGTGCGAGTTCATTCCGGAAAGTTTTATAAAATTGGGATGTATAACCATCGGATCCCGGTGACTTCCCTATTTTCGCCTTCTGAATTCCTTCTAACACTTCTGATAAATTAATGGGTTTATTTAATTTTTCGCGTTGTTCATCTGTTATTACTATTATTTCTTGATTTGCTAAGTATTGATTTGCTAATGATTGCTTCTTCCAGGGGTTTTATATAATGTTGCATAAAAGTTTGTCGCAATTATTTTTATCTGTTGTAAATCTGTTTTATCTGTTGTAAACCACTCCTCAGTTTAGTAATCATTGTTCTCTCTTTCTTTTCCTTCAATCTACATGCCACCCATCTTCCTGTTTTGTTCGCCCATTCAAAATGTTATTAATATAAGTCATTTTCTCTTTAAGTTCTGATTCTAACTCTATCTCAAATTGTTTTCGCAGTATTTTATTTTCTCTCAATATTTTTCGTATTGGGTTTTCATTCAGTTCTCTTTCTTTCTTCTTTAGATCTTCATCCAATCTCCGAAAGCTCTCTCTCTTCCTTTTATTAATTTCTGCATTATGTTGAATAAATAAACCCCACATCACTGCCTTAGCTGTATCCCATACCGTTGTCAATTTAACTCCTTTGTCTTAATTCTCCTCAAAATACATTTTTAGATCCTTTTTAACTTTCGTGACAAATTTTTCCTCCAATAATAATTTTTCCTTTAATCTCCAATTAAATGAGTTCTCCGTTCTATATTTTAACACCAGCATATTTGGGTTATGATCTGAAAGCTTTTGTGGTAGGATCTCCTGCTTATCCACCATTCCAACTAATAAATTTATATTTTTAATTGAAGGTTAAACTTTTGATTTCAAAAAACTAAATTTTGAAAAATCAAATTTAAATATTTTAAAAAATTAAATTAAAAAACCCTACAATTGGATTAAAAAATGCATCCACGTAGAACATGGGCAATGGCCTCTTGTCTCTTCTTCTTTATCAAACACTTGAGTTTATCCTTTGTTTAAAAGAAGGGCAATTAAAGGTCCTTTTCCAGTGTGAAAAAAAGCTGAATAGGATTTTCCCTCAAAACTATTATAAGCTTGGTTACTGGAGAAAGATATGGAATTAATTTGCATTTTTGTGGTTCTTTCTCTAAAGCTCTATTACTTTATGTTCATATTTTAAATATTTGTCTGTCCAATGAGCCTTAAGACTGAGGTTAAACACATATTGTCTAACTTCATACTTGATGCCTGTAATGAAAACCACTTTCTCCTATGATTAATTTATTAAGTGCAATTTATTCGCTGCAGAAAAATCTGTCATTGCTGATGACTTTTGTGCCAGCGGAAGCTGTGAATGTGATCTGGATTTTAGTGTGAACTTTAAAGTTCTTATTGAGAGCTCTAAAGGTTCAGTTTCTTTGCAGGTACACCAAAAAATAATCATTTAGAAACTTGTTGCTGGGTAAAACGATTAAACTAATGCAACTGAAAAATAAAAAGAATTTTGGAAAGGACACATTCTAATTTTTCTTTAAAAATCTCCCCCCTCCTTTTATTACCTAGATAGTTCTTGACGAAATAATGTGATAAAAATTCAGGAATAACTTCCTGAGGGTAAGAAATGTTTGCAACTGGTGCTTTGTTGGAGGTTTTTAAATTGAGGTTAGGTGGCCTGCCCATTAGGGGTGGTTTTCAAGCACTTTAATTGTGGGTTGGACTAACACATTTACATTTTTATGATTTCACTTCTCATGTGCCTGAGAATAATTCTGCCATCAAGGCTGGGCCAAGGCTAACAAAATGAATTTAAACAGACAGAAATGGAAGGTCCTGCACTTAGGCAGAAAAAATGGAATGCACAAATATAGGATGGGGGACGCGTGGCTGGTACATGTGAAAGGGATCTAAGAGTCTTGGTGGACCACAAGCTGAACATGAGCCAGCAGTGTGATGCAGCAGCCAAGAAAGGCAATGCGATCCTTTGGTTGCAACAATAGGAGTATGGTGTCCAGCTCAAGGGAGGTAATGGTACCACTCTACTCTGCTTTAGCTAGGCCTCATCTGGAATAATCCTGCGTCCAGTTCTGGGCACAATTCAAGAAGGACATTGACAAGCTGGAATGCATCCAGAGGAGGGCGACCAAAATGGTGAAGGGTGTGGAAGCCATGAAGCCCTATGAGGATGGACTTAGAGAGCTGGGGATATTTAGTCTGCAGAAGAGAAGGTTAAGAGGGGACATGATAGCCGTGTTTAAATATCTGAAGGGATGTCATGTTCAGGAAGGAGTGGGCTTGTTTTCTGCTGCTCCAGGGACCAGGAAACAGAGCAATGGATTCAAGCTGCAGATCCCACCTGAACCTCAGGAAGAACTTCCTGACAATCATGGCTCTCCAGCAGTGGAAGATGCTGCCACCTCCATGGAGTGTGGTGGAGTCTCCTCCTTCTTTGGAGGTTTTTAAGCAGAGGTTGGATGGCCATCTGTTGGGAGTGCTCTGATGGGTTTCTGCATAGCAGGGGGTTGGACGGGAGAGCCCCTGGAGTCTCTTCCAACTCTAGGATTCCATGATTCGATGATTCTATGTGGTATTGTTGCAGGAGCCCAGAGAACACAGAGACCACAGAGCAAGAAAGAGTAATTTATTATGCGCAGGCTTCTGGCTGGATGTTTCCAAAAGCCCAAAAGCCCCGCTAATAAATTACTTTTTTTTCTTGCTCTGTGGTCTCTTTGTTCTCTGGGCTCCTGCGACATAAATGGTGCCGTGACTCGGATCGCTGCAGGCGCTGAGACACAGAGGTCGTGTTTTACCTGCTCTTAATCGCTTTGCCGGGGGGGGGGCATGGCGCACGAGCCCCACGTTGGGGCCCCCAGCTACCTCCTTTGCGGAAGGGGGAGCCTGCGCTAGGGGCGCCCAAACGGCAAGTGCTGAACCGAGGAAACCTTCCTCCTGGAAGCAGATTATAGAAACCGAGCCCTGCCCCCACTGAAAATTTCCTCTGTGTTCGATTTGGCAATCATCATCTTCGGAGAAGTGGTTCGTGGTCCGCTGCGCCATCAAAAGACCTAGGCAAGTAGAATCTGGTTAGAGGCCAGACACCCCACTCGCTTCAGGGTGGAAGGGGAGCCTGATCACCTCCCAAGCGGACACTAGTACTTAGCCGTAAAAGCGCTAAGGAAACTGTTCCGCTTTGTGGTATGGGACGGCGGAAGGCAGGGATTGTGTGTGCGAGTGTGTGACTGTTGTGCGGTGACTGGTTGCTGCGGTTCTGGCTATTGACCGTGATCGTCCGGCGAGACCAGCCAGTGACACGTGCGTGTGCTTTTTTATTCCTCGTGTGTCGGTCGGTGAGCCCCCTTTTACTCACCGACCATTCCCTTCCCCTATTGTGTCTGTCTCATCTTAGGCGGGAGGACATGGGAGGTCGTGGAAGCAAGGGTTGCACCCCTCTGCAGTGTATGCCGAAAAACTTTAGGAAAGTGTTTAGTGGAGATTATGGAGACCCCCCCATGAGCCCTCAACAGTTGCGATTTCTGTGTGAAGTAGAATGGGCATCATTCAATGTAGGATGGCCCCGAGAGGGGTCTTTGAAAGTGATAAGATCAGCAAAGTGTATTCTGTGATAGTGGGAAATCCGGGGCCCCCAGACCAGTTCCCTTATATAGATTCATGGGACACTGTAGTGCGTTCTTCTCCACCGTGGTTACGGAGATGCCAGGAGTCACAGGCAAAAGTTTTGGTATTGAGGAAGGAGAAATTGACTAAAAAGTTAAAACCAGTGTTAGAAGTTCCTGTAGAGGAACCCACAGAGCCATCGGCCCCCCTCGTCCCATTCTTAGCCTTTACACCGCTGCCACCATATACACCGCCTCAGGTGGGGCCAGATCAGGAGTTAGGGACTGGAGCAGCGGTTCCAGGGGCGGCTAGGACTGAGGTGGAGCACATCCCTCACGCTGAGGAGCAACGGCGTCTCCCAGCAGCACCGTCACATCTCAGCGGACTAGCATAGACTACTCTCAGACAGCAACTACCAGTCCGGCCAGGTTCTGATTGGGAGGACACAGCGCACTCCTATTGTGACACTTTCAAAAATTCCATTGGAACCCTAGGGGCTCTATGTTCGTCCCTCACCGGCAACACTCCTAAGGCAGATTCCCCAGTGGAACTAACACCAGTAGCTAACCAAACACGAGCCAAATCAACCACCGGTTTGTATCCACTCCGACAGCTCACTCAGATGATCCCAAACCCAAGACAGGGGGAACAGGAGCCCCGCTTTGTACCAGTAAAGCCTAACGTTTACAGACCCTTCACCAGTCTGATTTGTTAAATTGGGGAAACCCATTATGCTTCGTACACAGAGAAGCCCCACGAGATTGTGGAATTGTGCTCTAGCATAATGGGAACGCATATGCCCAATTGGCAAGATTGCCAGCAATTGCTGATAACTTTGTTTACCACTGAAGAGAGGCGCCGCATCATCCAACAGATCGAGTGGCTAACCCAGGAAAAGGGCCCCCAAGGACACCCCAACCCCCAGGTCTAGTTGAGGGAGAGGGTACCCTTAGAAGATCCTCGTTGGGATCCTAATGGGCCGGCAGGGGGCGGAACGATTACTACAATACCAAACCCTGCTTTTGGAGGCTATGAGAGTAGGAAGAAGAAACCCACCAACATGACAAAGCTGACCGAAGTTACGCAGGAAGTTACAGAAGCTGGAAGGTTTCGCAGGGAAGAATTTTCAGGAATTGTTGGAAGTTGCGCAGAAGGTGTTTGTGAATAGGGACCAAGAAGAGAAGAAGGAAAGAGAGCGGAGAATGAGCAAGAAGGCAGAACTGCTGGCACCAGCTCTGGTAGAGCAGCGCGGGGGGAAGGGGAAATAAAAGAGGGACTTGGCAGCGGCGAAGAGATGGAAAAGAGGCAGAGGAAGAGGATCTCTGGGAAGGAATCAATGTGCCCGGTGCAGACGAGAGGGACACTGGCGGCAAGACTACCCGAATGGAGGGGATGGCATAGGACAGAGAGGACGTGGGAGAGGACGATTGGATGGGCGAGTAAATTGGAGCCCGGGGCCCGGCACGGGAGAGGTGGACACCTATGACGAAAATTACTTTGTGGGAATGGCAGAGCTCCTCGAATGAGACAGCCGGGCCCCCTAATTCTCGGCCCCGGGGAGCCCATGGTCACAGCCACTGTGGGGGGCCGTGATATGGACTATGGTAGATACTGGAGCCGCCACTTCATGGTTACTTACCCAATTGCCCCACTCACTCAACAGAGTACGAGTAGTGGGAGCCACAGGAGCGGTGGAAAGAAGATTATCTTGATGCAACGGTCGTGTCAACTAGGATCACATTTAGTACAGCGTCAGTTTCTCTACCTCCCAGATTGCCCTTACTAGGAAGGGATTTGTTGTCTAAGTTAAGAGCGGAGATGTCATTTCAGACCCTGGGAAGTGTTCTTCCGTGGGCCGAAAGAGGCAAGGCTTTTAACACTTTCATATCCACAAGAGGAGGAGTGGAGAATGCATTGGACACTCCCAGTCATGGAAGAACAGTCATGGGAGGTTTTTAATGTGCCAGGAGTATGGGCTGAAGATAACCCCCCTAGATGGCGAGGTTCAATCACCATGGAATACACCCCTACTGCCTGTTAAGAAGCCCGGAACAGATGAATATCGTCCGGTGCAGGACTTACGCCTAGTAAATCAAGCTACAGTCACTCTCCATCCCATGGTTCCAAATCCATATGTACTGTTGGGATTGATCCCTGCAGGGGCAACCCATTTCACAATATTAGATTTAAAAGATGCTTTCTTCTGCATACGACTGGTCCCTATTAGTCAGCTCATATTCGCCTTCAGGTGAAAAGACACAGCTGACACGGACGAGGTTGGTGCAAGGATTCAAAAATTCGCCAACTATTTTTGGCACTGCACTTAGCCAAGACCTCCGGGACTTCCACTCGGAGCCTGAGAAAAGGGTTCTGCTACAGTATGTGGATTATCTGTTGCTAGCCACAACATCGGAAGCCGAGTGTTGGCAAGGCACCCAAGAGCTGCTACAGCTCCTGTGGGAGCGCGGATACAAAGTATCCCGGAAAAAGGCTCAGCTATGCCAGACCCAAGTTAGGTATTTGGGATTCATAGTTGCGCAAGGACAGCGGGAGTTGGGGCCGAAGAAGGAGACTGTATGCGCCTAACCCACGAATCAGGCAGTTGCGGGAGTTTTAAGGGGCAGCTGGGTTCTGTAGAATTTGGATTCCAAACTTCGCTCTGCTCCTCTAATTGCTTCGTACAGGAGTTTACGCATAAGGGCGAAATTTTGACACTCAACCTTGCTGCCTCAGCCGTCTGGTAACAGTCCTTCCTTCATGGCCTCAGAGATCGTAGAGCTATATCCGCCCCTCTAGATGAAAACTGTGATGGCCAATCACACTTATGGTAGGACAAGGAGAAAATAGCGTTAGCTTTCTCCCTGGTTGGAATAACAGGATTGGTTTTGGAGGACGGACTAGAAATAAATAGCCTGTACGCTAGTCAAAAGTATAAATGCTACTTCCAAAGCATTATCCTTGCTTAACAAAGAACAGAGGGAACTAAGGAATACTGTATTGGAAAATCGGGCAGGCGTTGACTATCTCTTCCTTCTCCATCATGTAGGATGTGAAAAGCATCAGAAATTGTGCTGTTTCAACTTGTCAGATAACAGCAACGCGACAGAAGCACAAATTAACAAACTGCACGAAGTAGTAAAGGATATAAATGAAGGGGATGATAGCTGGTGGAAGTGGCTTGCATCTTGGTTACCAAACCTGAATTGGCTAAAAGCATTGTTTGTAATTGTGTTGCCAGTAGTGCTAATATTCCTGTTTCTGTGTATATGCTTTCCTTGTTTTATACAATGTATAAGTAATATGCTTCAAATTGCTTCCAGTAACACAGCAGCTCTGTACACTTTGATGGCTCAGCCTGACGCTGTTTTATGATATGTCACGAAATGCTATAATTGTTTAGAAATTATGCATTTAAGGGGGGAAATGACATAGGTATGACTTAGAAATAATAAAGTAGAAATAAAGTAGAAGCTGGGGGCTTAGGTCAGAGGAACGGAGAAAGATTTAAGAAGGGTAAAAAGGTCACGAGAGCCAATGTATCAGGTAGCTAGGATGTTGATCACGTAGCCAGGGTGTTGTTTGTTTATTGGCTGGCTGCGGTAATTGCAGATTGTAGATAAGCACTTTCCAGGGTCTGAGTGCGGGGGTAATTAGCTAGTAACAGCATGTGGTATTTGTGACCCCGGAGGGGCGGACCGAGACATGCCTGCAATCTTTGCCTGTGATCTTTGTGTATGCTGTGAACTTCTGTCTATAAAAGAGCTGTGAGACATCCAGCCAAAAGCCCACGCGTAATAAATTACTCTTTTTCTTGCTCTGTGGTCTCCGTGTTCTCTGGGCTCCTGCAACAGTATCACCAATCACACTGGCCCACAAATTCTTCGGTCCCCCAACAGTGTGAGACTATATTTCCCTGAAGTCCTAGTAAGCATGGTGAGGGATACTGGGAGTTGTAGTCCAAGATTATCTGCGAACCCTACCTCTGGCTCCATCTGTCTATGAGGACCCAATGGAACAATATGGTCTAGCCAATCCCAGCATGCATTGGAAATAGAATAGAACCAGAGGCAAAAAAATAATACTATAATAATATTCTGGGGCTACGGTACTTAAAGGTGCATTAAAGCTGCATTAAAGGAGGAGTTTTGACCTCTGGGGGTGTGGTTTCCCCTCCACTCTCTGGGCAACAAAGCTCCACCCAGCCAACTCTTAAAGGTACAGTAACAGAGAGAAGGTTTTCTTTGCAGCTGATTTTTTTTAAGGCATGGCTGGGAGACTCTGTGGCCTTTTGGTCATTCTTGGACTGCAGTTCCCATCAGCCCCACTCCACCTGCACATTTTTTTACTTACTATGGGAGTCGTAGTCCAGCACTGAAGCACAGCCCTGGGCATCAGAGTTGTCCAGTCCTTGTCAGTCTCAGATTAGCTTCTCCAAAGATGGGAGTTGAAGAGCAATACTGATACACACTGGGAGCTGTAGTTCAACATTAAAGCAAGATGCACAGTTGCACAGTTAGTTGTCCTGTCCCTGACCCGTTCCACACTGGATTGTTATAGTGCTAACCCCAGGATTCCATAGCATGTTGCAAGTGGAATAATAGCACTATAGCAGCCTAGTGTGGAAATAGCCCCAGTCAACTGCAATTCAGCTTGACTTAAGCTGGTGCATAAAAGGAATTGTAGTTGAACGGTGAAGCATGATGGGAACTGTGGTTCAGCACCAAAGCACAATGGTGTAGCACAGTTCTTTACATTTGTACATTCTTTACCAGCCTTAGTTCAGCTTGCCTGAAACTGAAGTGTTAGGGGAGTTGTAGTTCAGTGCTGAAGAATGATGGGAGTTGGAGTGGAACAATGAAGCATGATAAGAGTTATAGTTCAACACTGAGGCCTGATGGCATTGTCCCATCTTGTCCAGCCTTGCAGCCTGACCAGTCTCAGTCCATCTTCCCCAGTACTGATGGGAGCTGTAGTCTGAGGCATGATGCAGTTTGGAGGTGCTTGCTGGTGTCTGCTGTCCTTTTTTTAAGTCCTTTGCAAGCTTCTTGAATTTCTTTCCAAACAAATTCAAGCTGAAATTATTTATTCCTTCCAGAATTTTGGCTCAGCCTTTGATTTGTTATTCTTCTTTCCTTCTCGTTTTGTTCCTCACAACTGAAATTATTATGCCTATGATTATTTTGCCTGGCACAGGTATGATTAACACATCAAAAGGGCTGCTTTGCTTAACAATATTATTATGCTTAACTGCTTCATTAATTGAATCATTGCAGCGTTTGCTCATTAAGGGCTCTCTGCCACCCTTATGAAATCATCTTTCTTTTGTGGCTTTGATTTTTGCTGAATTTTATTTAATTTAACACCCATGGAATTTGCTCCAAATACTCTAAACTTAGCTCCTTCTCCTGAAAGCAATCAGAATCCAGAATATCTATCTATATCTATCTATCTGTCTATCAAGAAAGATACACATACATACATCAACTGCTGACAATTGTTCATTGATCCATAGGACTGATGAGTTCAATATCATCAACGGTTCAGATGGCAAAATTATTAATTTTTTCCCCCAAACGTCCATCAATTTACGCATCCTTAAACTGTCTTTGGCTTAAATAGTCCATCTGGGGGCTCTGAAGTTAATGTTGGGGAAACACTGAGTCCACTTTGAGTTTTACCCTTAAATTCCAAAAGGAGCTATCCAAAAGAGGACAGAAGATGTTTAAAAAAAATACGTTCAGCAATTTGGACAGCTATCCTTCACAGTTCAAACTATTTTCCGGAGCAACTTCATTGTTTCTCTGGCGACAAGTATAAACTAGAGCAGAGGCAGGTTGAAAAAACTGCTCAGAGCTAAGTCAAAACTTGGCTATAATGATTAATAATAATAATAATCACAGTATCCTAGAGCTCGAAGAGACCCCAAGGGCCATCCAGTCCAACCCCATTCTGCCATGTAGGAAGAGGTACAATTAAAGCCCTCTCTTTGAAAGACGGACATCCAAGCTCTCTGAAAAAACCTCCAAAGAAAGAAGAGACTCCACTAAACTCCACGGGGGCAGCAGCGGATTCCACTTTCCAAATGTTCTTACCATCAGGAAGTTCTTCCTGAGGTTCAGGTGGAATCTCCTTTCCTGAAGCCATTGTTCCATATCCTAGTCTCTGAAACAGCAGAAAACAAGTGTCGGGGTCTCCGGCCCTGCCGGCCCCGCCGAAGCCGCGGAGGGCGCTACGGAGATGGCGCCCGAGGCCGAGAGCACGCCGGCCTCCTCGCGAGTCATGGCGGAGGCCTCTCGTGCCGGAGACGGCCAGCCGGCTGGCGGCGAGGGCCCCGCCGCCGCGGAGGGGGCCGCGGAGCAGCCCGCCGCCGCGGGGGGGGCCGCGGAGCAGCCCACCACCGGGGACGGTGGCCCGGCCGTCCCCGCAGGTCTCCCCACCAGGGGAGAGGCCGCGGACCTTACCATTGCGGCGGACGGCCGCCTGGCCGCCGGTTCGAGTCCCGCCGCCGGGGAGGGGGGCGCGGAGCCACCCGCCGCAGACGTCAAGCTCCCGGGTGCCGCAGCAGACCACGCCGCCGCGGAGGGTCCGTCCGGCGTCGGCACCCAGCACCCGGACACCGCCGAGGGTCTGACCGCCGAGGAGGAGGGCATCGGGGCCCCGCCCACGTGGTGGCAGCGGCGGCAGGCCAAGGAGGCTGCCCGGCGCTCCCGGCGGCTGCTGGAGCGCCGGGCGGAGCGCGCACAGCTGGCCGATCAAGCGCAGCTGTGAGGCCGGCTGAGGGCCTGCAGCTGCAGGAGAGCTGCAGGATTGGTCAAGGGCCCTATTTAGGGCCAGAGGAGGGACAAGGCCGGCACGGGGCAACAATCGTCGGATATCCTGCGCCGTCGGTCCGTTCCGTGTCCTACGCCGGTTGAAGCTTCGTCCAGAGGTGTTGCTGGTCGACCGTCCCTCCGTTGCCTGGGTGAGGAAACCCTTTCCTTTTGTTTCTCCGTTCGCCTGCTGCAAGGCTTGCTTTTGTTCCACGGACCTGCCGGTCGCCGTTCCTTTGTTGCCTGCCGCAAGGACTACCTTGGACCAAGGCCGGCCCCGGCCTGAGGCCTCCCTAGCCTACCCGGCCCCGCCCTGCCTCCGACAACAAGCTTGCTCTATCGTCCCTATGACATCCGTTCAAATATTTAAACATAGCTATCATGTACCCTTTTAACCTCTTCTGCAGGCTGAACATACCCTGATCCCTGAGTCACTCCTCACAGGGCTTGATGGTTTCCAGGCCTTCTACCATTTTGGTCACTCTCCTCTGTGCACGTTCCAGCTCATCCATATCCTTCCTGAACTGTGGATCCCAGAACTGGACACAGGATTATTCCAGGTGGGGCCTGACCAAAGCAGAATAAAGGGGGACCACCACTTCCCTTGACCTAGACATTGTACTCCTATTGATGCAGCCCCAGAATCGCATTTGTTGTTTTAGCTGTTGCATCACACTGATGACTCATGTTCAGCTTGTGGTCTATTACAACTCCTAGATCCTTTTCACATGTACTGTGGTCAATTCAGGTGTCACCCATCCTATATCTATGTGAGTCCAGGTGGGATCTGACTCGGATGCAGTTTTCCTCCAGGTTGGATCTGACCAAAGCAGAACAAAGTGATACCATAATTTCCCTTGACCTAGACATTATCCTCCTGTTCATGCAGCCCAAAATCACATTGGCTTTTTTAGCTGTCTTATTTGTCCTTCATCCTCCCTTACTCTTCCTCCTACTCTCCTTATTAATGCCCTGCATTTCCACCCAAAACTTGGGCTCAAAACATCAGAAACAGCAAAGGAAGAGATGCTCAGAATTTGGAAGAAATATTAATCTTCGCCCTGCATTGTGCCTTCAGTCCCACAAGGGGAGGTACAGTTCCTTGCATCCCAGGGCTGAGCAACAATCCATTGAAATTGCCACCAACCTCTGCTAAGGTCCACACGATCACACAGCCTCCTAGACAGTTATAGTAGTGTGCGACACGGTTTGTGCTATCCTAGAAAGTGAAACTAAATGCACAACACCAGTGTAAACCAACATCTTGATTAGCTCCTGTTTCCAACAATCGGACAGGACGGCTGAAAGTAACTTCCCATTCAGGCCTTGCTACTCCGATCTGTTTTCCCATTGCCTCCTCCTGCCGTCGATCATCTTTGATAAAAGGAATTTCAGCAACACTGTTTGATCTGAAGCGTCTCCCCCCACCGCCCTCCCATTGATTTAAAACCTTTTCCTTTTGAACATTTTAAATATGACAAGCATCTATCCTTGATGGTAAACATCCACAGAGTGCTTATTTATTAATTATTTGGAAATGTTCACATTCTTCCTACTGTTCTTAATTGATGCTTCATCATCTCCTTTTTTTTTCCCAGCAAAAAAAATAAAAGAATTGCACTTAGCATTTTGTTGCTGGGGAAGATATCAGAAAACAAAATATTTGACCCATTTGGATTGTGGGAAATTGGAATGTGGACAAATCCAAAATCCACAAAACAGTGCTAGCTTTATTTGGCCAACTACTGTGCACAAAATACATTGTGCAGACTTTAAAAGCACCGCTGGCTTAAACTTGGGCCTCCAGGTTCAAATCTGAGTCCAGATGTACACCCAAATTGCGGACCTGTGTTTGCAGTTGGCTTGCCAATTCAAGATTGCCCCAGGCCTTGGGCTTTTCAGGCCCAAACTTGAAGGATCATATCATTGTTATGCATTAATGACCAAGCCCAGGGACTGATAGCTTTTCATCCACACACACACACGTGCACGCACAGAAAACAAATTTTTCTGATTGAAAATTAAGAGAGAAATCTTAGCTAAAGTGGCTGTTCTCAGATCAAGGTGATAAGAGAGGATTATTTCTTCTGAGTTACTTTGAGAGATGTGACAAGGAACATTTCTTTAAATCATAGATTTGGAAGAGACCCCAAGGGGCCATCCAGTCCAACCCCCTTCTGCCATGCAGGAAGACACCATCAATGGCCACCCAGCCTCTCTTTAAAAAACTCTAAAGAAGGAAGGAGACTCCACCACACTCCATTCACGCAGCAGCAGATTCCCCTGCTCTCATCATTATGAAGTTCTTCCTAATGTTTAGGTAGAATCTCTTTTCCTGAAGTTTGAATCCATTGCTCCATAGTATCCTAGTCTCTGGACCAGGAGAAAACAGGTTTGCTCCATCTTCCATTTGACATCCCTTCAAATATTTAAGCATGGCTCCCTTGTTCCCTCTCTTAACCTTTTCTTCTCCAGGCTAAACATCCCCAGCTCCCTAACCCACTCCTTAGAGGGCTTCATGGTTTCCAGACCATCTACTATTTTGGTCACCCTCCTTTGGACACTTTCAGCTTGTCCATATCTTTCCTGAACCCAGAACGGGACACACGATTATTCCAGGTGGGCTCTGAGCAAAGCTGAACAGAGTGATATCCTTGTCAACTCTCCTAGTCCTATTGATGCAGTGCAGGCAGAAGCTGCTCCCCTTTTTGGCCCTGTGGAGACCAGGGACAAAGGGCAGTCCAAGACAGACAATAACAGTTTTTTTTATATAAAAAATAAAGTTTATTGGAAATTTGTTAAAAAAGGAAAAAAAATTCATACAATCACATCACATCGCAACATACAACAACAGCAATGCTTCTTATAGATTAATAAGATACACTTATATCTTATAGTCTTAGCCTTATCTTACATACATTTTCTCAGTATACCAACATTACTGCTCAAAAAAACAAAAAACAAACACTGTAATAATATCACATTTGCATATCATTTGACAAATTTTCCACCCACAAAAACCCAAACTCCATTGACACATAAAACATAATATACATTAAAACACATAACACAGGACAACACTCAAACACATTACATACAAACCTATCTTAATTGTATAATTACTAATATTATTTCTTATCAATTCAATTAACCGTGGTTCAGCATTCCTCATTCACCACCCCTTTCAAACATTGACTTCCTCTCTTTATTCAGTTAGGAATATTTACTTATGTATTTACATCATCCTGCTAACCTATAACAACTACCGCTTCATTTACTCTTTATCGCCGTTTATCCTTCCATACTAATCCTATTTGTTTACCCTTATCTACTTCCCACTAGATGATTACTCTGCTTTCCCCCCCATTTCTTTATTCTTAAACTATAATATTAAATATTCAATCATACAGTCCGATTAATACATAACCACCCCAGTGTTTTTCCCATAAAGGGATCAAAATATCCCATTCCTCTTTAAATTTATCTTTGCTCTTATTCTCCAATCTTAATGTAACTCTATCCATTTCAACCAATTCGTATAATTTGTTGATCCATTCTTCTGTTGTCGGTATGGCTGCATCTTTCCACTTCTTTGCAAACACAATTCTCGCAGTGTAAACCATATAACATAAGATTCTCCAATATTTCTTTCTTGTAGTCTCATCTAATTCATCAAACATATTTAGTAAGAATGTTTCTGCTGACATTGGAAACCTGATTTTTAAACATTCTATAATCTGCTCACGAATTTGTTTCCAATATTTCTGTGCTTCCTTACATTTCCAGCAGCAGTGGAAGAAGGAGCCTACTTTCTGACATTTCCAACATCTTGCCAACATCTTACTCTTCTTCATTTTTGCAATTTTAGTTGGTGTTAAATACCATCTATAGTAAATTTTTAGGAAGTTTTCTTTCAAATTAATACATTTTGTAAATGTCAAATTTATTTTCCAGGCCCTCTCCCATTGTTGCAGGGGTAAAGATTTACCTAAATCCTCTGCCCATCGTAACATGTTATCTTTTATTATATCTTTTTCCATTTCTACATTTAGTAGTGTTTTATAAATCTTACTTAAAAGGCCTTTCTCCCCTACTTTCAACACTTTGTCTAAATCCGTATCTTCTAAGGAAACTCCCCTCTTTTTACTATCTATTCTAAATTTTTCCCGTATTTGCCCATATAGTAATCAATGAGAATTATATCCATCCTGAATCAACTCATCTCTACTCTTTAATTTTATAATTTTCCTTTTTTTTTAAATGTCCCCATATGTCAACCATTCTTTCATTTTTATCTTTTCCAATCTATAGAAGGCTTTGTGTGGTGAAACCCAGTATGGAATATTTAAATATATTTTTTTCCTAATTTTTAACCAAACTAGGAGGATTGCCTTCCTTAGATAATGATCCATGAAGTTTTTATTTACTTTCTGCTTGTCATACCAAAGGTATGCATGCCAGCCGAAATATATATTATAGCCTTCCAGACTTAGTAATTTTTCTTTTTTTAATAGTATTCACTCTCTGGCCCAGTATATTGCCGAAGCTTCATAGTGAATTTGTAAATCCGGTAGATTTAATCCCCCTTTCTCTTTCACCTCTTCTAAATATTGTATTTTTATCCTTGGCTTTCTCCCATTCCATATAAACCTACTCAGCTCTCGTTGCCAAGCTTTAAAAGGTTTCTTGTTAGTTAAGATAGGAAGGTTCTGAAACAGAAAAAGCATTTTCGGAAGAACTTTCATTTTAATCGCGGAAATTTTCCCTATTATGGACAATTGCAGCCTTCTCTATCTTTCTAATTCTCTTTTTATTTCCCCCCATGTCTTTTTGTAATTATTTTCGTATGAGTTATTCTTAGTTATTATTATCCCTAAATATCTTATTTTCTTTGTTATTCTCAAGCCTGATAGCTCCACTAGCTTCTTATCTTGTTCGATTGTCGTATTTTTAGTCATCAACAAAGATTTATCTTTATTAACTTTAAATCCCGCTACCTCCCCATATTGATATAATACCTCCATCACCATTTCAATACTGTTTAAAGGTTCCTCCATTATTATAACTACATCATCTGCGAATGCCTGAATTTTATATTCATGTGATTTTATTCTCATTCCTCTTATTTTACTTTCATTCCTTATTTTATTATTCAGTATCTCTAAACATACTATAAACAAAAGAGGTGAAAGTGGACAGCCTTGTCTGGTTCCTCTATTTATTCCGAATTGCTTTGTGATTTCTCCATTTATAGTCAGGTTCGCCCTTTGTTCACTGTAAATAGCCTGTATCCACTCTATATATCTCTTACCTAATCCTATCTTTTCCAAAGTTTCTAGCATAAAAGCCCAATCCACATTATCGAACGCCTTTTCAGCGTCTAAAAATAATAACCCTAATTTTTTATTATTATTATTATGATAATATTCTATTGTATCTATTATAATTCTTATATTATTCTTTAATTGTCTCCCTGGAAGAAAACCATTCCGATCTTCATGTACCCATGTTATTAATATTTTTAAGGCGTTCTGCTAATATCTTTGCATAAATTTTATAATCGACATTCAACAGGGAGCTCGGTCTATAATTTTCCTTGTCTAATAGTTCTTTCCCCTCCTTGGGAATTAAGGCAATGTTTGATTCTTTCCATGTATTGGGAAATGTTCTCTGATTAATCGAATTTAATATTTTCACCTATATCGGGCTTAATTCCTCAAGGAAGATTTTATAATATAATGCTGTGAAGCCATCAGGGCCAGGAGCTTTCTCTACTTTTAATTCCTTTATCATATCTTTTACTTCTCGCAATGTAATTGGTTATCTAATTCTTCTTTCTGAGTTTCCGAAAATTTTTTAATTTCTGTTGTTTCTAAATATTTTCTAATTTTTCCTATCTCTTCTTGTGACTTTATCCTTTTCCCAAATAGCTCCTCAAAATATTTAACAAATATATTTTTAATCTTTGACTGTTGGTACTGAATTCCTTGCTCCTCTCGAATTCCCGTAATATGTCTTTTTTCCTTTTCTTTTCTTAATTTGTAAGAGAGCCATCTTCCTATCTTATTTGCATGCTCAAAATGTTTTTGTTTTACATATCTCAGTTTAGATTCAATTTCATCCGTTGTTAAGAGAAACAATTGCTTCTTCAACATCTGAACTTCTTTTAAAATTTTGGGGTCATGCATATTTTTTAATTTATTTTCTCTATCCTTTAACATTTCATTTATTTTCGATTCTTTTCCTTTTCTGATTCTTATCAACCAGGCTTGCTGACTAATAAAAAATCCTCGCATGACAGCTTTACCCATCTCCCATACTATCTGATCTGTCTGGCCTTTTCCTAAATTGTTATAAAAAAAGTTTTTCAGCTTTTCCCTAGCTTTATTCACTATTGATTCATTTCTCAATATCATTTAATCTCCACCTCTTTTTTTCTTTTCCCTGATGTACTGTTAATAATAAAAGACTATGATCAGAAAAAGTTCTTGGGAGGACCTCTACCTTCCCAACACTTTTTATAACATCTGTTATAATCCTGGATCACGATTTATATTGTTCAATGAATATGTGTATTCTTTCCAATCTGCATAAATGTGTCTCCAAACATCCACTAACTGCAAATGTTCCATCATCTCGAAAAAAGATTTTGGGAGTTTTCCCTGGTTTTCCCTATTCTTCTTATTTTTGTTTCTATAACTAGTTCTGTCTTGTGATGGGTTTAGTACCCCATTCCAGTCCCCCATTATAATCATCGTATGATCTTTTATCTCTAAATCTAATAATCTATCTAACAATTTTGAGTAATATTTACTTTTATTTTCTAAGGGGCCATACACTGTTATCACAATAAATTTTGTATCCCTTATTTTTATTTCTATTCCCAACACTTGGCCCGCTTCATCTCCTAATATTTGTTTTGCTTCCCATATATTATTTACATAAATTGCTACCCCTTTCTTTTTTTTCCCTATTCATGCTGCAAAAAGTTGTCCCAGTCTGGGGTTTCTAATATATCTCAAATCCTAATCTTTTATATGTGTTTCTTTTGAAGCGATTATATCTAAATTGAGTTTTTCCTCAACATTTCCTTTTATGTGGTGAATTTATACCACGAACATTCCAGGATGCTATCCTCAATTTCATATTAGAAGCTACCTTTTTACTTTACCTTTAAGTATGTTAGTCTTCAGTCTCCTCTATCACGTCTTCCTCTGCTTCTAATTCTGGGTCGATTAAGTTTGGCTCCACGCCTTCTTCGTCTATCTCTTCTTCTCCTGAAATCTCTTCTTCTTGTTCCTTTTCCTCTTCTTTCCTTTTTTGGCCAGTATTTCTTCCCTTCCCTAGTTGCTTCTCTTGATTTTCATCTAGTTCCTGATCCTGTTGTATAGCTTCCTTATTTATTTTATTTTCTTGATCCATCGTATCTTCCTCAGTTTTTGTTAAATCTTCTTTATACTTCGTCCAAAAACCCCTTGCCTTTGTCACATTATTTAATATCACTCTTTTTTGCCTCCACATAAAGGAAATACCTTCTGATTTCTCCCAAGTATATTTAATTCCTAATTTTCTTAAGGCTTGGGTTACGAAATTATAATCTTTTCTCTTCTTCAGGTCCAAAGGGTGCACATCTTTAAAAATTTTTAAATCTTCACCTTCCACCACTAATCTTTTTGAATAACTCTACTGTAAAACCAAATCCTTCACCCTTTCTCGTAAAAAATATATCACAACGTCTCGAGGGATGTTCCTTTTTTTTGCTATCACCGAATTTACGCGGAACATCCTATCTATTTCTAAGTCCAATTGTTCTGGGGACCATTCTGTGAAATGGGCCAAGGTTCGTGTTATCCTTTCATATAAGTTTTTCTGTGGAAGCTCAAGTAAACCTCTTATTTTGATCGATTTATTTCTATTTTTTATCTCTAACGTCAATGTGGATCTTTCTACACCATCAATTCTCTCTTCCGCTTTCCTCAACTGAAAATCAGTCGTTGAAGACTTCTCCTCCAATTCTTTAACCTTTTCATTTACTTGCTTCAGTTCTTTAGTAATGTTGTCAGGCTTATTACTAAATCCTTCTAGCTCTTTTTTGAGATCTGTTTTCATCTCTGTTCTTATTTGTTTCATTTCTATTCTTGTTTCTCGCATCTCACTCTTGAGCGTCATTGTCAATTTTCTTATCTCATCCATAATATCAGATCCTCCACTTTGCACCATGTTAAAGTTATCTGTTGATGTCGCTTTTGGATCATTACCTGGTAGTTTCAGCTCTATAGAAGCTCTCCTTTGTACAAAAGTTTGTGTGTTTGGCCTCCCATAGCTGCCTTTCTCTTCCCTGCTGCCATCATCTTCTAATCTTCTTCTTTTCCTTCTTATTTCTTATTTATTCCTTCTGTTTCTTTTTGCCAATACTTTTAACTTTTATCTATATATACCTGTTCAAATAGTCAATTATACAAAATTATCAGTTTGCAAAGTTCTTTTTTTGAACAATAAAGATAATACGCTAAGAAATAATTAATCTATACTTCTTTAAGTAGATTACTTTTCTAAAACTTAGTTCTGAAAAACCAGGGATATTTAACTTATTCTTTACTCAATCTTACTCAGTTATCAGTCTTCCCTGTTAATTAACTATGCTTATCCCAGTTGTATTGGCTTACTTTTTTTTTTCTTACCCTCTCCTTTCCTTTAAATGGTTACCCTATCTCTTTCAGATTTTCTTCTTCCCTAATTTTTAACTTTCACTCTTCTCCCTTTCCCTTTCCTTTCTATATGCTTAATTAATATCCCCTCACTTTGAAAATGGGAAAAGGAGGGAGGAAGCCAAATGCAGAAAAGGAAAGAAAACAAAAAAGAAAATCACAATCAAGACAGACAATAAAAGTTCAGTGTTACCCTGTTTACTGGGGGTCCCTAGGCACCCAATCGTGCTTCAATATTGGTGGGGAAAATTAGCTCAGAGCACAAGTTAGCAATGCAGCAGGGCAATGCAGCAGAATCTTTAACCTAATGTCTACCGGGTCAGATCAGTCAGACAATGTTAAAATAGCAAAAATGATGTTTTATTAAGGACAGACAAACACTTAAGACAACACAATCACACAGCTAACTAAGAAATAGGAAATAAGGGTTTTTCAGGGGAAATGGATGATACGACACCTTTCTCGTAGTCCTGAAGAAGTTGAAGATGGAGGGAAGAAGCACAGCATAGTTCGCTGAGGGGAGCTTGCCGAGCAAACAGCAGCAAGGCGATCTGGAACTCGGGAAGCTCTCGGAACTCAGGGTTTTTAAAGGGAAAATATGACCGTAGGCTAGTCTATACTTTGGGAAGAACAATGAGGTTTGGGCATGAGACAATGTTTCCGAAAGGTCAGAATTTAGCATGATTGAATTAAGTCTCAATCGACAATGGAATGGCCAGTATGCAGATGAAGCTTGCCTGGGGGGTTAAGCGTCTAGCTCGTCAAATTACCCGCTCTGGGCAGGGGGACTTTTGTATTAGCGTGCATCTTTAATGAGGTGTTTGTCTAGGGAGGGTCCTAAAGCAAGATATGGCTGAGTCTGGCTTGCCTAGGTGGAGAAAGGAATGTTCAGCAATTAAGGACCATGCCTAGCTCTGTGCTTGTTCGAGGGCCTCACAAACACTTGGCCAAGGGTGGCAAACTGAGACCAAATTATATCAAACAATATCAAATATCTTCCAAAGTAAGACTAGTAAACGGTGATAACATCAGCTCCATTTTCTTGATGTGTGTGCCTTCAGGTCATTTCCAACTTAAGACAACCCTAAGGTGACCCTGTCACAGGGTTTTTCTGGGAGGGCTGAGAGTGTGTGATACCGCCAAGGCCACCACTGGGTTTCCATGGTTGAGCAGGGGATTGAACCCTGGCCTCCAGGGTCTTCGGCCAGTGCTCTAACCACTACACCACCCTGCCTCTGCATCCAGACTGCCGTTCCTTCATCTGCCCTCAGACGCTGTCTGAGCCCTTCTGCCTCAACCTTCTCTATCAGGTTGGGTAACAATCACCCTTTCCACCCCTAATTTCTCCCTGTCCAACCTTCTTGCCTCACTTCCTGATAAACTTGTATGGTTCTTAAGAGTGTCTGATTTCTTGTATGTTTGTCAATTCGAATAAAATACTTTGTTTAATCTTAAACTGGAGTCCCCTCTACAGTTAGTGCTGGTATACATAGGTGAAAAGATCCTGCCATTACCCTCCTCTCACAGGCTTCCTTGGGGCTACAATTCCCCCAAATTCCAACGAGCTACTGGCATTGTGGGGGGAACTCAATGTCCCCCACCTAGAATCATAGAATCATGGAGTTGGAAGAGACCAGAGGGGCCATCCAGTCCAGCCCCCTGCTATGCAGGAACACTCTCAAAGCACTCCCGACAGATGGCCATCCAGTCTCTGCTTAAAATTCTCCAAAGAAGGAGGAGACGCCACCACACTCCAAGGCAGTGTATTCCCCTGCTGGACAGCTCTGACCATCAGGAAATTCTTCCTGAGGCTCAGGAGGAATCTCCTTTCCTGCAGCTTGAATCCATTGCTCCATGTCCTAGTCTCTGGAGCTGCAGAAAATAAGCCTGCTCCCTCTCTGACATGACACCCCTTCAAATACTGAAAACATGGCTATCATGTCCCCTCTTAACATTCTCTTCTGCAGACTAAACATCCCCAGATCCCTAAGCAGCTCTTCATAGGGCTTCATGGCTTCCAGACCCTTCACCATTTTGGTCGCCCTCCTCCGGACACGCTCCAGCATGTCGATATCCTTCTTGAATTGAGGTGCCCAGAACTGGACACTGGATTATTCCAGATGAGGCCTAATCAATGCAGAATAGAGTGGTACCATTACCTCCCTCGATCTAGACACCATACTCCTATTGATGCAACTAAGAATCACGTTGGCTTTCTTGGCTGCCGCATCACACTGCTGGCTCCACCAAGGTCCACCAAGGCTCCTAGATCCTTTTCACATGTACTGCTATCCAGCCACGTGTCTCCCATCCTATATTTGTGCCTTCCATTTTTTCTGCCTAAGTGCCGGCCCTCACATTTGTCTCTGTTGAAACTCATTTTGTTAGCTTTGGCCCAGCTCTCCAACCTGTGTCACCTCTTAGGGTAACACTGGCAGGATAGGATTCTGGGAGTTATTGTCCAAAACAGAGCAACCTCCTTTCAAAACTGCTGAGACTAAACCATATAGGGGGGGTTACAGTTTTATAGCTTGTCACACAAATTTAGCCACAAAGCTGTGATTGGAGAGGATCATAAATCTCACATCATCTGACCAGTTTAGACATTTTTCCGGTCCCCCTACACTGTTCATTCTTGAAGCAGGAACAAGTTCCTGTCTTCATATCTATGAGCATTGCCAGTTCCCATAACACCTTTCCAATACTTTTGGTTTTTCCCCTCTGACCTTCTTTCCCTTGCAGCAGCAAACAATAAAACAATTAACTATTTTGTATCCTGGAATAGCAAGCTTCAATTATTGCAATCAATAATTGGTGATTGATACTTTGAAGCATTCTAGCAGGTTCTAGCAATATCTAGTCTAGCAGATTTCTAAGCCTGGCTCAGAGTCTGGAAATCTTACTTTTTGGACTGCAAAACCAGAATCCCCCAAACTTCTGCCTTTCACAGTCCCTCCAAAAGGAGCAACTTTCCCAAACTCTGAGCGAGTCTTTAGCACACTGTTACAAACACTCCATTGAAGATCTCTCATAGCTATTTTTAATTGGAGTGTTTCAACCAGTCAGTTGAGGATCAGGCTTTGAAGAGCCGAGTTCAAATCCCAGCTTGAGGAGAAAAGGAAAGAAGCAGATGCCCTGCCGAAGATAGTCTGTTCTGTGGAGCTTGGCTTCTTTCCTCCCACTTTGGGTCCTCATGCCAATTAGAAGGTAGCCAGAAGAGCGAAGGTCGGTGTCTGAGATCACTTGGACCAGCTCTGCCCACCGAGGTGAAATGTTAACAGCCAATTAACCTTCAAGGGATAGAAGTCTCCCGGAGAGGCCTTTTGGCTCCTTCCACCCGCCAGGCTCAAAGGGACATCCAGAGGAGAGAGGAGAGACCTCATCTATGATCTCTCCCTCTCCGTTCGGCGCCAATTTCTGTCTTGCAGCTGTCCATCTTCAACTGCAAGCTGCTTGGGAATTTTGCTGTGATTATGAAGCAATAAAGAGTGCTTTGAAAAGACCAAGGGTACTGATTTTTTAAAAGACGTATCGCAACACCCAGCATCCGGCCCACTGGTGGGCCAGATATACGAACGTGGTCCAAGAGAGGAGGAGGTGAAGTGGCCCACCCAAAGAGCAATTTAGAAAGCCAGCAAAGTTTCTTTGAAAAAAGACTGATGGTGATGTTTTTTTAAAACTGTACAACAGGAGCAGAGATATTCAGGTCCACAGGGGTGGGAAATAAGTGGCCCACTGGGAACTGAATGTGGCTCACACGAAAAGGACTTCCAAAAGCCAACAATACCTATTGTATAACAGGAGTTTCTGGCCCATCTGTATGGGCCACATTGGCCCACAGGGACTAAACGTGGCCTGCCAAGGAAGTGTTTTGCAAAGCCATTTTTTTTTCTAACATGAGTATGAAGTCTCTGGCCCACTAGGTGGGTTGTGTATGGCTTTCTGGAAGATCAAGGAGATGAATGTGGGCCACTCAAAAAACACTTTAAAAGATCAGTTGTACTTATGCAAAACAATCAGCATAACGGGAACATGGAGCAGACCAAATATATCTAAAAAGGATCTAGGAGTCTTAGTAAACCATAAGCTAGCAGTGGGCCAGCAGTGTAATGCAGCAACTAAAAAAGCCAATGCAATTCTGGGCTGCATCAGTAGGACTCCAGCATCTACATCAAGGGAAGTGATGGTACCACCCTATTCTGCTTTGGTCAGACCCCACCTAGAACATCATCATGTTCTGTTCTGGGCACTTCGATTCAAGAAGGATATGGGCAAGCCAGAAGAAGGAGACCAAAATTGGTAGAAGGCTTGGAAATTATGAAGCCCTCTGAGGAGCAGCTGAGGGAGCTGGGTTGTTTGGCCTAGAGAAGAGAAGGTTAGGAGGCAACATGATAGCTGTGTTTAAATATTTGAAGGGATGTCATATGGAGGATGGAGCAAACCTGTTTTCTGCTGCTTCAGAGTCCAGGACATGGTGCAATGGCTTTAAATTTCAGGAAAAGCATTTCCACCCAAACTTTAGGAAGAATTTCCCAAAAGTAAGAGCAGTTTGAAAGTGGAATCTGCTACTGCAGCAGTGGAGTGGAGTGGAGTCTCCTTCTTTGGAGGTTGTCAAACAGGCTGGATGGCCATCTGTCAGGAGCACTTTGCAAGGCAGAATCAGGTTGGACTGGATAGCCCTTGGAGCCTCTTCCAGCTCTATGATTACTATGACTTCCATCCCTCTCTTTCTGGTTAGTCCCATCTGCCATAACAGCCATTACTGAATACTTGGCCAACACTTGTGTAAATCTAAATTGAGATAACAGGTCAACTCTAATTGGCAGTCACAGTCGGACACAGGCTGTAGTCCAGTTTGGAGAAGCCAAAGGATTTTGTGTTGATTCAAAACTAAATCTTGGCATCTCTGCTGTAATTTGCAATTCACCTGGAAAGAGTTTCTTTCTTTTGCAGCTGCACATTGTGGAAAACACACACACACACACACAAAGAGCTGTTAATCTTGAAGAATTTTGAAGTATGAAAGACACAGGCTCTCTGGAGACTTCTGACAGAAGGTTGCTGTTAAGACAGAAATGAAGAGGTGGTTATACAGAGAGGGCTATTTTTAAACATCGTCTTGCACACCCCCTCACCACCTACTTTCTCCTTTACAAACCTGCACAGTTAACAAAGCTTCTGACAAAAGAGGTTTTCTCTCTCCTTTTTCAGTTTTTAGCAAAGTCGTTTTATATCTGCCCAGCAATCTTTTTTAATCATCCTCTGTCTAATTGGAAAGGGTTTCTTTTAGCAGCATCAACTTGAAGGAGGCTTGGAAAAAGCACTCTCTTTCAGCATCAGGTTTCAACTGCAGCAAACAACACAAGAAGCAAAGCTTGAGCTAGAAAAGAGCTGGATTCTATTCCAATTTTTTGCAGCCAGTGTGTAAAATCAATAGATCTATATGTCTGACTACTAAAATGGAAATAATGAGAAAACAGGTTGAAGGAAAACCAAAATCATCTCTTTTTTAAAAAACTTTTATAAACAGACAAAAAAGCATAACGTGACAATAAACATGAAGGGAAAGGTTAAAAAAATGCTTACATTTCTATTTCTCTCCAAATTTCATTTACATAGTATTACTTACACAATGTAATATAAATCATACTAATTTTATATTTTTGGTTATATATATCTGAATCTCATTCTCATGACACCAGTTGTTATTAATTATACCCATAATTAACTTTTTCAAAATATACTGTTAATAATCCACAATCGTCTCTGGAAGCTTCTGGAAGAAGCTTTCAGGTGGTCTATAAATGGTTGGAAATAATTTTGGTTGCCTTCTGTAACTCCCTTGACATAGTTGTTTCATCCCACAAGGGCATATTGTTAGTTTTCAATTAAAAAAAAATATTTTTTTTCATGTCCTTCATAACTCACATTCCATAAAACTTCAGTCTGCGGTAGAGAGCAGTGTTTATCTGTACCAAAGTAAGCAATGCAGCACGCTTCATAAAAGTTGCTGAGACTAAAGTATACATGATGGTTAACGTTTTTATAACTTTCTATATAAATTTAGGTGTGCAAAGCTGTGACTGGAGAGGACCATCACCTCATACCCTTAGATGTTTCACAGATTCACAATTGTTTACCTTTCTTTCATCCTTGAGGCAGGAACATATTTCCTGCCCCTTGTCTTGGACACTTCAAGTTCTCAAAACACTCTTTGTACTTCCGTTTTTGCCCGTTCTGGATGCAATGTAGCACAGATCAATAAAGCAATTAACCATTTGATACATTGGAATACACAAGCATGCTTCAAATAGATACATTATTGCAATCCACAATTAGCATTCAATACTTCGTAGCCTAGCGTTTCCCGACATTGGCGACCCTAAAGCTTCTAATACACATTCAGTAGATTCATTATGTTTCCTGACACTAACCACCCAGACGAGAACAAAGCTTTGAGAAGTTACTTTAGTGGGGAACAACTCCCAGAGTTCCCCAGACAACATGGTCACTGGATTCTTGGAGATGTAGTCTCCCCCAAAATTAATATTGTGACCCACCATTCAGGACTTGAAGAGCACCACCACCATGGGGGAGAATTTCTAGGAATGTCTGTTGCCTCTTGCAGCCATTTCTGCACTAGCCTGTTATAGTGCTATTATTCTACCTTCAACATCCTATGGAATCCTGGGGTTTGCAGTCTAGGGAGGGGCCTCAAAGGCCATTGTTACCCTGTTTACTGGAGGTCCTGGGAGGGACACCTAATTAACCAAACAATGAAACACAATTTTGGGGAAAATAGGCACTCACTTAAGCTAGCGAGAGGCAGGGTAACTTAGTAGGATCTTGCAACCCATCATCTATGGGGTCAGGTCAGTCAAGCAGCCAGATGGGTTTATAGCAATCAAATGGTGTTTTATTGCATACAAACAAATATTAAGGACAACATATGACACCTGTCTCATCATCCTGGATGTTGGGAGAGAAACCGGGGTTGCAGAGAAGAAGCTCAGCTCAATTAGCTGAGGGGAGCTCGCCAAGCACAGCAGCCACAAGGCTTGATGGAAGTTTGGAGCGATCCAAGGAAGGTCTCGGAGTCGGGGGGTTTTATAGGGTGAATTGGGACTGAAGGCTGTGCCTTACTCAGGGACAACAATGAGTTTTGGGTGGGAGACAATGTCTCCAAAAGGTCACAATTTAGCATGACTGAGTTAAGTCCTAATTGACAAAGTGGTAGACTGCATGCAAATACTCAGTGCTTGGCCTTTAAGCTTCTAGCTTGCCGTCACCTGCTCGGGGCAGGGTCCTTTGTAAACAGCGTGCATACATAACGAGGGTGTTTGCAGAGAGGTCTCCTAAAGTGGCGATCTGGATATTTCTGGCCTGCCTGTATTGTTTTGGGATATTGCAGCGTTTGATGGCCAAGCCTAGTTCTGGGCTAGTCCAGGGGCCTCTCAAACACATGGAGAGGGGTGGTGGAAGAGAGCCAAATTATTGCTATCAAAATTATATCTTTATGCTATCTCCAAGGAGGCCTAACCTGCAGTAACACCATCCTCAAAAGCCCCTCCCTAAACTGCAAAACCCAGGATTCCATAAGATGTTGAAAGTTGGAATAATAGCACTATAACAGTCCAGTGCGGAAATGGAAGATCCAACTTGCAAAAGAAGATGGTTTTTCTCGCTCTTCTTTCGACCACCTTTCCTCTGCCCTTTGCAAACAAGTGGCAATTTTTTCCCTGCCCTTCTCTCTCTCTCTCTCTCTTTCTTTCAATCTTCCTCTCTCTTTTTTCCCCCTTTCCATCAGGATATTGTGAATCCCAACAACACAGGGTGTGACTGCAGCAAGTACCCATTTGTGTCGTTTCCAATCTACCACCAGGAATCAAATGCGCTGATGTGACGCATGCCACGGCCCTTTCTTCTCATATCACTCATGCAATTTCTACGCTGCATTGTGACAATGGCATGCAATTAAGGTGTCAGGATATCATTTAGCCCTTTTCAGGATGGAAAAAAAGGAGAAGAAGAAGACAGAGAGAGAAAGGAGACAGGGAGATGGTAGAGTCTTCTTTTAATGAAGAAAGCAAGTGGGGGAGAATAACAATGCAAAAGATTTTTTAAAAGTTGTGAGTGGCGAGGAGGGGCGGGGAGAAAGGAAATGAGAAAGAAGGAGAATGCGGAAGGAGATACGTAACAGCAGCTTAATTTAGGGGAGTGATTAGATTTGCTCTATTTGTGGTTGTAACTGACTGCAATTCGTGGTGACCCTAGGGAGGAGAGACCTCTAAGCTGCCCGGTTATCACATTCTCTGCTCAGGTTTTTAGAAATTCAGGGCCGTGGCTTCTTTGACAGAATTCACCTGTAATGTGAGTGGTCTTCCTTTTTTGGTTGTGGGCCTTCAAGTCATCTCTGACTTATGGTGACCATAAGGTGAACGTATCATGGGATTTTCTGGGGCTGAGAGTATGTGATGCACCCAAGGTGGGTTTCCATGGCCAAGCAGGGAACTGAACCCTGGTCTCCAGGATCGTAGGCAATGCTCAGAGCACTATACCATGCTGGCTCTTAACCCTCAGTCTGGACAAGGTCTGCTCCCCTTATCTTAGCATTCTCATAACACCTTCTTGTCAATCCCTTGTTTCCCCCTGCTCCAACCTTTGATTTCCAATCCCTTATGCCCACTGGAAGGCGACGTTGAACCCACCGCAATTGCGCACTTGGAGTCTAGTGATACTTTAAATATTACAAGTAGATAGATTATTGAAAGTAACAATTAGCAATGGATAGATATTATTGCTTAGCAAACCCTATCCTCTTGATTTTACTGTGTCTATACTATTGTGTATACTGGTGCTTATGCATAATAGGATCAAATCATCCTGAGAGTCTCTCAGGATCCTAAACATAAAGTTACATAAGTTAAAGTTGCATAGTATGCAAACAGTTACATAGAGTACACTATGAGAGAGGATTCCAGCTGTTCTTCCTAATGTTTAGGTAGATTCTATTTTTCTTGCAAACTAAATCCATTGGTTCATGTTCTGGTCTCTAGAGAAGCAGAAAAGAAGCTGGCCCCATGTTTTGAAGCGATCTAATTTCTTGCCCTTTGAATCCATTGCTCCTTGCCCTAGTCTCTAGAGCAACAGAAAAGAAGCTTGCTCCATCTTCAGATACTTAAAGATGGCTCTATCATCTCACCTTTTCCTCCAAGCTAAACATATCCACAACTCCCTAAGCTGTTCCTCACAAGTCTTGGGTTCCATACCTTTCCACCATTATTTCTTGGATTTTTCACCTCTTTGTCCCCACCCCCATCTCCATTTTTTACTGCATGGATATTCCATCAGACCATCTTAAGCAAGAGCAACAAAAACAATATCTTGGAGAAATGTAGGCTTCGGACTTCAGCATTGTCAATTTCTTTTTTCCTTCTTCCCAGGTATGATTTTTAGTATCTTTGCCTGATGAAAGAAGCCAGCGTACCTTTGAAAGTTTGCACAATGTCTTTTGTGCATTTTAAGTTGGCGAAGGTATATTGTTTTGTGGATTTTGAATCGTCTTGTAGCATTCTAGACTCCTAAAACCAGAAGAGATCCCCAAGGGTCATCCAGTCCAACCCCATTTTGTGATGCAGGAAATCACCATCAATGTACTCCTGTTACTGTACTGTACTGGCATACCCCTTCCCAGGGAGATATAAAATTGGTATCAAAATTGTATTTACTAGGCTAGAGAGGTTGCCCAGCTAGGTGCATAGATGAATAGGTCAAACGACCAAACCTAGGTCAAGGCCAGGAAACTCCCCGGTCACGTTTCCCCAAGGAGACCTCAGGCTAGACACGTCTGCATGAACAAAGGGTTCTCAGCCAACTTGAGGGGATTACCGGGTTTTCCTCAGGTTGAGCAACTCTAATTTTGGAAAATCCTACAAGGGCGTGGTCCATTTACATGATCCAATACTGCAAGCTATCAAGCTGCTGTTGTGCAGCATTTTTCTCTCTATTTTGGCCATTGTTCTTCCCAGGTGAGGGCCTGCCTTTGAGGTACGTTCTGCCCTATAAGTAGTCCTAATTTTTAAGTCCCCGCCATGCTAGCAGACTGGCATTCTGTTAGTTGAGTGATCCTCTCAGTCGCCTCTCTTCACTGAGCTCTGTCCTCCTCAACGCTTCTTGGATTGAAGACTTCAGGATAGGTGCCTTTACACTCTTTCCGCTGAATCCCCTATAAATTTTTACCTCTTTCCCTTCTCAATAGGTCTTGTGTGAGTGAGTGAGTGAGTGAGTGTGTTGGTGTGTGAGAACACATTCATTCATTCATTCATTCATTCATTCATTTATTTATTTATTTATTAATTATTGCTTGGCCTGACCCCCTAAACATTGAGTAAAAGATTCTGCTGGGTTACTCTGCCCCTTGTTTTGCTATTGTCAGTGCTTCGTTAATTTCCCCAATTTCAGAGCAAATCAAGGTGTCCCCCACAGGACCCCCAGGAATCAGGGTAACAGCCCCTTTGGCAGATGGCCATCCAGCCTCTCTTTAAAAACCTCCAAAGAAGGAGAAGACTCCATCATACTCCATGGAGGCAGCAGATTCCACTGTCAAGCTGCTTTTACTGTCAAGAAATTCTTCCTGATGTTCTTTTCCTGAAGTTTGAAGCCATTACTCCATGTCCTAGTCTCTGGAGCAGCAGAAAACAGTCTTGCTCCATCCTTCATAGGACATCCTTTCAAATATTTAAACATGGCTATCATCTCAGCTTCTTTTCATCAGGTTAAACCTACCCAGTTTCCAAACCCCTTGACTATTTTGGTCACCCTTCTCTGGACACGTTCCAGCTTGTCCATCTCCTTCCAGAACTGTGGTGCCCAGAATTGGACACAGGATTTTGCTATATCGTCAACAGGGCATGTTTGTTTGTTTCTTGACCACCCTCATCCACTTCCTCTGAATACAACCAGCCTCTTCTCACAGCCCGCTCCAGATCTGCGCTGTGTGTGCCTCGAATCACCAAAGACCATCTATAAGTCCCACTAAGAGTGGACACTTCTTAAAACTCTGCTAAGCACTCTCATTACTATGTGTCAGAAAATCTCCTGGCTCCTGGGATCCTTCTTCTAATGAGGCCAGGATGTATGTCTAGCTGGGAAATTAATGCTTATACAAGTTAATTTGTTTGTATTAACCTGCTGGCCATGAACTGGCATTCTCAGTGGCAGGAATGCCGTGGCAAGGGGAGGCTTTTGACTTGGCAGGAAGGAGGGAGAAATCAACACGGGGGTTTCCAGGGTCTCGGGGAAAAACAGGAGCGAACAGTCACATTTTGCAGACATACTGTCCTTCCTACCCTCCGGATTTGCTCTGCTTATTCAGAATGGGTACTGTCCCTCTATTCTGCTTTGGTCCGACTCCACTAGGAATAATACTGTGTCCGATTCTAGGCACAGAATTGTTCAGGAAGGATATGGACAGAATGTAACAGGAGTGCCAAATACCTATCAGAAGTGCCTGATACACATCAGAAGTTACCAGTGCCCATCAGAAGTGCCCAATGAACATGAGAACTGCCCAACGGGCATCAAAAGTGCTCAACATACATTGCCAATATCCTGGAGTTCATCTTTGCTATTAACTAATGGTGTTTCATTGTGTTTCTGCAATGTAGCTTCAGAAATAATTTGATGTAAGCATGTGAAAGGGACCTTGGAGCAGAGCCAGCAGCGATTCTAGGCTGCATCAATATGCTGGGGGTGCTTTGAGAGTGTGTTCCTACATGGCAGGGAGTTGGACTTGATGGCCCTTGTAGTTTCTCCCAGCAATGTGATTCTGTAATACTATGAGTCTATGAATGTAATGTCTAGGTCAAGGGAAGTGATTCTGCTGTGGTCAGACCTCATCTGGAATAATCCTGTGTCCAGTTCTAGGTACCACAATTCAAGAAGGATGTTGAATACCTGGGAGATGTCCAGAGGAGGGTGACCAAAATGGTAGAATGCCTGGAAACCCCCTCTGAGGAGTGGCTTAGGGAGATCATTATGCTTAAGCTGGAGCAGAGAAACTTAAGAGGGACATGATAGCCATGTTTAAATACTTAAAGGGATGTCATATGGAGGATGGAGCAAGCTCATTTTCAGCTGCTCTAGAATCTAAGACATGGAGCAACGGCTTCAAACGTCAGGAAAAGAGATTCCACTAAACCTTAGGAATACAGGAGAGCAGTTCAAACAGTGGAATCTACTACTGCCTCAATGGAGTGTGGTGGATTCTCCTCCTTCTTTGGAGGTTTTTAAGCAGAGGCTGGATGGCCATCCGTTGGGAATGCTTTGAGTGTGTCTTCCTGCATGGGAGAAGGGGGTTGAACTGGATGGCCCTTGGGGCCATCTCTATGATTCTATGTGCAAACCTTGCACAGAATAAGTACCAAACAGCCAAGACTTCCATCATTCCAGGATTCTTCCTCGCAGCCTCACCCAACACTGGAGAAAGATGCTTTTTGCCCATTTTTCAGATATTCTAACATGTCCTAACTGGATGCTGTCCTAGTTTTTGCCAAGCTAATGAGGTCCTGATTAACTCCAACAAAGAAGCGAAATGTTACATCGCCCAGGCCTCTCCGTTGAGCTCCATTAAGCCTCTTCAGCGTGATGAAGGAGAAATTTGCATTAACACGGCATTATTCCAGTCTTCTGGGTCTCCAGCAAAGCTTCCCTCCCCTTCTGAAGAGCATAACCATGGCTTCCAGCTGTCAAAATTTCTGGCTGGTCTTTCATTAAAGGAAAGGTGAAAGGGGACGGAGACCATTCAAACAAGATAATTAAAACTTCTTTTAAAACAAGGAAAAAGCTTCCAATTAGCAAATGCCTACCAAGTTGCAAATGTCTAATCCAATTGGACGTTGCAGCAGTGGACAGAACAGCAAGCCGGATGAACAGCATCCCCGGATGTCCTCTCTGGAAGTTGGTGGGCCTTTCCCTGCTCTTACAATGTCATACCTCCTCCCTATTTGCCTTGATTAAATGGCTCTTCAAATATCTTAAGATACACAGCAATCTGGACACCTGTTGTCCCAAATTAATTGCAAAATGGCCACCCCTGGACATCTGGCAGAGGAAGTAATGTGGGAAATAATTTGATTACCCTGTTTCAAAGCGGCCAAGCACCCAGAAATAGACACCTCCAGTGTCCAGGGAAAAGCTGAGTGTCCTGAACAAAAGTCGCCAAGTGCCCCACGGCCACAGGCTGGAGTGTAGGGGCAATTGAGTGGTCAAACATGTCCGGCTTTGTCATGGGTTATCTGAGCAAAATGCACGAAGAAGCATTTTTTGGGAGGGTGTCTTTAGCCAGTCAGAGGTTCTATCTGAAGTCCAGGTAGATGAACCAACAAAGAATAAGCAGAATAGACCAAAACCAAAACAGAGTCATTCCAAGGTCAAGACGAAACAAACATGAGAGAGCAAAGCTAGGCAGCCAGAGTCTTCTCTAGCATTTACTGGAGTCTGATTGGACCACAAGCTGAATGTGAGCTGACAGTGTGATGTGGCAGCTAAAAAAGCCAACGCAATTCTGGGCTGCATCAACAGGAGTCTAGTGTCTAGGTCAGGGGAAGTGATGGTACCCCTCTATTCTGCTTTGGTCAGATCCCGCCTGGAATAGTACTGTGTCCAGTTCTGAGCACTACATTTCAGAAAGAATATGGACAAGTTGGAATGTGTCCAGAGGAGGGCAACCAAAATGGTAGAAGGCCTGGAAAGTATGAAGCCCTTTGAGGAGCAGCTTAGGGATCTGGCTATGTTTAGCTTGGAAAAGAGAAGTTTAAGGACATGATGGCCATGTTTAAATATTTGAAGGGATGTCATATGGAGGACGGAGCAAGCCTGTTTTCTGCTCCTCCAGAGGGGTAGGATATGGAGCAATGGTGTCAAACTTCAGGAAAACAGATTCTTCTAAACATTAGGAAGAACTTCCGGAAGGTAAGAGCAGTTTGACAGTGGAATCCACTGCTGCCTCAATGCAAGTGCAGAATACATTTCTCTTGATTTGGAAACTATATGACTTACATTGACTTGGAAATTATACTTCTCTTAATCCATCCTAAAATAACATTCACCTTCTTTGCTGCAGCATCACGTTCAGCATACGTTCAACGATAATCCCAAGGTCCTTTTCACATGTAGTCCTACTAAGCCAGGGATACACCATCCTATACCTGTTTTTTTTTTGGCCTAAATGTGGAATCACTGAAAGAAGAGTTATGTCTGTAGTACCACTGCACGTTGACCACTGTGCAAATGCACGGACATGTGGTTGCACATACAAATTTGTAGATGACACCAAAATAGGAGAGGTAGCTAACACCCCAGAGGACAGGATCAGAATTCAAAATGACCTTAGCAGATTAGAGAGCTAGGCCAAAAGTAGCAAAATGAATTCAACAGGAAAAGTGTAAGGTACTACACCTGGGCAGAAAAAAATGTAATGCACAAATATAAATGGGTGACATTTGGCTGGACAACAGTGAAAGTCTTAGTGGACCACAGGCCGAACATTAACCAGCAGTGTGATGTGGCAGCTAAAAAACCCAATACGATTCTAGATTGCATCAGAAGAATAGCAAGGGAAGTGATATTACCACTCTATTCTGCTTCAGTCAGACCCCATCTGGAATAATCGTGTGTCTAGTTCTCGGTACTGCAGTTCCAGAAAAATATTGACAACCTGGAAGGTGTCCAGAGGAGGGTGACTGTCACGTCAGCATGGCTTATGACAGCCTTATATGACAGCAACCAAAACGGTTGAAAGCCTGGAAACGATCAAGCCTTCTGAGGAGTGGTTTAGGGAGCTGGGTAGGTTTAGCCTGGAGAAGAGAAGGTTAAGAGAAGGTGACAAGATATCCATGTTTAAATACTTGAAGGGATATCATATGGAGGATGGAGCAAGCCTGTTTTCTTCTGCTCCAGATACTAAGACATGGAGCAATGGCTTCAGACTGAAGGAAAAGATATCCCACCTAAACTTTAGGAAGAACTTCCTCAGGGAATCTGCTGCTGCCTGGTTTAGTCTCCTTCTTTGGAGGTCTTGTTGTAGATTCCTGCATGGCAAGGAGGTCAGACTCGATGGCCCTTGGAGGTCCCTTCCAAAGCCATGAGTCTACGCTTCCCTCTCACCTTCAGCCACGGCAGCCGGTATGCCCCAACGCCAATCCTCCACCCGCTGCTGTCCCTGAATCCGTTCTGCACAGGCATGCTTTGGACTCCCCATCAGAATGAAACCGAGCGAGGCACCAGATGACAGATTGTGGCACGAGAAGCAGATGACTCAGAAGTGCGGAGAGGTCGTCTTTCATTAATACAGGCTAATTAGGAGGGAAATGCATCAAAAACAGAGCAGTAAATAATTCAGAAAGGTGCAAAGATGCTAATTAACTTGTTGCAGGCTCAAATTGGGGGGAAACGGGCATTTTTTAAACCAGCTCAGAAAGGGATTCTTTTGGGACAGTTTGCAGGTGAGCTTCATAAGAGATATCTCTTATATCTAAAACCTTAGAATTGGAGGAGACCCCAAGGGCCATCCAGTCCAACCCCCTTCTGCCAGGTAGCAAAACACAGGCCATATCCACACTAGATTGTTATAGTGCTCTTATTCCGCTTTCAACATCTTATGGAATCCTGGGGTTTGCAGTTTGATGTTGAACGTGGAATCACAGCACTATAACCATCTAGTGCAGAAATGGCCACAATTAAATCGCTCTTTTTGACAGATGGCCACCCACCCTTTGTTTAAAAACCCGAGGCAGTAGCATATTCCACTTAGAGAAAGTGTTTTCATGTTTTTCCCTTATGTATCAATTGAAATTACCATATTTGCCAGCATATAAAGACACATCGGCATATAAGACACACCCCATTTTCGAAGGTTATTTTTAGGAGGCAAAAAAATGCTTCTGATATGCTGGCAAATTTGGTAGTTGAATGCACACAGCCACCACAAACCATATTTATGTATTTCCATGAATGATTCCTGTCCTTGCTGCAAAGAGAAAGGGGTAAAAAAAAAAATGTTTTATATATATGAATATGAAATAATGCTCTCTTCTAGTTTTTTAAAAAAATTGCCATGACAAAAAGTCATGACATTCATTCACAATTCATTGCATTCCACATTCATCATAGTATAAGAACAATCTATAAATTTCATATCTATTTTTCCATATTTAAAACCTTATCGCATATATATGTTTTTAATTAATTTTTTTAAAAAGCTCTATCTCAATGGAAGGGACAAGAAAGCCACCTCTGGGGTTTCCTTGCCTAAGAAAACCCTGAGAAATTCATGGGGTTGTAATAGATCAAATGACTTGAAAGCACATACACACACACTGAAGGATTTAGGGCCTAAATACCCTAAAGACACCAAAATTCCATCTGATCTTGGAAGCTAAGCAGGGTCAGCCCTGGTAAGTACTTGGAGGGGAAACTGCCAACAAATACCAGGTGCTGGAGGCTCTATTTCAGACGAATGAACTGGCAAAACCACCTCTTGGTATCACTTGCTTAAGAAAACGCTAGGAAGTTTATGGGGTCAGCAGAAGTTGACAGGTGACATGAAAGCACTTACGCATATACAGACAAACACAATTTGTCCTTTAATATTTAATGTTTTTAACTGTTGTCAATTGTTTGATTGCTTTTTTATATTTCCATATTTGAACTTTTATGGAAGTTTTTGTATAGTTTTAATTGGTATTGCTTTTAAATGTTAGCCAGCTTGAGTCTCATTATGGGGAGGAAGGCAGGATATAAATAATTCTGATGATAAAGATTATGATCATCATAGAACCTAGAGTTAGAAGAGACTCCAAGGGCCATCCAGTCCAACTTGCTTACTCTTACTGTCAGGAAGTTCTTCCTAATGATTAAGTGGAATCTCTTTTCCTGAAGTCTGAAGCCATTGCTCCACAGGCTTGCTCCATCCTCTGTATGACATCCCTTCAAATATTTAATCATGGCTATCATGTCCTCTTCTCTTAACCTTCACTTCTCCAGGATAAGCATCCCCATCTCCCTAAGCTGGGTTTCAGCTCAGAGGGCTTCTACCCTTTTGGTCACCCTCCTCTGGAGGCCTTCCAGCTAGTTCATCTCCTTCCTGAACCGTGGTGCCCAGAACTGGACACAGAATTATTTCAGGTGGGAAAAGCGGAGTAGTAGTACTACTTCCCTCACTCTGGACATTATATTCCTGTTGATGCAGCTCAGAATTGTATTGGCTTTTTTGGCTGTTGCATCACACAGTTGAATCATGTTTAGCTTGTGGTCTACTAAGACCCCTAGATCTTTGTTCCCTAATCTATTCCTCAGAGGGCTTCATGGTTTCCAGGCCTCTTCTGGATATGTTCCAGCTAGTCCATATCTGTCATGTCGTGGAAAATTTTGCACTCACCAACTTCACTCAGAGTTTGAATGGAAGCATTTATTTGGAGCCAAACAAGCAACACAGCAACTTTCCCAAAAGTTGTTGAGACTACTGCATGTTGGATGGTTACAGATTTTATGCCTTGTCATACAAATTTAGGTGTGCATATCAATGACTGGTGAAAAGCGTAACCGTCACATCACACCAATAGTAAGACATTTTCCCGGACCCTTTGTTATTTACAATTCTTTCATCCTGGGAGTGAGAACAAGATATTGTCCCCTTATCTTTTCCTTGCCTTTTCCCATAACACCTTCCTGCTAGTTTTCTCATTTCCCATTTCTGATCTCTTTCTTGCCCAGATACAAAGTGACATTGAACAATACAGCCGTTAACAATTTGGTGCCTTGGAATACCTTAGAAGTTCCAACCAGCTATATATATTTCGGTTGGCATGCATATCTTTGGTATGAAAAGCAGAAAAATAATAAGATATTCATGGATCATTTGATTAGGAAATCAATATTGAGGATATAGATAAAAGTAAGAAATAAATTATATATAAAATTACCATATTGGGTTTCCCCTCATGAGGCTTTTTACCATTTGGAAAAAATTAAAACGAAAAATTGGATAACTTATAAAGACATACTTAAGAAAGTAGGGACAGATATTGTGTTGAAGAGTAAGGAAGAATTAATTCGAGAAGGTTTTGAGACACATTGGTTACTTCATGTACAATTGAGAGAAAAATTTAAGACAGATATAAAAGAGAAAGGAATTTCATTGGAGGATAATGAATTAGATGTAATAATGAAAGCAGGAGTAAAAAGACCCCTTAGTCAAATTTATAAATTACTTTTGAATTTAGAATTAGAAAAAGAGGTAATTAAAAATAATATGATAAAATGGGCAGAAGATATTGGCCGTCCAATAGGATTACAAGAATGGGAGAATGTATGGGAAAAAAATCAAGAATTTACAAAATGTTATAATTTGAAGGAAAAATTTTTTAAGCAATATTATAGATGGTATCTCACACCATTGCAAATTTCGAAAATGCATAAGGGTAAAACTAATAAGTGTTAGAAATGTCAAGAGATAGGTAATTATTTTCATATGTGGTGGAAATGTAAGAAAGCTAAGGAATATTGGATTCAGATACATTATCATATAGAAGAATATTTAAAGGTTAAATTTATAATGAAGCCAGAGATATATTTATTAAATATAGTGGATGGGATAGGTTTAAAGATAAGGAATAAATATTCAAGAATATTATATTATATGATTTATGCAGCAAGAATGGTTTATGCAAAATATTGGAAAAATGCTCAAATCCCAATATTAGAGGATTGGATAGATAAGTTATATGAATTAGCAATAATGGATAAGTTAACTTTAAAATTACAAAATAAAACTAACGCTACATTTAATCAAGAATGGGAAATATTGGATACTATGTGGATAGAGAAATGGGGAGAATATGCCTTGATGGGATTATATGATTAAATTGATGAGGGGAGAGGAGATATTGGAGAGAGAGAAAGAAGGGATTTAGGTTTAAAAGATATAACAATATTCTGTTACATGTAAGTATAAACTAGTTATATAAGGAAATAGCTAAAAGATAAGGAAGCAGAAGAGAGAAAGGAAATATGTTAAAAGATATACGTTTAGCCAAAAAATAAGGAAACAAAGCTGAGTAAGGTAATTGCAGTAAGAAGTTTAAAGAAGCTGAAAACAGAAAGCAGAATAAGAAAAAGAAGAGATTGCATTAGTGGCACCCAATGATTCATGAAAAGAAGTCAAGTTAGTAATTTAAGTTGTAGAGTTTTTGTTTTGTTTTTTGTTTTGTTTGTTTTGTTTTTTTCTTTTTAGGTAGGATATAGGTTTAGATGAATAGTAATTGTTTGTCTATATGTGTATTTGTGTATATGTATGTATCTAGTTAAATGTTTAGATTTGTTGGTTTGTCATATAAAATAAATTTATTTTAATAATAATAATAATAAAAAAAGTTCCAACCAGCTATATAGCTGCAAGCAATTGGCAATTGATTAATCGTAGTGCTTTAGCAAACTATTGCCCTATTTGATTTAGCAAAGTGTTCTGTATATATACTAACACATTATGATGCCGATGACTGAACTGCTGATGCAGTTGAACTAATACAGTGTACAGCATCAGAGGAAAAAAGAAGACAGCAAGGGAAATGTTCTGCTCCATAAACTTGTGGGTTCATGGAAACCCCTTTCACACATAAGGAAGAGTGAAAGTTCCTTGCAGGATTTTCTGCATATACCATTAATCCTAAACCTATCAGTGCCAGAAGTACAAATGAACCCCGCAGGAAGGATTAAGGAGAGGAAGGCAGGTGGTGGGGGGAGAGGATAAGAACCTGGTGAGATCCAGGCCATTCTGCACTATACTGTCATAGTGCTATTTCAATATGCTATGGAATCCTGGGATTTGCAGTTTAGGGAGGGGCTTCAAAGGCCATCCTAAAAGGCCCCTCCCTAAACTGCAAACCCCAGGATGCCAAAGGATGTTGAAAGTGGAATAACAGCACTATAACAGTCTAGTGTGGAAATGGCCCCAGCTGAAAAGCCCTATGACGCTGTGCTTTGATGCTGTTGGATCACAGCTGGCTCTTTTTTGTCATCTCCAGTGGAATAACATCCATAACCCCCAGAGGCTGCCCTGTCAGCAGGGTGTCTTAATCCACTCAGGGTTTTAGTCTGAACTTTAAAGGCACTACCCAAATAGATGCTGGGATTATTTTGGGTTGAGGTCTATTTCACCCAGGTTTGTAAGACAGTGTGGTGTTGCAATATAAGTGTTGGATTCAGATACTTGGAGATTGAATTTGGGGTCAGTCGGCAAGTCACTGTATCTCAGCCCCAAAGGAAGGCAATGATGGTAAACCTCCTCTGAAGAAATCCTTTGAGGAAGCAGTGTGGTGTAGTGGTTTGAGCCCCAGAGTAAGGGCCATTCCACACTACACTCTTAGTATTCTACTTTCAACATCCTTCAATTACCTACTGGGCCATGGAAACCTAATGAGTGACCTTGGGCACATGACACTTTTTCACCCCAGAAAACCCTGTGAGAGAGTCACCTTAGGGTCAACGTAAGTTGGAAATGAAGGTGGACAACAACAAGGATCCACCTCCACTTGCTCTTGGATCATTAAACAGTCAGTCTGTGTGCCCATAGAAAGGAAGGATGTGATTAGCATGAGCTGGCAGGGATTGCTCCATAACCAGTCATGCCAAATTAATCTTATCTCTCCCCCCCATAGAATTAGAAACTTCATAGATCAGGGGAGTGCTGTAGATGTAGTACATCTGATTTCGCTAAGGCTTTTGACAAGGTTCGCCAGGAAATTCTGGCAGGCAAGCTGGTGGTCTGTAGGCCAGACAGTGTTACATTTGGGTGCATCAGTAACTGACTGATGGACAGAAGCTGGAGAATGCTGAGCAAATGCTTTTCCTGAAACAGGAGAGAAGTGAGAAGCAGAGAGGTGCTTTGGAGTTCTGTTCTTGTTTGTCTTTGTGTTGTTTAGCATCTTTCTTAATGGCTTAGACGATGGAACAGAAAGCATACTTATCAAATGTGCAGATGCCACCAAATTTGGGGGAAGGTTAGCAAACACTCCAGGGGATAAGAGCAGAATTCAAAATGACCTTAAAGCCAAGCCAAAGTGGATATTATAGGACTGTCAGAAACACAAAGAAAAGAATTAGATAAACCAATTAAAATTGAAGAGGTTAAAGATGCAATAAAGAGATTGAAGGGAGGGAAAGCACCAGGACCAGATGGGTTTATAACATTGTATTATAAAACATTTCAAGATTTATTAGCACCCGTTACTTCAAATGATAGATTCCATTAGAAAGGGAAAATTACCAAATTCGTGGAAGGATTCTAATATCGTGTTAATTCCGAAAGAAGGGAAGGACAAACAGGATAAAAGAAATTATAGGCCAATTTCACTATTAAATATAGATTACAAAATCTTCTCCTCAATATTAGCGAATAGGTTAAAGAAGGTAATGATAGAATGGGTACACGAGGATCAAAATGGATTTGTACCGGTAGATTTTTTGAAAAATAATATAAGAGTAATCATAGATATAATAGAATATTACTAAAAGATGAATCAAAAAGAAGTAGCATTAGTATTTTTAGATTTTTAGAAAAGGCCTTCGATAACGTAAATTGGAACTTTTTATTTGGAGTGATGAATAAATTAGGTATGGAGAAAGATGTAAAGAGTGGATACAAGCAATATATAATCAAAAAGCATGTTTATTAGTAAATGGGGAAAAATCAAATTCATTTAAAATTAATAAAGGTACGAGACAGGGATGTCCACTTTCTCCATTGTTATTTATTATGTATTTAGAGATATTAACTACTAAAATTAGAAACAAGGAGGGAAATAAGAGGAACGAAGATTAAAAGAAGGGCATGTATTTAAAATTCAGGCATTTGTGGACAATATGGTGATAATAAAATTTTAAAGGAATTCAAGAAAAAGCATAAAACAAATATGGGAAAAATGGGCAGGAATAGGTCATACAAGTTTTTGCAGGGCAAAAGTAAAGTAAAATAAATTTACTAATGTTATGATATAAAGGAAAATTCTATAAGACTTATTTAATGGTATTTAACCCCGTAGAATTTAAAAATGAATAAAATAAGAAATTAGTTAAATTGCAAATACGAAAAAAACAGAATTTTAATTGTGGGAATAAAACTAAATAGAATTTGGTACAGAAATAAAAAGAGAAAAATTTAAAAAAATTGGTGGAAAACTTAAAATTTTAAAGGCTTAGTCAGAGAAAATATTCAAGAAAATGTATATGATTTATGCCAAGGATCTATTTGTCTAAAATTGAAACAGAAATTACCTCAGATAAAAGCATTTGAAAAAGAATGGAGAAATGGCTAAGTAACCTTGTATAAAGGATAAGTGAAACTAGAATTTAAAATGGAAATATTTTAAAAAGGGGTAAAGAGAATGGGGTCTAGCATTGATAGGGATGTATAGTAAACTGATTTAAAGGAAAATTTATGATGAGTGAAATTAAAGGGAAATGAAAAAAATTTTTTTGGAAAATTTGAAAATTAAGAAATTTAAGAGGAAAAGAGTAAATACAGGGTGGCAGTACTGTACAAATAATAAATAAAGACAGGAATAATAGAGGGAAAACCTAATGGAAAAGAAAAGAAGGTAGAGAATTTGATGGAAAAAGAATGGTTATTTGGAGGATTACCACTTGGATCGCCACATGAAGTTTATTAAAGGGTGCAGAGAAATTTAAAAAATAAAGATGATTGCCCATATAAGGATATAATCAAAAGAGTAGGAGATAAGGTTAAATTAAAAACTAGGGAAGAATTGATAGCAGATGGCTTTTCAACTCATTGGCTTCTCCACAGACAATTGGCAGAGAAATACAAGGAGGATATGAAGGAAAAGGGATAACTTTAGAAGAAAACGAATTTGATAAAATAATGAAACCAGGAGTAGAAAAACCTTTAAGTAAGATTTATAAATTGCTTTTTAAGTTTAGAATTTGAACAAGAAATTATTAAAACAAATATGATAAAATGGGCTCAGGACATAGGTCATACAATTACTTTGAATCAGTGGCAAAATGCCTGGAAAGTAAATCAAGACTTCACTAGATGTTACGATATAAAGGAGAACTTTTTTTAAGATTTATTATAGATGGTATTTAACCCCAGTTAGAATCTCTAAAATGAATAAAAATAAGAAATTAGTTAAATGCTGGAAATGTTGAGAAACAGGAACCTTTTTTCACATGTGGTGGAAGTGTAAAAAAGCTAAAAAAATTTGGTTACAGATACATAAGCAAATAGAGAAAATATTTAAAATTAAATTTGTAATGTCCCCGGAAATATACCTTCTTAACATTTTAGATGGGCTAGATAAAAAAGTCAGAGAAAAATATTCAAGAATCATATGTTATATGATTTATGCAGCAAGGATCATATTTGCTAAACATTGGAAGACAGAGAATTCACCTCAGATAAAAGCATGGTTACAGAAATTATACGAAATTCGCAGAAATGGGCAAGTTAACCTTGTACCTAAAGGATAAGTCGAAACAAACATTTAATCGGGAATGGGAAATATTAAAAGGTGTATGGGAAGAGAATTGGGGTAAAATAGCATTGATAGGTATGTATGAGTAAACTGATTTAATGGAAAATTTATGATGAGTGAAATAAAGGGAACAGTGAAAAAAAATAATAAAAAGGATTTATTAGGATTAGAATTAAGAAAGATATAAGAATTATTGGTAAGAGGAAAGCAGAGTAGAATACAGATAAGGCAGTAACTGTACAAATAATAAATAAAGGAGCAGGAGGACAAGAAGAGGAAAGTCGCACTCAATGGAAAAGAAAAAGAAGGTAGAGAATGTATGATGGAAAAAGAATGGGTTATGTATGGAGGATTGATACTGGAAGTATTGAGAGTTTATAAAGGATGCAGAGAAATTAAGAAATATGAAGATTGCATCGCCCATGAGAGTAATTAGGTATGGGTATGTATTTTTATTGGTATTTGTGTTAGTGAAGGAGAGTGTATGCTATGAAGATAGGGAAATAGAGATGTGTATGCAGTGTATTGTTAATTGTGATTTGTAAGATTGTATGTTTAATAAAGTATATTTTAATAATAATAAAAAAAAAGCCAAGCCAAAGCTAACAAAATTGGGCTGAGAAGAGATTTCAGCACCTTGATCAGGGATCACTGCCAACTGAACGTGGGAAACTGGTGGGAAATGTGGAGCAGAACCCAGTGACTTTGGCGGGGTCAGGGTTGCATTTTTAAATAACCAACATTTGAAAACCTCCCACTCTGTCCCTTGGGGGATATTGTTATCACTGTGAATTGGCCTGGCTTCGGAAGATACTAGATATCATTTTGGTATCAGAATTCGGCCCCATCTTGCCACCCTCGGCCAAGTGTTTGTGAGGCCCTCGAACAAGCACAGAACTAGGCATGGCCCTTAATTGCTGAACATTCCGTTCTCCACCTAGGCAAGCCAGACTCAGCCAGATCGTGCTTTAGGAGACCTCCCTAGACAAACACCTCATTAAAGATGCACGCTACTACAAAGAACCCCCTGCCCCGAGCAGGTAACTTGTGAGCTAAATGCTTAACTGCCCAAGCGCGTTGCATCTGCATACTGGCCATGCATTGTCGATTCAGACTTAATTAAATCATGCTAAATTCTGACCTTTTGGAGACATTGTTTTGCGCCCAAACCTCATTGTTCTCTCCCAAGTACAGACTAGCCCACGGTCATATTTTCCCTATAAAACCCCCTGGTTCCAAGAGCTTCCTCAGCTCGCTCTGAACTTCCATCCAGCCTTGCTGCCGCTTCGTCCGCCGAGCTTTCCCCTCAGTCTCTATCTGAGACTGTGTGATTACGGACCTCCGCTGTGATCCACCCCAGGCTTTGGACAGGTGTAGTATCTTCCAATTCAACAAACCCCCAAACACCTCTATACTGCTAACGCCTTTATTTTCTATAGTTACTTGCGTGAGTGCGTTGCATACACTGTTTGCCTGTATTTAATAAAATCACAGTTAATTTCCTATTTTGGTGTGTTTCTTTACTTATCCTGACCCCGTAGACATTGGGTTGCAAGATCCTGCAAAGTTACTCTGCCTCTTGCCTCTCAGTAAACAGGGTAACAATATTACTTTAAAACAGTACAATTTATGGCAGGAGTGGGTAATCTCTTGCTGTAGAGGCGTGTGGAACTTTATGCCTATTTGATGTGTTATCATAAATTACTTTTTGTCTGCTGATGCCTTTGGCAAAGAGAGCAGAGAGGCAGTATAACCACTCGAAGAAGGGCAGCCACCAAGAAGGCCTTCTCTTGTATTGAATGCAGACGTACCTCAGAGGGTGGTGTGACAGCAAGAAGGGTGTTCCCAGAAGATCTCAAAGCATAGGCAGGCTCCCATGGGAGATAAGCTGGACACTAGCTACCTAGGGCTTGATGGATCCATATAAAAATAAAATAGACTGCATAACTGGAAACAGAAGAGGGAGAAACTTCATTCTCTCTGCAAAAATAAGACCAGGAGCAGATTGCAGCTTTAGCTAACAGCAAAAGCTAGAGTAAAGCTAAAGAAGAACATGAAACCAACCCTCATGATGAAATACAACCTGAATAACATCCCCATAGAATGAAAAGAGAATGTGAAAAATAGATTTGTGCTATAAGCCTAATTGACCAGGAGCCAGAAGAATTCTGAAGCCAAGGATGTTGTCAGGAAGATCACAAAAAGACAATCTCTGTAGCAAAAAAGAAAGAGAAACCCCAATGGATGACAGATGAAACTCTTGAAGCAGTCAAGGACAGACGAGAAGCAAAAGTAAAGGGGAACAGAAATGGAGTCAGAACCCTGAATGTTCAATGACTGATGCAGAGTGACAAGGAGAGCTACCATCATAATCAATGCAGAGAAATAGAAGAAAGGAGAACACAAGAGACTTCTTCCACAAGATCCAAGGAATGAAAGGGAACTTAAACCAAGAGCAGAGAAGCTCTACAACCAGCAAGGGAACACCAAGTAGAAATAAACCAAGTAGGAAAAAAAAGACAATGGAAACGATATACAGTAGAACTGTATAAAAGAGATGAAAGATTCATTCAACTAAGAACCATATGAAGATGAATTTCCAGATTTAAAAAGTGAAGTAAAAGCTAAACTCAGAGCTTTTGAGAGAAATAAATAGCCAGGAATGGATGGCAAATGGATAGAGATGCTTCAGTCTACAGAGACAGAATCTACTCTAAAACCTGTCAAGAAATATGGAAAACAAAAGAATGGCCCAGAAATTGGAAATGCTTAATATACATTCCAATTCCTAAGAAAGGGGACATCAGGGATTGTAGTAACCACTGGATTGTTGCATTATTTTCCCACACAAGCAAAGTCATGCACAAAATCTTACAACAAAGACTTCTACTGTCCAGAAATGCCTGATCTCCAAGCTGGGTTCAGAAAAGGGAGAGGTGCTAGGGATCGTGTTACAAATATACATTAGATAGCAGAGCACACCAAAGAATGCCAGAAGAAAACCAGCCTGTGCTTTATAGATTTTAGCAAAGCCTTTGATGATGTATATCATGAAAAACTGTGGATTGCTCTTTAAACGATGAGTGTGACACAACATTTGATTAACCGACACTAGGGACACGAGGCCACTCTTTTGAAATGTGGAGTTGGAGGAGAGTTCTATGGTTACCATGGACGGCTGAAGGACAAGTGAACGGGTTCTGGAGCCAGGGAAGCCTGAACTCTCCCTTCCGGGCAGAGACCGGGACTCGACGGTCACCAAGGTCCATTCCAACCCCCTGTGATTCTGTGGCTCACAAGGACCGTGGCCTGGCTTTGGATGTGGGACCATCAGACTGGGACTCCCCCAGACTGACCCAGATGGAAGGACCCTGGCCAGAGTGTGATGCGGGAGTGATTCAGAGAGACGGAGGCCAATCCGGGCACAGCCACTTTGCTCTTCAAGGCGAGGTGACTTGGACCTTTCTGGGCTTCCTGGGCTTCCTGATCTTATGGGTGGCCTCCCCTTTCCTGGTAAGAGAAAGGGCTTGACGGCATTATCTGGGTGGCTCCTGAGCTCCAGGCAGACCACCCGAGAGTATCAGGCCTTGCTTCCACTTCAGCTGCCATGGCTCCCTCCTCTGGGGTCCTGGGATTTGTCGGTTGAGGGCGGGAATATTTAGAATGCTCTACAAGAAACTCCTGTTGCCTCTCCCTGCTGGAAGTCCCAGAGACCACAGGATGCAGCCATGGAGGCAAAGAGGTGCCAAAGTGCTATGATTTTGCTCCGGGGGTCCCTGCATAGCAGGGGTGGGCAACTGAAGCAAGGGCGGGAGCCAGGCCTCTTCTTGTAAGCCGTGGGACCTATGGAGACCCCGCCGCTGGTGGGTGAAGCCAAAACGAAGGTGCCCAAAGTTGCCCTTCCAGGTTGTCTTTCCAAAATCTGATCGAAGCATGCGTGTATTTATGATAAGGTCCACAGGGACTGTGCCTCCTGTTCTGTAGCAGAATTGGGGTTCCATGGTCTTACTGGGAGGATACAGCCTTTATGCATTTATTTATTTTTGGTCCCCCTGCCAGCAAATGCTGGTGGTGGAGATGAGAAAGGACTGCTAGGGGTTGTGAAGGCGGGCAGGGAAGGGAGCTTATGGGGGCTTTATGTTGCCCATCCAACTATGGCGGCAGCACCGAAGGAGACTGACTTCAATGTATGGATTAGTGCCGGATCTGTAAATCACCCCAGCCGTTCAGCACATTCAGCACATCCCGTAAATTAGGCTGTTAGGTCTCCCAAGAGGGAATTCCTTAGAAGCAGGGGTGAACTAAGGGCGGGGCTTGGTGGAAGAGGGTCGGGGCCCGATGAAATCTTGTGCCATTTTTCCTCTCCTCCATTCCTTCTCCAATTAATCAATGCTTTCTTTGTTTTCCAACCACACCTGGGAACAAACGCAGGACATAGACTGGTGAGCAGATGGTTCCTTCGTTCAGGGGGGACGTTCGGCAGTGGATTTGCCTTTTTGGTCTCCACAAGCCAAGCTCACAGGATTCCTCTTTGCCCCTTGCTTTGCAGTGTCCTTATCCGTAATGACAGAACAGAGAGACACACTCCTGCCTTCCCAAACCAAAGTTCAATACATGAAGATTAAAACTGTGTTTTAAACTGTGTTTAAAACGATGATATTAAAATACTTTTGAATTGAAAGCAGGGTTGTGTGTGAAAAAGACACCATTTCAACATAGAGCAGCACTCATCTGTTAATTTTTAAGGGTTCTCCCGCCATTCCAAATCTCTTCTCTGACACTTGATCTTCCACATTTCCTCTCCTTAGATTTTTAGAACCTGTCCTTTTGTCACAAGGGAGTAAGACAAGCAAGAAAATCCAGAAAACATATAGATGCTGTAAGGTATTGCAACTACAGGACTTTGTTGAATAAGTAGAAACTATTATGTAATTACGT